>CM076577.1:889278575-889878575 GCA_034641835.2 Pinus albicaulis
TGCTTTTGGAATTGAGCGTATCCAGTGCGTGGTTGTCTTTGGAATAAACAGACCTTCTCGGGTTGACAATTTATGTGGAGCTTGAATTGTTAAAACAATTAAAGCGACCAACAATTACAAGGATAACGAAGAGCCTTGAAGTCAACAAATTATTTCCAGCAAAACTAATAGTTAATGTAAATGATTTAATACAAAAGACACCTATGCAAGCTTCTTCATTGAGCCCCAAAGGCCAAGAAGCCATTTATGTCTGTATTAATTGTCTTTAGAGATCTTTTTATCAGAGTCCACCTCCTCTTTCTTCTATAAATAATACCGTGGAAGAAGAGAAAGGGGTTGGTTGATCACTAGTTGTAATATTGGAACTCTTTAAAATAATAAATAGTCTGTTGAAGTTGAAGAAGAAATTGAAGTCTTGGAAGCCTTGATGATGTTGTTGCATGCTTGTTACTGTGAAGGCTCTATCATTGGATCCATGAGCTTGGCTGTTGGTGAAGTATTCTGAACTGTTTAATGTTTTCCCCTGTTTTCATTATGTTCCATAATTTCTTACTATAGTAGGTTGAAAGTTTTAGGCTAAGTAATGACTCCTGGAAGCACCTTAGACCTGTTCATCCTTCACTATTTTATGTTTTCTTCTGCTGAAGTATTTTAGAGTCTTTAACCTCTCTCTTTAGTCTTCATGCTTGTTTATTTCCTTAATAGTTCGAATAGTTGGTTTCAGCGTGATTTATGGTTTTCCCTTCTTGTTTGCTGCCACTTAAAAACTGTTATTGAAGTCTCCCTTTGAAGTTTCTTGTCTACAGTGAGTCAAGGAGGTCTGTTCTGATCTTGCCCTTTGCCCTTGATTAAATAGTTGCCATGAAGGTCTTTTTAGTTGTAATCATAGATGTGTTAGGTGTTCTCTCTTCTATGACTGCAGTTATCAGTGAAACTCTTATGTTTTCTAAGTCATTTGAAATAAAATCTTTGAGGAAATAGGGTGTTCCCCGAATCTTAGATTTCATTTTAAAAGTTGTTTTGAAATTGTTGTTTGCTTAAAGGTGTGATTTGTAGAGTTCATGGTCAGCCCTGTCTATCAAAAAGCTCTTTATTGTTCAAACTGTGTTTTCAAATTCCCTTTGTTGAGAATTGAAATTCTCTTTCCAAATCATTGATGTCCATCTCATTCCAAAAACCAAAGGATCCTGCGGCCAAGTTAGATTTTCCCTCTGATATCCCATATCCATTGATAAGTATGTTATGACCTCTTTTTGAATCCATTGCCCAATGAACCAGATGTTTCTCCATTCTATATATCTTTTCTAGGCCTTTCATGTTCTGCTGTATCAATCCACCCAAACAAACAATCAACAACCTGCACTTAATAACTAGTCTAAAATCCATACTCTAAGCACACAAGATAAACCTTTGTAAAAAAACATTTGAGAGATCCCTCTCTGAGAACAGGAGGACTAGATCATGTAACTCTAAAGATTGGTTCTGATGTTGCCTTATCTTTTGATTTTCCAAACTATCAAAACACGAGACACCAACATAATGAATCGCAGATCAGCTTATATATAGGAGTATAATTTCTGATTATAGACCATCTCATCAATCTGACTTTGGGCCGACTTGTCCATAGTTTTAAGGCTGACATGAAAAGATTTTTCATGAGGTGTTTATTCACGTAGATTCTAGCATTGATTAGAGAGATGTATTCACTGTATTTTGGAGCTTAACTTCCAAGACTTTTTGATCTTGTCTTCTAGCTTGTTTGAAGGTTGTTTTGTTAGCTTCTTTACAAGGTCTTGAAGCATATCTATCTTGAACTGGATCCTTTCATGATTTTGACATTTTATACTTTTTTCTCCTTCTTTTCATAATTACATAGTCAACATAAAGACCGACCTAGTTACATTTTACAACAGGTTCATTGTGTCACTTATATCTTCCACCTGTGTGAGATTTATAAACTCTGAAATTTATTTCTTGTAAGCTGGTATTTTAGCCAATTCTAGAAGAGGTACTTGAATTTTAACCTTCTCCAACTCTTTGGCCAAACTGAAGGCACGAGTTTTCTTAACAACATTTTCAGGTTCTTCTTGACTCTTTCTAGAATCTGCTGCTTATTCGGGGATATGAACAACTCTCTCCAGAATATTAGTGTCAACTGATTTGTCCAGGGAAGATTCATCCTGCTGCACTTTTGTTCTCTTAAGTGAGTTTTTAGGTTGTTTCCCATTATTGCACTATTTCACAGGGTCCTTTTGTTGTGGAGTCGCCATTGGAGGAGGAATGGAACCTTGTTGTTCACCTACATTATCCTGCTCTCTAGATCTATTTCTAGACCTTAAATCATACTTTTTATGTAACTCAGTTTGCATGAAGTTTGTGAACTTCCTACAGTATTCATCCATCTCATCTTGATCAAAAGATACTTCGACTTCAACATATTCTCCCTCATAATCTTCCTCTTCATCCTCTTCTATTGCGTACATAGCAGATACCTGATCCTTGGCCTCCCTTTGGTCATCTTCTGCTGGCTCTGCAGGTGCAACTTCTATATACTACGATGCTTGAACCTAGTCTTGATCTCTTTTTTCCCTCTGCAAAATTTGCAGGGGATGTATTATGAATTGAGGGTTTAAACCCCCTTGGTTTTGTTGTACGTGCCTTTGGGAGTTTTTATTTTCCAATTCTATCTTAGATATCTTATTTGTCAGATTTTTTTATCACCCTTGCCATATCTTCTATCTTCAGATTTTGCGATGATTCTTCTTTTTCGTTCCCTTTCTCTTGTGCTGGCTGTTTCCTCTTTTCCTTTCCAACTGCAGTCATATTAGCTTCAATCTCTAAATCTTCAGTCTGTATCTGCTCAAGAGTAGGAGCTCTTCTTTCTCTCAATGTAAAGCTATAATCAGCTTCAAAAGCCCTAGCAAAAACTACCTTTTCTCCTATGGGGGGGGGGGGGGGTCTTGATCTCTATAGGTAAAATATTGTACAATTTATTGAATATTTTTACAAACTTAGAAATGTCTTCATCAAGCCTTCTTTTAATTGCATTAAACTCTGTCAATGAGTAAATATGATCTCTCTTTTCTCCCCATCTCTAAGTGAATCTATTTTCTAACTCTTCCTAGTTATTTTGGTAACCCTTTGAACCATTTTCTAGCCTCTCCATCTAGAGACTGCACAAATAGTCTCATCACAATATCCTGGTGTTCTACATTCAAATTCTCAGCAAAAGTGCAAAACAAAGGTAAATGTAGTTCTGCAGTTACTTCATTTTCTCTAGTGAAATGAGGAAGTAATTTGAGGTATTCTTGAGGCATGTCGTTCATTGGTTGTGCAAGATTTATTGGAGCATATATGTTCGTTAAGAATGCTGGTATTGCCATATTCACAACTTGGTTAACTGCTCCTTAGGCAGTTAAGGCCAATGAACCTGATGTGTAAGTGAATGAAGTTGGAGGTAACACTGATATGGGAGTGGGTTGATGAACAATGGAAGAAGAACCAACAACTATATTTCGCTGAGCTTGAGTGAAGATAAAAGAAACATGCTCGAAAGGATGTTATTCTAACTCAGGTCCTTGAAAATAAATGGGTGTGGAAGGAGAATCTTGTTCTAAGAAAGAGAGTTCCTCGGAAATATCTTCAAACAAAGGGTTATGAGAATTGTTGCCAGGAGAAGAAAATGTAGGATCAAGTATTGAAGGAGTTTGAGGTTTCTGAGCCCTTTTGGAAACCAATATTTCTAGATTTGGCAAAGTAGAGACTATTTGCTGTGAGGTATCCGACCTCGTGTGAGGTCTTTTGAAAGCCAAAATTTTGAAAATAACAAATACATCCCGATATTTCCTCCTCACTAAACAACTGGAGGAAATAATGTGAAAACCCCAGGGAAAAATAAACTTCGTTTCTTCGTCCTCGACAACAACGCCAGAAAATGTTATATCTCAAGAAACAATCCCTTGGTTGTGGTATGGAATCAGTGCTTAAGAAATTTTATAGATGTATGTCACAATTAACATGTCGAATGGCCTTTGTTTAACACCCTTGGAATTCAGTGGCTTAATACCCTCAATAATCTGATATAATGAAAGCCTTCACAATGCCATAAACTACTGATATTTGAATGGAATGAAAAGAAGAGCTGTAAAGGAAACTCTAAATGATATGCTGAAAACACAGAATATACCACTTTTAAGTTTCAGAAGAAATTCATGGAAAAGAAGAAACTCGAAATAATATGCTGCAATCACATAATCTATTACTTTAAAGTTTCATCAGGAGTTTATGAAGAGAGAAGATATGAGGTGAAGGAGCGCAAATTAAGGTGATTTAACTCTTACTCACAAATTTAATTAAGAGACCGAATGCTACATTACTTCACTTAATTCAAAGAGGAATAGACACAGAGCGAAATAGAAAGGACGCATCAACATCAGCAGGTGTAGGAAACTTGATCTTCTTTCATTAATTTCTCAGAAAATTTAGTTCTAAACTAATAGTCCTCTAGAGGTCCAAAATTTAGAACCATTTTTCTTTATTTATATCTCCTTAAATACATCAGAGTATTTTGTAACTGCTGAACTTCTTGAAACTATTCGACTGTCTAAAATGTTAAGATTACTTATGCGATCATACTTTAGAAAGCAAATTAAAACTAGAAATTTCGTTCGTTTTGTTGAATCTATCGTTCTGATGCATCCTTCCGAAGTGCTGAAGTGGCCTTTCTGGTCATGATGTAATGGTTGCACCACTCTGAAACGACGCCTCGGTGCCCGATTTGACCTAGCTGTCATGCCCCTAACAGTGCCGCTATACGTTTTTTTTCCCGACTCTGCCTATGCCCCTGTGCTTCAACGCTGTTAATCATATCACCTACTACTTGACTTTGCTTCTTCTCCTTTGTTCTGAGTCGGGTCACTTACCCGAGTTTGTCTGCCGCATTCTGCCTATTTCTTTATTGCCAAGGCGTTTCACCAGTTTCACATTATAACGCTCTTTCTTCCTCCGACACAGTTTAATAAGTGAAAATGACTTACTTCTAGACCTGGAAACATTTGGAATTCACCTTTGGAACCACATCGCATCCGCTTGAACATCGCACTTCGGAGACTTTAGCAATTATCTCTCATGGTTATCCTTTAAAATTCGCGACGTGCGACTTGCGATCGGGTCCAACCGTCATCACACTTTGACAAATTTAACTCTTACCTCTGTGCTTATCTGTTAAAATTGCGATTTGTGATTTTGATCGGGCCCCACCGCATCGCATATCGCACTTCGGCGCTTTTAACATTTACCTCCTGTGCATATCCTTTGAAACTTGCGATTTGATCTCCGCCATTTATCTCTCCGCCCCAGTGTTGCGCTTTGATCCTGATCGTCCATCTTTCCCTTTGCACCTCCTCCAAAACTCTTAAGTGTCTAAGGGATATACACCATTTCTCCATCTTCTCTGAGTTGAAAGTAAAGGGCGTGGGCTCCAGCTATGACCATGTAATGTCTTCATTGAAACTTGAAACCACTTGCAGGGCACTTAAGCAGTTTTTGGAATTTGAAGAGAGTGTTGCCGCAGTCGATGTTAGCCATCGATTTGTAGGTGAGCAGATTTAGCGAGACCACTTGCGGGGCACTCCTTGGTATAAATCTCGTGCAATTTGTGGTCCTGGGTTGCCATTGGAATTGGGCGCAATTTGAACTGTCCTACACATGAACGATCCTGAATCGACCAACTTTCATATCTCATAACGTAATGTTAATGTACCAACAGATAAATCAAAATTCTTCTTTGACATACAAAATTTTACCTTTTCTAACTTATATTATTTTTTGGTGTTTTTGAAAAATATTTGAAAGGTAAATTCAAATGAGCCACAACACCTTTCACCACCTTCCTTGTTGAAGGTGTGCAAACCTCTAGTGCCATAACTCTGTTTGAGGAGTTGTATCATACGACATAGCCCCTAATGGACTTCCTCCAACCTAGTATATTGTATCAACTCTAAAACCAATAGAAAGAGCTTCCTTGAAGTTCTTCTTCCAGATAAGTACCTTTCCATCAACGAATGTCACCTTAAACCCTTTGTCTTCCATTGTTGAAATAAACACATGGTTCTTCTTCAAACCAGGTGCGTGCAACACATCTTGTAATCGAAGGACTTGACCTTGAGATAGATGGAGGGTCACAATCCATGTCCCTTTCACGAGATATGTGGCATTATCACCAAGGATAATTTCTAGATTAGTATCCTTCTCAACCAAATCAGAGAGGGCTTCTTTATAACCAGTGAGGTGCCTTGAAGAACCACTATTTATCAACCAGACATTGAGGGTGTCGGGTGGAGATGGAGCAGAGAATAATATAAGAATAAATTCATTTATTTTATCATCAACAACATTAAACTCATCATACTTGGAACTTCTTGACCTCTTGAAAGGTTGCCCATTTCCACTACAATTAGAGGGAGCATGCCTTTTTCCTTTGAAGCTGTTGTTCCTTTGATAGCTATTCCCTCTCGAGTTGTTGTTGTCATCATCCCTGGTAGAGTCGCTTCTATTAGGGCACTCTCTTGCATAGTGACCAGACTTGTTACAAGTGTAACATCTTCCCTTCCTTCCTTTGGGCCCCACTCTACCCTGGTTTTGATTTCTTGGGCCACCATGGTTCTTCTTCTTTGCATGAGTGGCGAAGACAGTAGGGTCACTTCCATTTCCATTAGAGGCATACTCCATAATTCTTGTTTCCTCTTGAGTGCATGTCGTCAATATTTCATCAAAATCAGGTATCACATTATTATTAAGAATAATGGTATTGAATACATACCAATCACGGGGGAGACCTCCAAGTGCAATAAGAACCATCTCTTGATCAGATATTTCTTCCCCAATAGCGAGGAGGTTATTCCTGATTTCAGTGAGCCTCATAAAATAGGATTGAATAGATTCATCCTTGCCCTTCTTGATATTCTTCAATTGATTCTTGAAGAAAATGATTTGATTAGCATTGCTAGCCCTGAACATGCTCATCATCTTATCATACATCTCTTTAGATGTGTTTAGCTCATAAATGTAAGAAACCAAGTGCTTATGAATAGAATCCCGGATAATTATTTTTGCTTTGATTTCCCCTTTTCTATACTTTGTTTTCAAGGCAACAATTGCATTTGATGGAGGCTCTTGAATCTTCCCGTGCACATAGTCCATGACATCTTGATCTTCTAGCACCAAATCTAAGGACATCTTCCATGCATGATAATCAGACTTATCAGTCAATTTATCACTAGCCTTGAAACCCTTGTAGGTTGAGGAGGCCATTTTTCCTTGATAGGATTGCTTCCTTGAGAGATTGCTTCTAACACTAGCTTGGACTCTTAGACTTTGTCTTCACCTCAGCTTTGATACCATGTTAAATTTGGATAACCATGGTGTTCTATGCTTGATGCAATTTTACTTCAATCTTTATTAGGCCTGATACAATGTAGAAATCACATAAACATGGAAGTAAAATGCTGATAGAACACAATAATAGATCAACAGAAGACAAGCCAAATATAGATCAGATTACAATTCCTTTTGTCCAGCAAAGATATGAGATATTTTGGTGTTACGACAATCAACATGATGCTTCAACCAAAAAATTATTTCTTGGTCAGCTAATCTTCCATGTTTCACACCCACATCCCTCAACGACAGCTCGTCACAAGTCAACACTGGTTAACCCAAAGTCAATGAAGGACATCAACAAAAATTCAATGCAACAAATTAGGGCTTTGGTCAAACATCCCAGATTTTTTCAATTTTAGTGCCCAACAGTATGACCTCTCAAGATAGGATTTTTGGTAGAAGTTTGAGGTCAAACGACCAAGGGTTGACCACGGTCAACGCTCGTCAATGCTGCAACAACAAGCCTAAATAGATCCGCAGAAAATAGCAGCTTCGCTCCACATGTGTGAGGTTAAAAATGCCTCCAAAGGCTATCAAACCAATCAGATCAGAATGAGAGAATGTGTGAAGAGTTGATGAGAGAATGACCTCCAAGTTTCTCCAATTTATATCCATCAATGAGGGTGTGTGACACATCTTTTAGGCATGTGAGCCTACATTATAAATCTGGTCGACCTTGCACATGTGGAAAATAAATTCAAAATAAATGTTATGCTCATCTAAACAAGATGATATTTAGATCAATCTTGCACCTCTCCAAAAGAGGAATCTAACAAAAATATGACCATCGTCATATGAGCAGTGCGACATGGAGTTTGTACCTAGTTGCCCAAAATTAAAAAGGGTCCTTCCAGGACTCTAAGTATCTCTTGGAAGGCTAAGAAATTTACCTTCCCCAAGGCCTTTGTGAGGATGTCCACAACATATTCATCCATCTTAATGTGTTGGAGCCTTATTTCTCCCCGTTGTATCATATCCCAGATAAAGTGGTACCTTATATCAATATGATTGGAGCGACCATGGAACACGAGATTCTTTGAAAGCCGAATCCCACTCTGATTTCTGCAGTAGATAACGGTGGTATCCAACTCGTGCTCAAATATCTCACTAAAGAGTTTCCTTAGCCAAATAGTTTCACAACAAGCCATACTAGCTACAATATATTCAATCTCGACAGTGCTTAGAGCAATTGATTTTTGCTTCCTACTCATCCAAGAAATTGAAGCAGATCCCAAAGAGAAGAAACATCCCGACGTGCTCTTTCTCTCCACCACACTACCAGCCCAGTCAATATCAAAATATCCATGTAGCCTCAAATTCCCGACAATGTATCTCAGTCCATAGTTTATAGTAACACGAAGATATCTTAAGAGATTCTTTGTAGCAACCCAATGTACATGATGAGGCTCAAGCATATATTGACTCAAAGTATTTACTTATGTTTGGTTGAGAGTTTACCGAGAAAATTAGGCCCCCCACAAGTTGTCTATATTCAGAAGGATTTTCGAATTTGGGACCATCAACACTACCACATAGCTTCTTGAAGTTTAGTTCGATTGGAGTAGTCACAAACTTGCATTACACCATCCCACATCTTTTTGGAAACTTCACAACGTATTTTCCTTGAGAAAGGAAATTCTCACCTGAATTTTTCCAAACCTCCAGTCTTAGGAAGTAATGCATCATTCCTAGGTGCTTCACCTCAAATTCAAAAGTCAACTCCCTCTTGCATTGATAAATGAGAGTGTCTGCACTAGTTAGAAAGAGATCATCAACATAAAGGACCAAAATAAGATGCATGTTCTTTTCAACCTTAAAGTATAGGTTTGTATCAACATAGCTTCTTGTAAATCCTAGCTTCATGAGATAACTGTCAATCCTTTTTATACCAAGCCATAAGGGCTTGCTTCAACCCATAGAGGGCTTTCTTTAGCTAGCAGACACATCCTTCTATCTTGTACTTCAACCCCCTTAGGTTGTTCCAAGTAAACTTCCTTCTTATGTGAGCCATGCAAGAAATATGTTTTGACATCCATTTGATGTAGGCTCCATGCTTGATTGGCAGCGAGAAAAATAATAGATTGGATAGTGGTATATTGAGAAACTGATACAATTTTTCCTCATAGTCCAGTCCTTCCTTTTGAGAGAAGCCATGAGCTACAAACATGGCCTTATATTTTTCAACACTTCCATCAGCTCCATGTTTAATTTTTTAAATCCATTCTGAGGTGACCACAGGCTTGTCCTTAGGTCTAGGCACCACATTCGAGACATCATTCTTCATGATTGATTCATATTCCTCACTCATCGCATCTTTCCATACTTGGTGCTTTACAACTTCTTCGAACGTTCAAGTTTCAACTTGAATAATAGTACTCATGGCATCCTATTACCCTTGATACCTGTTAGGATTCTTATTTTCGTGAAATGTCCCTCTTGTAGCAGTATGTCTTTAAGAATCTTTGAGAATATCTTTGATCCATAGTGGTCTTTTACTTGAGGTAGAGGGATAACCAAGAGGTGGATCAAGAGCATCCATTGTGCCATCAACATCAGGCATAGGCTCATCCATCAAAGGATATTCTTGTGATTTGGTAGCATCGTCATCATCCTTTTTTGAAATGGGGAGATTTTTGGCTTTCTCGAGGGAAATATCTTCATCAAAGGTAACATTTCAACTTACTTCCACATCTCTTTGACTAGGTACATAAATTCTATATACCTTTGAATTTTCAATGTAGCAAATGAATATACCAACTTTATTCCTGAAAGCTTCCAACTTATTTATTTTCTCTTTAGTCACATGAAATTATACCAAACAACCAAAGGTTCTAAAATAAGAAACATCAGGTTTCTTACTAGTGAAGAATTCATAGGGTATCTTGAAATCGAAAGCTTGATGAGGGCTCCTATTTTGAACATATACAACAATGTTGGTAGCTTCTCCCCACAAGAATTTAGGTAGACCTTTATCATAGATCATGGCACGAGTGAGTTCCATAATCGTTTGATTCTTTCTTTCAGCAACACCATTCTGATATGGAGTGTATGGAACAATTTCCACCCTTTTAATGCTAGCGTCTCCACAAAAGTCATTGAATTCATAGGATTCATATTCAGTTCCATTGTCAGTCCTCAACATCTTGATCTTCTTCCTTCTTTGATTTTCCACCAGTGATTTCAAAGAACGAAACCATTAGAACACTTCATCCTTCATCTTCAAGAAATAAATCCATTTTTTGTGTGAGAAATCATCCACAAATATTTCATAATATGTGTATCCTCCTAATGAGGTTACGGGAAAGGAAACAAATGTTGTGAAATGTAACTAGGTCAGTTTTCATGCTAACTATGTAACTATGAAAAGAAGAAGACTATGGTAATGAAAATGTATTTTTTGTCTCATGGGTTTCACGAGAAATATTTTATGTAGATAGACTTCTTCTTGATGTCTACTAGGTTCATGTCTTATAAAGTATAAATAGGATAAAGGGTCAAAGTCATGAAGGATTCTGTTAAGATGAATACGCTCGAAGACTGTGTAAAGAAGCTCTCATTAAGCCCTCTAGAAGTGTTAGAAGACAAGATTAATATATATAGAGGAAACACCTACAACAATATGAGAATATATGTGAAGTAATATGTTGGAGAAATAAAATACATGTCAGCCTTATTTGCAAGCTACTAGGTCGACCTAATTACCTATGGTATGGTCAGCCTAATAGTCAGACAAGTCATATATATATATGACTGTTTCTACTGTTCATTAGAAGAGATAACAACAGTGATGTCTGCGGTAAAATAGCACGGAGATGTCTGTGGTCAAAAAATAACGGCGAAGTCTACAGTCAATTGCATGAAGGGTAACTAATTGCGAGGTATTAGATTTGCGGATTTGGCTCTAAGATAATGCATATATCTCAAGGAAAAAACACGGGTTACATAAGAGATAATAGTGCAGTATAAAGACAAGAGATGTGCTAATGATATAACAGTGTGGAAGAATGTTTGTGGTTGAATCCGAGGTTGACAACGCTGAAAGGGAGCAGATCAAATGACAAATTTGAATACAAATTTATCTGAAGGAAGAAGGAGCTGAAGGATATAGTTTTCGGAAGTAACTTAAGAGTATATTTTACGGAAGCAATTGAAGGATTGTGGAAGTAACTGTAATATATAGATTGCTGAACATACCGATTGCAATAAGGTACGTGATTGGTACAGTATGGTGCAGGAAGGATACAATAAATATGTCTCTGGTTTTATAGACAAATACAGTGATCTAAAGATAAAAGGTAAGGAAGGTAAATTAGAGATTTACCTTCCTAACCACATTGCAAGATATTTAGTTACAAGCAAAATCTATTTTGTATAAGTATTTTGATAGTTGACTTGATGAAGAATTAACTAAGAAGACATCAGCAAGCACACAAGTAATTATCAAGAAGAGAATTTGAAAAAAAACCCAGCCCTTACAATTCTCAACATGGTATCAGAGCTATGGTCAAAGGTTATGGCAGTTTGAAGAACACTCATCCATCTTTGAAGCAGTCTCAGTGAAAGGATCTGTTTGCACTAAAGATAAAGATCAAGATCCCAAGATCATTTCTGGGCTAATACTTTGAAGTATCTTGAAAGGATGAATTGACAATTCTAGTGAGCTATTCCATTTGCCATATTAAAGACATCAAGTATGAAGAAGAAAGAAGTTTGGATCTTTTCCAGGATACAGTCCCAACATTTTCAGTGATGACACAAGTCTTAATGTTTCGGCGAAGGAACCGTCTCAACACTTCTTGAAGGCATTGACTTTTTGGTAAAGAAACAACAAAGATATGTTCCTCTATATATATCAAATATGATTTCGGTACTGCTCGAGTGCACCCTTCGACACAGAACATAAGATCACATTTCAGATGGTAATTTCGGTGATCTCAGTGAAAAAAGCTCGGATCAGTCTTTAAGTTTGGATATCACTGTACACAAGTATGAATATCAAAGATGTACACTCAATACAGTCACAGTGAGTCAATTTCGAATCAGTTTGATGAATGCAAATTAAGATGTAGTACTTCAATAGTTTCATTGTTTCCACAATGTCAAAGGTTCTATCACATAATTTGGATGTAAGGGTTGTAGCAATGTTATGCTCATGATGATATTATAGTCATGACGCTATATAGATTCTCCATGATATCTCAGAAAACGGGTTTCGGTTATCACAGTACCACTACTATGATAAGGGTTAAGTTCCTTCACCGTGAGAAGGTTTCATTGTCAACATAGTGAGAGGGTCTGGATACATAACATTGATGTTATTACAAGGATTTGGTATTTTCACATATCCACAGTTTCGGTGATATTACAAGATAACAACACAATGGTACCTCAGTACTACCATAAAGAGGAAGTTTCGAGACTCCTACAGTGAGACAAGATAGTTTCGATGCCTCCACGATGACAAAGATCACAAACTTGATGGAAAGATGATTTCTATGCTTCCACAGCAGGCTTCCACATAAAGAAAACTCGGTCATCACATAGAGAATTCGAAATCCATGAAAATCAAAATTGTCAGTCCAAAGAACTAGCTTGAAAAGAATTTGAGTACAAGGAACCAAGTACGTATTTTTCATTCTATAATCAAATTTGGTTAAATGACTTTGGTTTTGCAAGGAGATCTATGAGCTGGTTGGGCTACCGAGAATCCCTACATAAGGAGGATGGTCACAGTCCTCGAAGAAAGTAAAGTCATGAAAAGTCAATAAAGATCAATATTTATCTGAATATATGGAAATGGATAGAAGGGCTCAAAGGATTCTTATGGATTCAGTAAAAGTCCTTACATCCCTCTGTCTATGAAGAATTGAAGACACCAAGAAAAATACATGATAAGCTGAAAGAACTATTCTATGCAAAAATGTTGAAGGATAACATAATCAAACATTCACAGAGGAAAAGTGAAAGTTTAAGTAAGAGACTTATGAACATTACTAATGTAAATAAGTCATCAAGAGCAAAGGTCATCATGGAAACATATTTCTGGGATGTGATGACATATTGATGAAGCAGGCCAAGGGAATGAAGCTCTTCATTCTTGAGAAATTGCTATAGGATGACTCAAGGGAAAAATATATGAGGTATGTTAGTGTCTTGTGATTTGGCTGATTGGCAAACCAAATGACAAGGCAACATATAAACCAAGCTTTAGAGCTCTAGGATCTAGCCCTCCTAGTCTCAGAGAGGGATCTCTCAATATGTTTGTAAAGATATAGCTTGATTGCTTTTAAGGGTTGATTTTAGGCTAGATATTAAGTGCAAGTTTGTTTGTTTGGGTTTGGTTGGTTGGACATGAATAATCTAGGAAACATAGATAGAAAGGGGAAATATCATAACCATTAGGCAATGCATTCAAGAAGAAGTTAAAACAAGCTCAATCAATGGATATCAGATATCAAAGGGCAAATCTAACTTGGCCAGTGGATCTTGGGTTTGTTGGATGAAATGAAATGGACATTAAGGATATAGAAGGAGAAGTAGAACTAAGGGCAATTAAGAATCCTTAATTATATGTACTCCTCAACAAAGGGACTTAAAACATTATCAGAACATGAAGAGGCATTCCATAGATAGGGCTAACCATAAATTCTAGAAACCACACTTCAGCAAATAATAATTTCAAGACAAACTTTTCAAAGGAAATCTAGGAGTCGAGGAATGCTCTATTTCATCCAAAGATTTCACTTTCAAGGAATTTAGAAAACATTAAAGATTCACAAATAACTGCATTCATAGAAGAGTGAACTCCTAAACATCTAAGACTGCAATTATAAAGACCTTCAAAACAATTATCTCAACAAGAACAAAGGGTATGATCAAAACAGACCTCTTTGGCAGACTGTAAACAATGGTCCTTTAAAGGGAGACTTCAGAGACAATTTTCAAGTGGTAGCAAGTAAGCAGGGAAAACCATAAATCATTCTTGAGACCAACTATATGAACTATTTCAGAAATAAACAAGCTTAAGGGTTCTAAAGCAATTAAACCACTCAATAAAACCTTCAGCAGATGAAAACATAAAGGCAGTGAAGAGAAAATAGGTCTAAGGTTCTTCTAGGAGACATTTCTTAGCCTAAACTTTTCACTCTACTGTAAGCAAGAAATGATGAAACATAATGGAAAACAGGAAAAACATTAACAGATCAGAATACATCACCAACAACCATGCTCAGGGATCCAATGATAGAGCCTTCTCATTAACAAAACATGTCAAAACATCATCAATCTTCCAAAACTTCAATTTCTTCTTAATCTTCAGCCAAACTATGTACAACTGCAAAGAGTTCGAATGCCAGCAACCCACCACTTACAAATGAGTTCCACAGCAGTATTTATACTATAATTGAGGAGGTGGAACTATCTAGGGTTCAAATGTTATTAATGACATAGTAAATGCACTCCTAACCTTGAAAACCATGTAAGGCATAAGGTAGGAATGTCTCTCAACTACTTCTTTGTGCAATAAATCTGTCTTTACTTTCTGAGGATGAAATAGTTGAAAAGATTGACTTTTAAGCCTATTTCTGTCTTTTATAATAACTGCCTGACAGCTTAAAATATCTTCTGACTGTGTAATAACTGTCAATTTTCCCCTTAGGACATAAAGTAGGTCATAGGTGGCAGTTAGGTTTATCAAGTGAATAACTGCTTCTGTGTTGATTTATCCGAGGCCTTCTTAAGCTTATCTTTCCTTTATTTTATTATAAAACTGTTTTTAAGGCCTTTTAGCCTTGATTTGCCTTTAATTAACTTGCTTTGAGGCTTTGATTTAGCCTTAAGCCTTTATCATCATCCTTATGCTGTCTCTTTAATACTTATGTTCCTCTGTCTTTAACCTCGCCTTTATCCCATTTTTTACTGATTTGCTTTGTCTTCTTGTGTGCAGGGTTTCCCTTTGGTGCGGTGGAAGGTTTTGTGTTTCAACCAGTGGTCATGAAACACTATTTAAAACCTTTGAATTAAAAACCCCATATTTCCTTTTTCTTCCTATTTCTGGCCCTTGGATCGTCATTCAAAGGTTCAGTTTCTTTATGAACCGTGGGAAGGTTTTTCGGCCTTAGAACGCAATCGAACCTGCATAAAAGAATCAACTAACATTATGAAACCTTGCACATTGGATAAATTGCTTTGAAGGCTTGGTGGAGGGCGAAAGGAGCAGTGAGGAGGGGAAAATGTATGCCAGAGGGGGTTCCATGGAGGAAACCTACGAAAACGAGGTTTAAATGTGAATTTGGGCATGAAAAATGGATTGGCGGTTTCGAGAATACCATCGATGGTTTTCACGCTACCGATGGGTGGTAAGTGGTTTATCGCGAAACGAACGTGATACCACACAGGGCGCGACACCTGTCCACCCCAATACTGCCTATTTCACGTAGATCCGGGTCGTTAAACCCTGACACGAAAATCCGCACGAAATTGAACGTGGGCTATTGGATCTGGGGGTGTAGATCCAACGGCCACAGGGGAGCGCGATAGTGGAAATTGCACGGGCAAGGAGGTAATGAAAATCAGGTGTCGAGAGGGAATTGGGAGATAGTTTCATGGGTGGAAAGTGGGGCCTGGCTGATGTTGGCTATTTTTTTTGGTAGTATGAATGTGCGTCGGGAGAAAGAGAAGAGGTGGGGGTGATTTAGCGCCGTTGGATCGGACAGATCTATGGCCAGGATTTATGTGGGGTTTGACAAGTAGGGCAGGGAAATACAAATGAAAATGCAGTTTACAAGGGGCGCGAGGGTAAATAAAAGGCAAGGGAAGGGGGCTTAAGGAGCGGAGAAGGTGCAGTTATGTGGAGAGATAAGGTGACCAGGAGTGGAGGAAAAGGAGCTAGCGGGCTAGCGCCTGGTCATGGGTGCAGGGTCATATGGCAGAGAAGGAGCTAGGGGCTAAGCCAAAGGCGCTTAAAACCTTATGGGTAAAAATGGGTAGATAATAAGCCTAAAAAGAGGGGTTTTAAGCTTTTTAAAGCTTCTGATAGGCAAAAGAGAGGCTTTTAAACCATTATAAAGGTTTTTTAATGATTTTAAAGGGTTTTTTAGAGGGAAATGAAGGGTTAATGAAGGGAAATGGAATTTTCAGAAGGGAAAATGACTTGTTAGGATAGGATCAAAAATGGAAAAATGGGGAAATGAAATGGAGGTGAAAATGGTGGAAATTATGGCTTTGAAGGCAGTTTTCATTTTGAATCAGCATGATAAATTTTCAGGAGACATAGATGAAGATTTTTGGTGAACTGATAGACTTAGAATGATGAAGGCAGTGAGATTTCTAGAAATTATAATGCTTCTTTGAGATAAGATTTCTAGAAATCTAGGATTGGTAATTTAGTCATCTTTGGATACCATCAAATTATGGATGACTAACAATGGCTCCAATTGGGGAGAACAACTGTCCTTTTAGGTGTCCAAAACCTCAGTTTATCAATCTCTGGCTTCCAGCAGACCAATGCCTTATTCGTTGGGCATAATTTCTTTGTTTTCTTGCTGATTTTCTTTGTATTTTGACAATTCTTCAATGACCTACATCATGAAAAACTCTTTAAGACAACACCTCTACCTACCCACAACTACTTGTCCTAGCATTTTTTCTTCTCTTGAGTGCATTTGAACTAGCAAACTCTTTGACATTTTATTCTTTTATTGAAAGCAGGAAACTAATCTAAATCTACCCTTATAACTTCCATGAGTCCAGTTTAAAGAGTTAAACTCATTAGCTTCTCTACCTAACTACTATCTATCAAGATTAAGATGTTTGACAGATCTGCATTCTCTACATTCTAAAACAAAAATTTAAACAAAGTCAAATCAGGATTAAACAGTCTGATTTACTGTAGTGTCTATGGCTGTATGTACAAGCTGCACATAGACTTTATTTGCAGAAAATTTAAAAAAACTGTGAGGGCTTAAGATCTGAAAATAAAAGACATCCTTCTTTCTTCTGGGCTCAAGTTTTGATCTATTTAGAGCCATCTTTCTTTCTTTTCTTTGGTTCATATTTTGAGCATGTTTGAACCATTCTTTCTTTCATCCTAATCTATTCTACTGATAATCCAAGATTAAACAGTTTGGAAAATCTTCTTCACTAACCTATCAACATTAAATTGAAATCTATCTAGTCATGATTAGGCTGTATGGCTAGATAGCAGTGTTTTATTTTAGTAGTGGCATTTAAGCTTGCACACTTTCAGATTTTTCTCTTTTTTGGTATGGGACTATACCTTTCTTCTTTTCATCTGCCCTCTTTTCTCTTTTCTATTGTTTTTTGTATTTTTTGTATTTTTCTCTTTCAAAGAAAAAAACAAAAACTAACTAAATGCTCAAAGGATGAGCTTTATTGCATTCCTATCTAACCTAATCTAACCTATACATGTTATACATTCATTTGGTGAAATCTCTTTTCCAATATAACCAGTCAAGCAGATGATTCCATGAGTGATATTGTTTCAGCTCTTTGAGTACGTGGAAGAAATCAAAAGGCCACTCCCACCTTACTTGTTTTTGAACAATAGTGCTTAACATTTTTCTTACACTTTGCAACAAACTGCTCTTGCCATAACATACTCTTCTTTTATATGTCTCTAATAAATCAGCAAAGGGATCTTGAAACAATACCTGAACGTGAGGATTTGAAAAATTAGCTTGGTCCAGGAATGCTTCTTCCTCTACTTTGCTAAACTTGGGACTCCTTTGGGAAAGAAACCCATTCTCTTCTTCATGATCATCTGTACTGTCAAACTCATCATATATTGCCATGTTATCCTCTGGAAAACTTGATTGAAAAGAGATATATCTGTTCTCTTTCTCTTGTGAAGGCTAGACATAGGGCTACATGTGTTCTTTGTTGTTAAAATCAATACCCAAAGATTGCTGACTTCTGATTGCATTAAGGTTGTCTTTGCTGAACTGAAAGGAGGCATACAAAAGAGGTAAATATCCTTCCCTTTCTCCCAAAATTTTCTGCACTTTCTTCTTCATTGTCAGAGCTGAGTGGTATTTGCTGATCACTATTTTTGAGCTATTGAAAATGACTGTCTTTGTTCCACAAACTAATCATTGATTGTTCAGTAGGGTCATCTTGAGTCTGGAGAACATAATCATCATCATATTGATCATATTTGGGCAGCTTATTCATAGGAGGAATGTCATCCATTATGCATATTTGATCAGCAAATTGTTCCATCATATGAAAAGGAGAGTGTTCATGGCTAATAACTTCTCCTTTAGCAATCTGAAATGACTCAAAGCACAAGGGTAGGGACTCAAGAGGTGTTGGCTCATCTTTCATTTCTGGTTTTGTAATCCAAACAGCCATACCAAGAGGATTTGAGGGGAGAACTTCTAGATTTGAAAAAGGGTTTGTATTATCCATTTCCTTCTTTATTGATTCTTTAGAGCATTCTACCTTGTTTCTATTTTCAATTTGCTTGTAATACTCTAAATAATGAAGCACAAGATTTAGGAAGACATATAGTACTTACTTGACAACCTTCTGCATCTTCTTCTTTGCAACCTTGGTCAACCAGTATGTTTTGATAGCTATCTTTGCATTGAAATGACTGATTTGGTTCCTCCCTTATTTATTCTAACCTCTTCTCTCTTTCTAGTATGTTGTATTCCACAGTAATTGCCATATTCTGCATTTCTTCCAGGTTTTAAGGGTCTTTTCTCTTATTTGGAATTCCATCTCTGGGTCAAAAGTACTTGGATAGTGCAAGAGAGCCCACCCCAAAGGTGGCTTTATCTTAGCAGGTATTGCATTGTATACCTTATTAAACCTGGCTGGAAAGTTTTGTACTGTCTCCCTTGGTTGTCTTTTTAAATTCTTGTATTTCTCTATGATGAGAACTTCATTTCCTATGATTGTCCACCTATCTAAGAAGACTTGAGTAAATTGATGAAAATTGATAATGCTTGCATCTGGAAGGTCCTTAAACCAGCTCCTAATTTTTCCTTGTAATGATAAGGAAAACATTCTAATACGCACATCATCTTCTTCTATTTCATAGAGGTCAAGTAAATTCTCAAGGTTTTGAATGTGTTCTTCAGTAGTAACTTTTGAGCTTTCTCCATCAAATCTAGGTAGTTTATTTGCCAGATTTGTAGGGAGGGCTTGGAAGATAGGAGGCAAAATCAGAGGCTTGTATCTTTCTAGGACCTTTGTGGGTATAGGTAGTGTAAAAAGAGATTTATGGCTGTTTGAGGTTTCACCAAGAGGAGGGAAGGTAGCACGAGGCTTATGTTTCACTAGATCTTCCACAGGTGAATCTGGGGTAAGCACAGGTGTATAAGACTGATCATGGTCTAAAATTTGAGGCTTAGATTTTAGAGGCTTGAGATCCTTCCAATGATAAATGTAGATCTCATTAGTGTATTCTTGATTAGGCTTAAAGTAGGATAGAACATAGTTACAGATAAAAACAATAATTTCTTGAATCCAACTTAGGCCTGAATGCTATTTCTTTCTAGGATGACTGGTCATGCTTCAAGTTCTTCCTCCAGTGGAGTCTTTAGGTCTATTGAGAGTTGTGGAGTCACCAGGTGGATGATTTCAACTTTGTTGTCCATCAACAGTATGATTGGGTTTTCTCAATGCATTCCTAAGGGATTCTACAAGGACTAGTGAAGTAATATGCCTACTGGAGGTCAGTGGAGTCGCCAGGTGGAAATTTTTAGCTCTTTTGGAGGTAAAATATTCTATGGTCAACCACCAATGTTTATTTTGAAGGCCAATCTGAATTTTTTTGGGGGTTTTCTGAGTTTCTATGGTTGTTTGAAGGACTAATGAGTCTATAAGGGCTTGCTAGGAAACTATGAACTCAAAAGTCCCACCGTGATCTCCAGAATGTTAGTGTCATGTGATTTGGCTAATTGGAAAACCAAATGACAAGGCAACATATAAACCAAGCTTTAGAGCTCTAGGATCTAGCCCTCCTAGTCTCAGAGAGGGATCTCTCAATATGTTTGTAAAGATGTAGCTTGATTGCTTTTAAGGGTTGATTTTAGGCTAGTTATTAAGTGCAAGTTTGTTTGTTTGGGTTTGGTTGGTTGGACATGAATAATCTAGGAAACATAGATAGAAAGGGGAAATATCAGAACCATTGGGCAATGGAGTCAAGAAGAAGTTAAAACAAGCTCAATCAATGGATATGGGATATCAAAGGGAAAATCTAACTTGGCCAGTGGATCTTGGGTTTGGTGGATGAAATGAAATGGACATTAAGGATTTAGAAGGAGAAGTAGAACTAAGGGCAATTAAGAATCCTTAATTATATGTACTCCTCAACAAAGGGACTTAAAACATTATCAGAACATGAAGAGGCATTCCATAGACAAGGCTAACCATAAATTTTAAAAACCACACTTCAGCAAATAATAATTTCAAGACAAAATTTTCAAAGGAAATCTAGGAGTCGAGGAATACTCTATTTCATCCAAAGATTTCACTTTCAAGGAATTTAGAAAACATTAAAGATTAAAAAATAAATGCATTCATAGAAGAGGGAACTCCTAAAAATCTAAGACTGCAATTATAAAGACCTTCAAAACAATTATCTCAGCAAGAACAAAGGGTATGATCAAAACAGTCCTCTTTGGTAGACTGTAAACAATGGTACTTTAAAGAGAGACTTCAGAGACAGTTTTCAAGCGGCAACAAGTAAGCAGGGAAAACCATAAATCATTCTTGAGACCAACTGTATGAACTATTTCAAAAATAAACAAGATTAAGGGTTCTAAAGCAGTTAAACTACTTAATAAAACCTTTAGCAGATGAAAACATAAAGACAATGAAGAGAAAATAGGTCTAAGGTGCTTCTAGGAGACATTTCTTAGCATAAACTTTTCACTCTACTGTAAGCAAGAAATGATGAAACATAATGGAAAATAGGAAAAACATTAACAGATCAGAATACATCACCAACAACCATGCTCAGGGATCCAATGATAGAGCCTTCTCATTAACAAAACATGTCAAAACATCATCAATCTTCCAAAACTTCAATTTCTTCTTAATCTTCAGCCAAACTATGTACAATTGCAAAGAGTTCAAATGCTAGCAACCCACCACTTACAAATGAGTTCCACAGCAGTATTTATACTATAATTGAGGAGGTGGAACTATCTAGGGTTCAAATGTTATTAATGACATAGTAAATGCACTCCTAACCTTGACAACCATGTAAGGCATAAGGTAGGAATGTCTCTCAACTACTTCTTTGTGTAATAAATCTGTCTTTACTTTCTGAGGATGAAATAGTTGAAAAGATTGACTTTTAAGCCTATTTCTGTCTTTTATAATAACTGCCTGACAGCTTAAAATATCTTCTGACTGTGTAATAACTGTCAATTTTCCCCTTAGGACATAAAGTAGGTCATAGGTGGCAGTTAGGTTTATCAAGTGAATAACTGCTTCTGTGTTGATTTATCCGAGGCCTTTTAGCCTTGATCTACCTTTAATTAACTTGCTTTGAGGCTTTGATTTAGCCTTAAGCCTTTATCATCATCCTTATGCTGTCTCTTTAATACTTCTATTCCTCTGTCTTTAACTTCACCTTTATCCCCTTTTTTACTGATTTGCTTTGTCTTCTTGTGTGCAGGGTTTCCCTTTGGTGCGGTGTAAGGTTTTGTGTTTCAACCAGTGGTCATGAAACATTGTTTAAAACCTTTGAATTAAAAATCCCATATTTCCTTTTTCTTCGTATTTCTGGCCCTTGGATCGTCATTCAAAGGCTTTGTTTCTTTATGAACTGTGGGAAGGTTTTTCGGCCTTAGAATGCCATCGAACCTGCATAAAACAATCAAAAAACATTATGAAACCCTGCACATTGGATAAATTTATTTTGAAGGCTCAGCGGAGGGCGAAAGGAGCACTGAGGAGGGGAAAATGTATGCCAGAGGGGGTTCCATGGAGGAAACCTACGAAAATGGGGTTTAAATGTGAATTTGGGCGTGAAAAATGGATTTGTGGTTTCGGGAATACCACCGATGGTTTTCGCGCTACCGATGGGTGGTAAGTGGTTTATCGCGAAACGAACGCGATACCACACAAGGCGCGACACTTTTCCACCCCAATACCGCCTATTTCGCGTAGATCCAGGTCGTTAAACGTTGACACGAAAATCCACGCGAAATTGAACGTGGGCCGTTGGATCTGGGGGTGTAGATCCAACGGCCACAGGGGAGCGCGAGAGTTGAAATTGCGCGGGGGAGGAGGTAATGGAAACCAGGTGTCAAGAGGGGATTGGGAGATAGTTTCATGGGGGAAGGTGGGGCCTGGTTGATGTTGGATATTTTTTTTGGTAGCATGAATGCGCTTTGGGAGAAAGAGAAGAGGTGGGGTGATTTAGCGTCGTTGGATCGGAAAGATCTATGGCCAGGATTTATGCGGGGTTTGACAAGTAGGGTGGGGAAATGCAAATGAAAATGTAGTTTACAAGGGGTGCGGGGGTTAAAAAAGGCAAGGGAAGGGGGCTTAAGGAGCGGAGAAGGTGCGGTTCTGTGGAGAGATAAGGTGACCGGGAGTGGAGGAAAAGGAGCTAGCGGGCTAGCGCCTGGTCATGGGTGTAGGGTCATATGGCAGAGAAGGAGCTAGGGGCTAAGCCAAAGGGGCTTAAAACCTTATGGGTAAAAATGGGTAGATAATAAGCCTAAAAGAGGGTTTTTAAGCTTTTTAAAGCTTCTGATAGGCAAAAGAGAGGCTTTTAAACCATTATAAGGGTTTTTTAATTATTTTAAAGGGTTTTTTTATAGGGAAATGAAGGGTTAATGAAGGGAAATGGAATTTTCAGAAGGGAAAAGGACTTGTTAGGATAGGATCAAAAATGAAAAAATAGGGGAATGAAATGGAGGTGAAAATGGTGGAAATTATGGCTTTGAAGGCAGTTTTCATTTTGAATCAGCAGGATAACTTTTCAGGAGACATAGATGAATATTTTTGGTGAACTGATAGACTTAGAATGATGAAGGAAGTGAGATTTCTAGAACTTATAATGCTTCTTTGAGATAAGATTTCTAGAAATCTAGGATTGGTAATTTAGTCATCTTTGGATATCATCAAATTATGGATGACTAACAAGGTATGTATATATTTATATCCTGACATTGGATGTTTGAAGTCATGTCATGTGGTTGTAGGTAATGGACTTCTGAAGTTAGAAGTATGATCTATGGAGGAGTATCTCTCAATGCACAGACAGATGAAATCAACATAATATGCCCTCATGGAATATGAGGTGGTTGTATATGAACGAGAAATTAGGAAAATTGTACGTTCTTGGAAATCAAGAATGTGCAGAAAGGAAGAGATAATGAAATGCAACAATGTCAAGAGGCAGTTATCACCCGAGGGCCAAGAAGATATGACTAGGAGATCTCCTGGAGAGATATGTAGACTCTGATGGAAGTCTGGTAGAGAAGAAGACCCTTGGAAAAACATATCATTAGGAGATGTGTCAATCTGTATAAAGTATGCCGATGCTTACATGAAGATGTCATGGTGAAATATCATCACTGAGGTAACTTTTGTTTTCAAAGGGTTCATATGTAAATATTTATTTGGATGAATTTGTGCAGGGCTTCTAATCATGAGAAAGGATGTATGATCCTGAGAGATGATTCAAAGGAAATTAGCATGGCATAACAAGTGGATCAGATAAGGAAGTCTGATGGATCACTTTCTGACAGCTAACTTGACTCAGGAGAAAAGTGATAAATGATCTGTGCCCTATGAAGCTAAAAGATGGAGATTCCTCAATATCGAAATTCATGACATCGAGGATAGGAATTCTTCATGAGTAGCTGGGTGTCTCACCATTGCTGCTAGAGGTCCCTGATTAAGAGGGAGACAGATGGTAAGTTTCTTACTTGGAATAAACTAGGTAATTCCTAAGGATGAGCTTAGGTACATTCTTTGTATAAGGATGAGTACATTCCCTTGTGGAATAGGCCCTCCCTGGGAGGGAGAGATAGACACATCATTCTGGTCTTGGAAAGACAGAATGGAGGATTGGGTAATCATTTGGCATTCGATACCCTTTGAGAATGTGATCAGGAATTCAAGATAAGAGTAGTCGAGGACCGATATTCTTTGAGGGCTAGCTACCCAAGAGAAGAATAGTCTAGGAATGTCATACTTTGGGAACACCCGGGTGGAGTATGTACCTTGGAGAGACAATGACGAAGGTGTCTATAAGTCATGTGTCTCGCCAGCATTGAAGCCCATTGTCTCGTTGAAGAGATGGGGCTGTTAGTCAAGGCCTGGCACTAGTACAATGCTGGTTGATATGATGCTATACAGATGTGATTATCAATCCGATTTTTCTTATGAAATTGTTTAGTTTGGAAATGATCTTGTAATTATATGAATACCTCCCTAGTTAAGAGTGAGTGTTGTGAAATGTAACTAGGTCGGTTTTCATGCTAAATATGTAACTATGAAAAGAAGAAGACTATGGTAATAAAATGTATTTTTTGTCTCATGGGTTTCATGAGCAATATTTTATGTAGATAGACTTCTTCTTGATGTTCTAAAGTATAAATAGGATTAAGGGTCAAAGTCATGAAGGATTCAGTTTAGATGAATATGCTCGAAGACCGCGTAAAGAAGCTCTCATCAAGCCCTCCAGAAGTGTTACCAGACAAGATTAATATATATAGCGGAAACACCTACAACAATATGAGAATATATGTGAAGTAATATGCTGGAGAAATAAACTACATGTCGGCCTTATTTGCAAGCTACTAGGTAGGCCTAATTACCTGTGGTATGGTTGGCCTAATAGCCAGACAAGTCATATATATATATATATGACTGTTTCTGAGGTTCATTAGAAGAGATAACAACAGTGATGTCTGCGGTAAAATAGCACGGAGATGTCTGCAGTCAAACAATAACGATGAAGTCTACAGTCAATTGCATGAAGGGTAACTAATTGCGAGGTATCAGATTTGCGGATTTGGCTCTGAGCTAATGCGTATATCTCAAGGAAAAAACACGAGTTACATAAGAGATAATAGTGTGGCATAAAGACAAGAGATGTGCTAATGATATAACAGTGCAGAAGAATTTTTGTGGTTGAATCTGAGGTTGACAACACTGAAAGGGAGCAGATCAAATGAGAGATTTGAATACAAATTTATTTGAAGGAAGAAGGAGCTGAAGGATATGGTTTTCGGAAGTAACCTAAGAGTATAGTTTGCAGAAGCAATTGAAGGATTGTGGAAGTAACTATAATATATATATTGCTAAACATACCGATCACAATAAGGTACAGGATTGGTACAGTACGGTGCAAGAAGGATACAATAAATATGTTTCTGGTTTTGTAGACAAATACAATGATCTAAAGATAAAAGGTAAGGAAGGTAAATCAGAGATTTACCTTCCTAACCACATTGCAAGATATTCAATTACAAGAAAAATCTATTTTGTATAAGTATTTTGATAATTGACTTGATGAAGAATTAACTAAGAAGACATAAGCAAGCTTGCATGTAATTATCAAGAAAAGAATTTGAATTAAAACCGATCCCTTAAAATTCTCAACAACAAATAGGTCAACATGGACCAATTGAATAATATCAAAAGTATTGCTTTCACTAGAAGGTAATGGCCGTTTCATATGTTTCCCATCTGCACATTCCTGATAGACTCCTCCACGGTTCATGTGAAAGTCGGGCATCACTGTGACCATCTCCCTTAGCCTAGGTAAGGCTTTGTAATGTAAGTGGGAAAATATCTGGTGCCATAACTCACATTAAAGAGAAGTATCACTTGCCAAAGCTCCCAAAGGGTTTCCACCAACTTGATAGATACCATCAACCCTAAATCCAAGAGTAATTGCATCTTTAGGGTTTCTATGCCAAATACGTACCTTTCCATCAATGAATGCTACCTTGAAGCCTTTATTTTCCATCGCAGAAATAGATACTAGGTTCTTTTTCAAATCATGAACATAGAACACTTCTTGTAGATGTATGGTTTGACCATGATTCAAATGCAGAGTGAAAATTCCTATCCCTTTCACGGGGTAGGTGGCATCATCTCCAAGTATAATCTTTAGGTTAATTTTCTTCTCAACTAAATTTGAGAGGGCCTCCTTGTATCCAATGAAGTTCCTTGAGGCTCCACTATCAATCAACCAATGGTCCAAAGTATTTGATGAAGAGGCAGTAGATAGAGCAGCAATAAGGTAAAACTCATCTTGTTTTGCTAAAATATTACTTTCATCATAAACAACATTTCTTTTCCTTTTGGGTAGTCGACCATTCCATCTCGAGCAATTGGATCATTCCTCTTTCCTTTGTTGTTATACTTGTTCCTTTGATTGCCATTGCTTTATAACTATTTTTGTTGTTTTTATCATCCCTTGTAGGATTCTTCTCGTGAGGATATGCTCTGTAGCATAGTTGTCGAACCTGTTACAATTGTATAATCTTCCTTTTACTCTTCCTTTGAATCCCTTATTAGATCCTTGACCTTGTCTCCTTGGACCAACATTCTTCTTCTTCTTGAGAATTTTAAGGGTTGTAGGTTAATAAAAATTCTCTTCTTGATAATTACTTGTGAGCTTACTTATGTCTTCCCTTCTTTAGCTTAGTTGATATTTCATCAAGTCAATTATCAAAGTACACAAGACACAAATTAGGCTTCTAGAGCCAGGGAAAAACCTCTCCCTCTTGGAGAGGAAAAACCCGCAAAGAATTCTTCTTATGGCTCTTCAAAAGACAAGTACCATGACCAACACTTAGACCCTAGTGTTAGCCACCTATAATATTTTGTTATACCAAAAGGTGGCTAAGACTTTTTGAGCCTCCAAGGAACAAGTTTTATCACTAAAAATTGTTGGCTCTTGAAGACTCCTTGAAGGCCTCATGCCTCTGTCCGAAATCTTCATTTACTATTTCCATTTCATGCTCTGAAATTCTGCTAATTTCATAAGAAGAGACTGCTGAAGAACTATCATTTTCTCCCTTCTCCCACTCAAAAATAACCTTCATATGCTTCCCTTTTTCTCTGTAAAATCCCCTTTGTTTTCATGATTCATTTTCTCCCCTCCATGAAAATCACTCTTATTAAGGTTGAAGACTCATTCTTTAGCTTTACCGAAACCCCTCAAATAACCCATAGGACTTTATAATAAAAACTTTATATTATAAAACCCCGCCTTTCTAGCCACTTACCCCCTTGTTCCATAACCCGTCATACATTATTATATAACTTTATTATAAAGTTTATATCATACAATATATGGCCCACCGCTTATCACAAATCGCAATCTCGCATTATCGCATTTTCCATGGTTTGTTCAATTGACCCATCGCAAAAACTTGCGATGCGATCGTTCCGTCCGATCGCAAATCGCGTAATCGCAATTTCGCATTTCGTTGTTTATGTCCGTTTGATCCATCACAGATATTTGTGATGCGATTCGATCGCGTCGCAAATATTTGCGATGCGACCGCCCGATCGCAGTTTCTCTCCGTCGCATAATCCGCCCATCGCATATTCCCTCCTCCATCGCAAATCACAAATCACATTTTTCGTGAAACCCCTGATCACTCATCGCAAATATTTGCGATGTGATTTTGCGATCCCTATTAACCTCCTCTGTATAAAGTCTTCACTGTTGGATGCAACCATCCAACGGTCCCAATCTTTCATGCCTTCCGAAGCAGTTTTAACCTAAAAACGCAGGATTTCTTAATTGTTTTTGTGTTTTGCAGGTGTTTTTGGTTTTCCATTATATAATGAAAGAGAGCCGAGGGTTGGGAAAGACGTTTCCTGTGCCTTCGAACTATTACAGAGAACCATTCACAGAGTTAAATTTAAATGATTTTTCAATGTTTCATGAGCGTTGATAGCATAAAGAGCCCTGTGCGGCCCTGCACATCGACAAGACACTATTTTATTTAAAAGAACAGTTAAATAGTATCAGTTTTGAAGATAAAGCACAACAGATGAAGATTGAAGACAGTATTATGGGGATTATGGCTAAGACAGTCATCAAAATCCTAATCCCCGACTCAAAACACATTTTAAAGAAAACCTAAAGTGTTTTATCAGACAAAAAGCCTCCACCGCCACATCTTGAGGAAAATTGATTCCTCAACTTCCACAGAGCCACCTGTTGCCTCAAACCTTTCAAAGCAGAGGCCGAAGTTATTGAAGAAAATCAGATTTTCGCCTCAGCGCAGCCAGGGAGTTACTTCTGCCAGGAAGTAAATGCATAAAAATCTGCAGAAGTTACTCCACACAATGCACAAAGCCTCAAAGTCAAATAGAGCTCCCATCAAGCTTTGATATTAATTGTAAACATTAATACAGTAGTCCACCTGTACACTTCTCCCTCGGGCCCCTCAACAGGCCGAGAAGTCTTGAACCTGTATTAATTGTCCTGAGAGATTTTTCCTCAGATATTTTCTCCTCATTCTTCTATAAATACTTCTGTAGAAGATGAGAAATTGTTGGTCACTGCATATCTGTAGCATGTAAATAGTTTTCTGAAGCTGCTGTAAGCTCTGTTTGTAAGTGAAGATACCTAAGTTGAGCTGAGAAGCCTGAAGCTGTAAAGAACCATTGGGCTTAAAGATTGCAACTGGTTTGGAACATCAATACAAGCTGATTTATGGGATCCTGGTCTATGTTGACGGTGGTGTTATTCTCATTTGTAACTTGTTATTTTATTTCTGTTTTCACTTTGTTTCATTTTTCCACTGTAAAGAACCGTTTAAACGGGGTTAGGACCTACTGTATATCAGTAACCTTCTCTGGTTGAGAAATCTTTATTTTAATGTTTTCTTTCAACTGTGTTATTTGGAAATGATTTAATTCAGTTTAAGCATAGGAATGCTGGCGTTCCCTCGTCTTATCGTCTTAGCTGAATGTTATTTTTGAATGTTACTTTCAGTATATGTTGTGTGAAGATGAACTGAGGAAGATATGGTGAGCCCTGGTCCCAGTCTTGTTTGCATGACTGTTTGATTGTTTCCCTTAGAATGTGTTAAAAGATGGCTAGTTTAAAAGCACTTACCAGATCTTTGGCCATTCTGTGTGTCTGTGTGATTGTCTTGAAAGTAACTAAGTAAAGAAGAGCTAGGAGAGGATTTGTGGTGAGCCGGACTCGCTAGTTTCTACTCCAACAGTTGCCTTCAAGTTTCCCTTTTTCTTTAAATATTTTCTATTGAAAGTGCATCAAAAGCAGGCATGTTTAGAAGTACTTACCTGATCTTATATTGCTTTTATGTCCTTCTTAAGTGTTTGTCGAAGGCTGACTAGTTTAAAAGTACTTATCAGATCCTATGGCTACTCTTTGTTCTGCATCTATTTAATTCCCCTCCTTATTGTATCATTTCATTCCAAAAATCAAACTTTAAAGAGATCCTTAGACATAGATGACTTGCCCCATAGACCACTCTTGAACCTTGTTGTTTCAGTTAAAACCCTACTATGACTGCATAGCCCAATGGATTGAAGATGTTTCTTGCCTATCTTTCTTAGCTGAATCAATTTTTGCTTTCATTCATCTTCACCCTTCATTTAGACTTCCTTCACCTTCATTTATCTTTGTCCAACCAAAACAAACAAAACCCTTGCCCTTAACAACTAGCCTAAAATCACACATAAAAGCAAACAAGATAAATCTTTGCACTTATTGGAGAGATCCCTCTCCGGATTCAGGAGGGCTAGATCCTAGAATCCCAAAGTTGGTTGAAACACTGTTGCTTCTGTGATTGGACTTTGCCGATCTTGCAAATTACAGAAACCTAACACCTAGACCTAGATATGCTTCTAGGACCTTGAACTTCACCTTGTATAAGATTTGTAGATGAATTGCTTGAATAGTAGGAAGGTAAATCATACCTTCCTCACACTAACTGCTTCTTCTACTCAACTTCTGCTAATTCTATATTGTTGTCACAACCTTTAACAATATATATATATATATATTTATTAGTTGTCCTTGCAATAACTTTCTTAAGTCTGCCCTGCACTTGTTCGAAATCATATGCTTCTCTTATATACTATCTTTCTTGCACTTGTTTGTATACATGTCCATACTGATATAATTTCATTTTATTTGCAATGAGGTCTAGTATATGTCCATGCTGTGATCTAATATATGTCCACAATATCTCCTGTAGTGGATACCCATAGTGTGAGGTATATCCACACTTAGATGTTTGAGTTGATATGCATAAAAAATAACTGCAATCTATTATGTATAAGGTTCAGTCTTATTCACAACATTTCCACACTTCTTACTCTTAGGATTGATCCGCACTTCCAACTGTCTAATCCACACTTTCAACTGCACTCATAAATTTCCATGTGTCTGCAATGCAACGTTACCTTCTTTCTTATTTGTACTGTAGTCTCCCTTTGTACACATTTTTATTTCAGAGATATACGATATCTTCTTTAGGCTATCCACAGTCAGCCTTAGATCATCCACAATCTGCCTTAGGTTGTCCACTATCATTGTCCCAAATCCGCACCTTAAACCCTGTAACAACCTTAGAGAAATCCGCACAAATCTGTCTCAAATGAACCACAGGTTTGGGTATATATAGTTATATATCCTTCTGTTTTAGGCCAACCATTCACCATCATGTAGGCCGACTTTAAATTCTTTTCATAGGCTGACATTGAGGAATTTTATACCAGCATTGAGAGTGGAGCTTTGATCCTCATGTAGGAGACATTTCTTCATGCTATCATGACAAGGTATTGGAGCATAATTACATGACACTTAATTATACTTCTATACTTAGAAGACTCAATCCTAGTAGACATCAAGAAGAAGTCTATCTACATAATAATAAAATATTGCTCATGAAACCCATGAAGCAAGTACACCAAGAATACATTTCATTATCTTTGACATCTTCTTTACATATATACATAATTACATGGTCAACATGAAGACCGACCTAGTTACACTTTTCAACGCTCCCTCTTAACTAGGGGGGTATTCATATAGGTACATGGTCACTTTCAAATTGAAGAATCTCATAAGAAGAATCGAATTGGTAATCGCATCTGTATAAAATCATATCAACTAGCATTTTCCTAGTGCAAGGCCTTGACTAACAACCCCATCTCTCAACGAGACAATGGGCTACAATGTTGGCGAGACACATGACTTATAGACACCATCGTCATTGTCTCTCCAAGGTAAATACTCCACCCTACTCTTATCTTGAATGTCCTAATACATTCTCAAAGAGTATCAAATGCTAGATGATTACCCAATCCTCCATTATGTCTTCCCAAGTGAAGACTAGAATGATGTGTCTATCTCTCCCTTTCAACCAGGGAGGACCTGTTCCACAAGGGAATGTACTCATTCCTATACAAGGAATGTACCTAACCTCATTCTTAGGAATTACCAAGTTTCTTCCAAGTAATAAACTCATCATTGTGCTCCCTCTTAACTAGGGACCTCCAACAGCAGTGGTGAGACACCCAACTACTCATGAAGAATTCCTGTCCTCGATGTCATGGATTTCGATATTGAGGAATCTTCAATTTTTAGCTTCATAGGGCATATATCATCCATCACTTTCATCCTGAGTCATGTTAGATGTCAGAAAGTGTTTCATCAGACTTCCTTATCTGGTCCACTATTGTGCCATGCTGCTTTCCTTCGAATCATCTCCCAGGATCATACATCCTTTCTCATGATTAGTAGCCCTACACAAATTCATACAGATAAACATATACATATGAACTTTTAAAACAAAATTTACCTCAATGATAATATTTCACCATGATATCTTCCTGTAAGCATCGACATCCTTCATACAGATTGACACATCTCCTAATGATATGTTTTTCCAAGGGTCTTCTTCTTTACCAGACTTTCGTCAGAGTCTACATATCTTTCCAGGAGATCTCCTAGTCATATCTTCTTGGCCTCCAGATGATAACTGCCTCTTGACATGGTTGCATTTCTTCCTCTCTGCGCATTCTTGATTCCCAGGAACATACAAATTTTCTAGTTTCTTGTTCATATACAACCACCTCATATTCCATGAGGACATATTATGTTAATTTCATTTGTCTGTGCACTGAGAGATACTCCTCCACAGATCATACTTCTAAATATAGAAGTTCATTACCTGCAACCATATGACATGACTTCACAACATCCAATGTTAGCATATAAATATATACATACCTCATACCCTTTTTCCCTTGAGTCATCCTATAGAAATTTCTCAAGGATGAAGAGCTTAATTCTCTTGGCTTGCTCCATCAATATGTCATCACATCTCATAAATTTGTTTCCATGATGACCCTTGCTCTTGATGACTACTTTCCATTAGTAATGTTATCAGAGAGGTTTTTCCGGAGTTGATTCACCAGGAGCTACTACCATGCTTTTATCGAGATGCTACACTAATTCCTATCATATATCTAACAAAAATCAATTAAAGGAGAAGATGATCTCAATCGTTGTGGAGATCCCTCGCTTCTTCTTTCTTATCAGACTCTTTCCCCATTTAAGATACATGGGATTCTTCCCGAATTCTCTTGTCCTTTTTCAGATTAAGGACAATTTATATTTTAATGCCCAAGTTCATCATATCCAAGGCATCGTGATTTGTGCACATTTATTCTTTCAAAACTTACCAAATATTTCTTTCTTCCTGAACATGGTTGCAAATTGTTTGATTCCTTCACTTGATCTCGTAACAAATTTGGCTTTCAATCTTGTTTCCTCTATTTACATAGAGACCCTAAATCATGGAATGGTGTGACTTCTATCTTCCCATATAATTGTGAAGTGAGATTTCCCCATTCTTCTCATAGATCTTTTAACACTACTGTAGTATTCTCCTAGTTCCTGAAGTTGTTCAGAGGGATTGCTTCTCCTGCAATACTTCACAGAGAATAGATCCACTAATTTCTTATATACTCCTTTTGATGATTTTAGATTTGGTACATCGAAGATGATAGAGTCTTTTATGGATTCTATAATAATCCTTTGGGCTCTTATGTCTCCCTTCATGAATTTGTCATGAATTCATTGTCCTTGTCTTCTATGGAGAGTTTGAAACCCCAAACAATTCTTTTATTTCTTTTCAAGGAGACATTTTAATAGATTCATATAAATTCATAGATATACTTACTTGAGTAGATGTTTTTCTTCTTCTACCAACTTGTTTACTTTGAAGATGGTTGAAGCTTCCTTTGAATTACGATTGATGATGATATTCTGCTGCTTCCTTGAAAGATCAAGGATGATAGGTAACTTTCCTTGAAGCTTTTGATAACAATACTTTGAGATAGAAATGATCTGCTGGCACATTTAAGATGGTTCCATAATAATGCCTTATTTCTTTCACTGTGGAAGTATGACCTTTCTTCTAAGCAAATCCTTGCTTTGATACCCTCCATGAAATCTGATCCTTGAGTGTCTCTATGCCCTTTCTAGCACCTTAGCTCTGATACCATGTTGAGAATTTGAAGGGTTGTAGGTTAACACAAATTCTCTTCTTGATAATTACTTGTGAGCTTACTTATGTCTTCTCTTCTTTAGCTTAGTTGATATTTCATCAAGTCAATTATCAAAGTACATGAGACACAAATTAGGCTTCTAGAGCCAAGGCAAAACCTCTCCCTCTTGGAGAGGAAAAACCCACAAAGAATTCTTCTTATGGATCTTCAAAAGACAAGTACCATGACCAACACTTAGACCCTAGACCTAGATATGCTTCTAGGACCTTGAACTTCACCTTGTATATGCTTTGTAGATGAATTGCTTGAATATTAGGAAGGTAAATCATAGATTTACCTTCCTCACACTAACTGCTTCTTCTTCTCGACTTCTGCTAATTCTATATTGTTGTCACAACCTTTAACAATATATATATCAGTTAGTTGTCCTTGCAATAAATTTCTTAAGTCTGCCCTGCACTTGTTCACAATCATATGCTGCTCTTATATACTATCTTTCCTGCACTTGTTTGTATACATATCCATATTGATATAATTTCATTTTATTTGCAATAAGGTCTGGTATATGTCCACGCTGTGATCTAATATATGTCCATAATATATGTCCGCAATATCTCCTATAGTGGATACCCATAGTGTGAGGTATATCTGCACTTAGATGGTTGAGTTGATATGCATAAAAACTAACCGCAATCTCTTCTGTATAAGGTTCAGTCTTATCTGCAACATTTCTGCACTTGTTACTCTTAAGATTGATCCACACTTCCAACTGTCTGATCTGCACTTTCAACTGCACTCATAAATTTCCATGTGTCCGCAATGCAACGTTACCTTCTTTCTTATTCGTACTGTAGTCTCCCTTTGTACGCATTGTTATTTCAAAGATATATGATATCTTCTTTAGACTATCCGCAATCAACCTTAGATCATCCACAATCTGCCTTAGGTTGTCCGCTATCATTTTCCTAAATACGCACCTTAAACCCTGAAACAACCTCAGAGAAATCCACACAAATCTGTGTCTCAAATGAACCGCAGGTCTGGGTATATGTAGTGATATATCCTTCTGTTTTAGGCCGACCATTCACCATCATGTAGGTCGACTTTAAATTCTGTTCATAAGCTGACATTGAGGACTTTTATACCAGCGTTGAGAGTGCAGCTTTGATCCTCATGTAGGAGACATTTCTTCATGCTATCATGACAAGGTATTGGAGCATAATTACATGACACTTAATTATACTTCTATTCTTAGAAGACTCAAGCCTAGTAGACATCAAGAAGAAGTCTATCTACATAATAATAAAATATTGCTCATGAAACCAATGAATCAAGTACACCAAGAATACATTTCATTATCTTTGACATCTTCTTTACATATATACATAATTACATAGTCAACATGAAGACCGACCTAGTTACACTTTTCAACACTTCTTTGCATGGGAAAAGAAAGCATTAGGTTCATTTCCGTCTCTGGATTTATCTCTCTCCATCATCCTTGTCTCCTCTTGAGTGCAACTAGCCAATAACTCATCGAAACCAAGTATCTTATCATTGTTGAGAATGGTGGTGACAAATACATCCCATGGTCTTGGAAGACCTCCAAGAGCAATGAGAGTGAGCTCCCTATCAAAAATAACTTCTCCAATAGATAGCAAGTCATTCTCGATTTGAGTTATTATCATGAAGTAGGATTAGATAGACTCCCCTTTATCCATTTCGATACCCTTCAACTTGTTTTTTATAAAGAGGATTTGATTTGCATTGTTCACTTTGAACATCCCAACCAACTTATCATACATTTCCTTATAAGTTCCCAAATCATAAATATAGGCAACCAAATGGTTTTTAATGGAGTCAATTATAATTTTCTTAGCTTTGAACTCACTTTTTCTATACTTTGTTTTAGCAACATCAGGTGCGTTTTAAGTAGGTTCCACCACTTTTCCATGCACATAGACAATACTTCATTCTCCTCCAAAGTCAGATTTAAAGTCATCTTCCATGGATAATAGTCATATTTTTCATTAAGCTTGTCCTTATTCTTGAAGTGAGATGTAGAGGCCATGGAGACTTGTCAAATATTCTTGTCCAACAAATATCTTAGTGATTTCTTTTCTCACTCTTGCATGGCCTTGTCCTCACTTGGGCTCTAATACCATGCTAATTTTACATAACAATGGTTTGTTCTATGCTTGCAACAATGACTTCAATGTCCTTTTATTATCCTAATGATAATTTCCATTTTAATTTCCAGTAGAAATCATATTAACCATTCACATTGACAATAACTATAGATAGTGTTGAAAAGTGTAACTAGGTTTGGTCTTCATAATGACATATGTAATTGTGATTTTATGTAATTGATGAAAATAAAAAAATACAATTATTTTGTGGTACTTGATTCATGGGTTTCATGATCAAGGCATTTTATTTTAGTTAAGGTTCCCATTGTGAGCCTTCAAGCTTTGTCATCTAGTCATAAAAGTCAAATTGAGTCTATGTCATGTATGAAGGACTCTTCTTAGGGCATGCTACATTTTTTATGAGTCATTAAATGTATAAGAAGGCCCTCCAAGACCAAGCAAAGGCACCTCCTACAATTCGACTTCAAGATGGAATAAATGATCTCCTCCAAAAGACATGTTGGCTCACCCTCTCTCAAGTTAGCCTAATTGATGGGGAAACAACTATAAATAACGCAGTTCAAATTTCATTTGGAACACAGATTCAATGAAGAATTAGGTATGAAATATGAAGATCAGTTAGAAGGAAGCCTAATCATCAACGAAGAGAGAAGGAAGTAGAGGGAAGTTCTTAGCTTCATTTTTGGGTTTATTTTAGGGTGGTTTTTTTATCACACATGCGAAGAAGAGAGAGATTATCCGTTGCAGGAAAGGTCGAGAAGATAACAGTCATCTTGGATAATCAAATTGAAGAAAATCAAGTCAAAGGAGAATCTAGGATAAACTAGAAGGAGACTCTATCCTAAGTGAAGGTATCAAGGACACTTTCTAAGGAGAATCTAGGGTTTCTGAATTAGGATCAAATATTGTAGATCTAATTCAAGGAGGTCAAAATAAGTTAAGGTATGAAACAAAAGGAAGCCAAAGTTGAAGAGAAGCCGAAGGAGAAAAAGGTTGACTATTGTTGACTAAGGATCTCATCAAGGAAGATTTGTTTCTTGGTCTTGGAGTGAAAAATAGGTTAGGGATCTTAGTCTTGGTATTCGTCAATTGAAGTCTCTATAAGAAGAATAATTTGTTCAGGTTTTCCTCTCAAGTGGGAGAGGTTTTTTCCGTGGCTGATAGCCTATATTATGTGTCTATTGTCCCTTTATGGTTTATGCACTGGTAGTTGTTTGATGAATAAGAACACTAATAACTTAATCAAAATAAAATCTTAATCTAAGAAAGTAAAAAACATTTAGAAGCAGTTATCATAAAAAAGAGAATTCACCTAATACTTGATGCCCTAGATTTCTCAACTTGGTAGCAGAGTTAAGGTGACCAAGTCAAGGAAGGGCATCTTATCAAGGGACACTAAAGGATCAAATATCGAGGAAGGCATCAAAGCAAAGGAAACATCATAACCCTAGATCAAAGAAGAAGACTACAAAGAAGTTTTTGGAACCCTCAAGGCATCTCAAGGGATCTCAAAGACCCCAATCAAGTTAAAGGACTTATAAATCAAGAAAGAACAAGAACGTTGTCATCAAGATTCTAAGGCAATCTCTATCTCGTTGAAGAAGGATCATTACCATTGAAGACATCATTGATCTTCATCAACAAAATCTCCACCATCAAAGGATCCAAAGGGATCTCCCTCTCTTTGAGATCAAGGATTGTTATTGAAGAAAAATATCTTCATCAAAGAGAAGTTTTATATTCTCTATATCATCATCAACATCAAGGAAGCAACATGAATAAGGGGCATCCTATCAAGTAAGTATATTTATGTCCACATCTCAATCTGTCGAAATGTCTTTTTGCAAGGAAAAAAACAAATTCGTTGGGGCTTCAAACTATCTTGCATGGAAGAAAATGGCAGATCTAAACCTTATTAAAAATGATGTTATGGAACATGTCAAAGGATCAATCACTAAAATAGTGAAAGAAGATGTTGAAGAACTTACGAAGTTTGTGAAGGGGGAAGTTAGGGCTCAAAGGATTCTCATTGAATCCATAAAGGATCCTCTCATCCCATATGTATCAAAACTTGAAATTTTAAAAGAAATATAATACAAACTGGTAGAGTTGTATTTCGTAAGCACTGCAGGAGAAGTTATCTCTCTAAGGTAAGAACTATACAGGCTTAATATGTCAAAGGAAGAAGGAATAACCTCTTACTTTATGAGGATATCTAAGATCAAGTATCAACTTCAAGATTTAGGAGAAGTTATGTATGATAAACAAATGACTACAGTAGTACTAAATGCACTACCAGAGGAGTGGGGTAACTCCACTTCAAGTATTTATGGGAAGAAAGAAGCTACTCCATTCCATGAGCTGTGCTATCTATGCAAGATTGAAGAATTAAGGCTAAAGGAAAATTCTCACGTGGGATCAGGTGAGAAAAATTAGGCATATGCTGCAATGACAAAAAGAAAGGGAAAATTTGAAAAGTTTGGTCCTCTGAAAAAGAATAAGAACATGGCTAAGATTCAATGCTATGGTTTTTAGGAATATGGGATCTATAGGAGAGATTGTCCTAAGCTCAAGAATGAAAATAACAAAACAGGAAGAGAATAAGCCCACACTAAACAAGCGGAGGACAAACTACCATGATATGTGTTATCACAAAATTGCTTTTGATAGGCTGCTAATTAAAGAATCTCATGTAACTGTTTCAAACCAATCTTTTGACTGAGGCTTAGCCTCCTCAGTCTAAGAGGGCTTTCTCAAGGTTTAATGATATTGAATAAAGATGTAGATGGCTAACTCTATTTATGTAATAACTTGCTTGCGACGAGTGTAGGTTGAAAATAATATCAGTATGGAACCATTGGGCTTATGGAGTCAACACTTTCAGTGATTCAGTGAGTTCGCTTGACATGGAAGCTGATGCAGATAAGAGTTTTTAGTAGTAGGTCACACACACATGAAACATGAAAATACATAGTCAATTTATCTATAAAGGAAGTCAGAGCATTGCAAGAATGAATTCTGAGTATTATAAATGAAAACCACTGCAATGAGATACATAAGAGATATAGATAAGATAGGTAAGCACTAAAAACTCATTCAGAATCTCAGGTTGGTCAAGTAACATATCTCTGTATTTCTGAAACAATCAATTTACAATAAGCTGCAATTTAGCCAAAAAATCTTCAACCCTTGACAAATTCGACTGAATGGCCTTTAATAGGCTTGTTACATCATGTGATGATCTGCCTCCTGGCTAGATTCATCGAATTTTTGCCTAATGACACCTTGCATAACCATAAAACATCAACTTAATGACAAATAGATACCTATCCTACTTGACAGTCCTTTTCACAATAGGACTCAAACCTACTCATTGTTGCCTTTAAAAACCTTATCTACTAAAGTAATTACGTTCTTTGACAAGTAAGATTTCACATGTTCGAATTTAGGTGATGGATTTCTTCACTTTAAGACCACTTAACTGACCTCCTCAAAACTAGGAAACAAAAACCCTGTTTTTTAGGTAAATAGTCTTCTTTTTCCACAAATACTTTGGTTGTTAGTTTGTCCTCAATTCGTGGTCCTTGAGTGCTAATTAATTAGTTGTCATGGTATTTAATCATTCAAAAATCTCCAGAGATACAAATATGCTCCAAAACCCGCTAAAAGGGATGAAATACAACACGCTACGAAAGTAAGGCAGTTTCGTAGCGTACTTTTGTAGCACTGCAAAACATTCCCTTAACCTCAAAATTTTTAATTTTTTCCTTTGGCATAATCTTCATCATCATTAGACATATATCCCACACCAATTTCACCTCTTGATAACATCCAAAACTGGTTCAAAAAGTAAAAAGAACAGTTACAATAGTTTCATAGCGTTTTGTTGCCCTTCAAGCCCAGGTACGTTATGAAACTGCTGAAAAGTGCTAAAAAATCCAGATTTTTGTGTAACTTGAAACATAAACCTAATAAGTGCCAAAACCTTGTTTCTAACATGCCATTAGCCTTAAAAAACCATAAACCAACTCAACTTATGATCCTTGAGGTGTCAATCTCACCTTTCATATTTAAGACATCCTTGCAGATTTTTCCTGTTTTTTTTGAAAAATAGGTCTTAGAGCCTATTGTTGTGGTCCTGTGATTTCACAGATTGGCATACAAAATGACGAGGAAACATGAAACCAATCTTTAGAGTTCTAGGACCTAACCTTCCTAGACTCAGAGAAGGATCTCTCAAGTTATTTGCAAAGGATGTGTGCTTGTTTGCTTTTAAGGGTTGATTTTAGGCTAGTTATTAAGTACAAGGTTTGTTTGATTATTTTGGTTGGACATAATGATCAAAGAGGATAGATAGAATGGGAAATCTCTAATTCATTGGACAATGGAGCCAAATGGAAGTCATGATAAGTTTATAAAAGGATCGGGGAGTATCATATGGCAAATTTAACTTGGCCAGTGGATCTTCAAAGTTTTTGGAATAATGAGGTGAACATTAAGGATAAGAAGGAAAAGTAGGACAAAGAGAAATTAAGAATTCTTTATCATGTACTTTGAACAAGAGACATCTTTCAAAGTATCTGTTTTGAAGCAAGCCAAAGGACAGGGCAAACCATAGACTTCTTTGGACAAACTTTTAATAAGCAAACATTTCAGACAACAATCCAGCAATCAAAAGACTACTTTCAGATAAGAAAACATATAGATAAAAAGTAAGAGCAACCTAAGATCAAACAAAAATAATCTAATTATCTTTTGACCAACTCTTTAGGAATCTTTAAAGCAACTTTTTGAGGCAGTCTAGAGAACAGGGCTCACCATAGACTTCACTGGTTTAGAATCTACTAAGCATACTTTAAAAGGATATTTAAAAACAATATCTCAAGTTGTACTCAAAGGAGCATGGACTCACCACTTAATTTCTTGGTTTCACTCTATTGAAATCATTCCTTAAAACAACCTCTCAAGCCGTACTCAAAGGAACATGGACTTACCAAAAGGGAAACTCCTTGGTTATACTCTATTGAATCATTTCTAAAATAAAAAGCTAGATGGAACTAGAGGGCAATTAAGAATCCTCCAATCAGACCTTGCAAAAGAAAACATTTAGACAGTGAAGAGTAAACAGAACTAAGGTGCTTTGAAAAGACATTTATTAGCCTAAAAATTTTACTCTACTGTAACAAAGAAAGATGAAAACATAATGTAAACATGAAATAAAAAAAATAAATAGAAGCTCTTCACCAACAACCAAGCTCAGGGATCCAGTGATCTAGCCTCCTCCATCAACAAACAAATCATGGCATCCACAAGATTCAAGACATCAATTTTCCTTCAACTTCCAAGAGACTATGTATTAATTCAAAGAGTCATCAAATGCGAACAACAAAATGAGTTTAGATGCAGTATTTATGTTGCAAATGAGGAGGTGAGGTTAAGATATGGTTTGAGTATCATTTATTACAGAGTAGGTGCATTTCAGACATTGAAAACCATGCAAGGAATAAGGTAGAAATATCTGCAACTACTTCTCTGTTTTAATAACTTTGTCTTAATGGAAAAATAGGTGGAGAGTTTGACTTTAAGGCCTATACTTAACTATTACAATAACTGCCTTGATAGATAAAATATCTTCTAAATGTGCAATAAATTCCAATTTCCTTTATGGACAGAAAGCATGCAGTAGGTGGCGATCTGATCTTTTGGAGGAGTAACTGCTTCCTTGTTGAGTTATTCAAGGTTGCCTTTAGGTTTATTTGTTTTTGTTTCAATTGTCAAACTCAGTAATAAGTCTTCAAACCTTGATTTTAGATAGTATGTTTTATTCTTTTATCCTTTGTTCTGCTTTATGACCATTTTATTTATTTATCCTTTGTCCTTATGCTTTGGCCTTTATCCTTTAATCACTTTCTTTAAGAGATAATCTTCTCTTTTATCCTTTGATCTATAATTAGCCCTTTTTAATACTTCTGTTCTTCATTCCTTAACTGATGCTTCCTTTGTATTTGTCCTTTGTGTGCAAGGAGGATTTCTCCATGGTATGAGGGTTATTGATTGATTGATGATCATGTCACCATCAATCAAACCCTGAGGAAAACCCTGATCTTCATAATTTGTTTTTTAGAGCCCCTTGAGTCGTCACCAAGGGGTCCCTTTCAACAAACAGCAGTGGGAGGGCATCTAGTTTGTTTCCGCCATTAAAAACCTGCAAACACTCAAACAAACATTAATCGAAAACCTGTGGAATTGGATTAAATTGCATTTTTCAGGGTTCTGAGGCATCGGGGGGTGATTTGCAGAGGGAGAGAAGATTCAGAGGGGAAGTTCCGTATGTGGAAATAGGCGAAAAAATGAGGAAAATTAATTTTTGGGCGCGAGGGGAAGAAAGCGGTTTCGGAAAGCCGAGGTGGTTTATCGCGTAGGAGATGGGTGGTAAATGGTTTTGAGCGGAGGGTGCGCAATACCACTCAGCGTTGGACACGTGTCCAAGGAAAAACAAATTTTTTCGTGGGTTGAGGGCATTAAACCTTGGCGCAAAGTTCCGCGCAATAAGAGTTTGAGCCGTTGGATCTCAAGAGATGAGATCGACGGTGCGGAATGCTTGAGGGATTGGCGTGCAGGTTTATGGAGCGAGGCCCAGAGACAGGTGGCAGGCGACGGCTTTGGCAGCACGATAAAGTGGAAGGTGGGGCCCGGCTTGGTGACGTATGCAAGTTTGTCGGGTAGCGGGGTTGAGTTAGGAGATGAGATGAAGGGTGGAAGTGCGGTGGCCGTTGGATGAGGGCCCAAGGCTCAGGATAAACGGTCTGGATGAGAGGATAGAGGGCAAGGGTGAAGATGGGAAGAAAGGGAGAAACAAGCCCACATTAATATTTTCAAATGTTAAAAGGGGGTGTTTAATAAGGTTTGGGGGTTATAAAAATAAAAGGGGCGGAGGTGTAGAATAAAGAATAGGGAAAGGGGCTAGGAAGAGGTGGAGGACTCAGTTTTATGGGAAAAAGGGACCGAGGGCAAGAAATGAAGGGGTTTTTAGGAAGATAGCGGAATGGTCGGGGTGAGGGTTGTATGGTAAGGGGGCTGGGTTTTTTAAGCTGAAAAGGGGCTTAAAGGGCTTTCACAAAAAGCAGGTTTTTATCATAAAAACAGAGTTTTGCAAGGTTTTTAGAGGATCCGATAGGTTTAGAAGTTAGGCTAAAACAATGTAAAAAGGATTTTTACATTGTTTTAAGGTATTTTTTGTAGAAAATGGTGGATGAGGGAGGACTTTTTAGGGGTTTTTAGAGGGGGAAAAAAAGGAATGAATGAGGGTATGAGTGTAGTGATGAATGAGGCAAATTAGGCCTAGAAAATGGAGTTTTCTTTGTAGCAAGGTAAACTTTGAGAAGGGAAAAGAGAGGCAAAATTAGAATAATAGTTAGGTTTAGGATGATGAAGGCAGTGAGATTTCTAGAACTCACAATGTTTCTTCAAATATTGTTTCTAGAAATCTAGGCTTTACAACTTAGTCATCATTTGATATCAGCAAAATTTACTGATGGCTAATAGTGGCTCCACTTGGGGAGGGCAGCTTTCCTTTTAAGGTGTCTAGAACCTCAGTTCATGAAATCTCTGAGTTTCAATAGATTCAGTGCCTTATCAATTGGGTAGATTTCCCACTTTTTTCACTTACTGATACTTCTCTGAAATGACAACCTTTTAACAATATGTAATATGTGATTTCCTTTGACAACATTTCTACTTACCCAATCTTACTTGTCCTATCATTTTTTTTCTTCTTTTTTGAGTGCATTTGAACTAGCAAACTCTTTGACATTTTATTTTTGAAAACATAAATAAACTATTTATTCCTATCCTTATTTCTTCCAAGAGTTCAGATTAAGCTGTTGAACTCTTTTATTTTCTACCTAAACTACTTGACTGCCAAGATTAAGCTGTTTGGTAGTCTTGATTCTCTATCTATTGACATGAAATTTAAAACATGGTTCAAATCAGGAATAGACAGTCTGATTAACCATGGTTGTGGCATTTGGAACAGTTGCACACAAACATTATTTTGCAGAAAAGTAAATTAGAAAGGTAAGACTGTGATTTGTTATTTAGAAATGCATCCTTATCTATCTCTTTGGTTCTATTTTGAGCATGTGGAACCAACATCTTCATATTTTCCTAATCTATCACTCTTGATAAGTTAAGTCTGAAATAATCTTGACAATATTTGTTTGTACTAACTTATCAACATAAATTTAAAGCATGTTCAGCCATGATTAGGCTAGATGACTGAACAAGATATCATTTTGAATCAGTAGTGGGATTTGGTATTGCACACTTTCAACAGTACTGTTTTTTGGGTATGGGGCTGTACCTCTTTTGATTTGCCCTCTTTTTCCTTTTCTTTTCTTTCATTGTTTTTTGTATTTTTTTTTACTTTTCTCATGCTATGTTATGTATAATGAGTGAAAATTTTAAAACTAGGACTCTTGACAAAAATGATGTTTAAGCATCCTGCCATTGACATGACCTCCAAATATTTCTTCTCCATTCAGCCCTTGTAAAAAGAGAGCATTATGACCCCTAATTGAGTGAATGATATAAGGCCCTTTCCATAAATTCTCAAACTTGCCATGTTTACCTTTATCTTCCCTCCTTGAATCCCATTTTAGGACTGTATCTCCAACTTGAAAGTTATTTGATTTGGTCCTTCTGTCAAAGATCTTCTTGATGTTTCCTTGAACTGCTTGTGTCCTTTTGTATACTTCTTCTCTTGTCTGTTGTAAATGAATAGTTTGATTTAGTCTTTGATAGAGAGGGAGGAGTATTAAGATATAGAAGCACATAAATGATATCAGCATACCAAAATGAATTCAAAAATATTTCTTTAATGTATGGAGCCGTGAATTCTTCTTGTTATTCTAAGACATCAACCATATTCATGTTTAATGCTTGGAAATTTGATTCTGCCATGAGTTTTGATAATCCTTGTCCTGTAATCAACTTGGTCAACCTGATCTCTAAATCATATTCTAAGATGATTGCAATCCCTTTTCCCCTTTTACCATCAGGGTCTTGATTTAGGATGTCCTTGACAACAGTATGTGGGACAAAAGCAATGATGTGAGAGTGTAAAATGTAGACTCGGAAATCTTTCAATGCTTTTATGAAGGCTAAGGCTTGTGTCTCCATGATATTATATTGTTGGGTGTGGAGCCTGATTATCTTGTTTATTTTGTATCCCCTGTACCTTAATGGGGTGGCAATGCCACCCGTAATTAAATGCTTCCTAGGGGGTCCAGGGGGGGGGGGGGTGACTACGACTTTATGGAGCCCCCCCCTGGCGGGGGGTTTCGGGGGCAGTGCCCTCGAAGCTAAAAACAGATGTAAAATTGCTTTGTAAAAGTATAGTAATTTCTATACAATTTGGGCCATTCATTAGGCGGATGATTTGACGGTAGAAGTTATGCTTAGTTTAGGGTTTTTTGCCCTATAAGGCAACCCCTCGCTTGTATGAGGGTATTGTATTGCGGCTGTGTATTGTATGTGTATTCTTAGAGCGAAAAAAAGATAGGGAGACTGAGAGAGAGAACAAAGGATATTACAGCAGATCTGCTGTAGGTTGTGTCTCTTCATTTTTTAGGATAATATAAAGGAAGGACTATTTGTTCGGGTGGACGTAGCCCAAAATGGGTGAACCACGTATATCTGTGTCTCTCTGATTTTATGTGTTTTCTTTGCTTGTGTTTTCCGCATATTTTATGCGTTGCATTGCTTTATAATATATAATTTTCTAACAACTGGTATCAGAGCCGAAGGTCTATTTAGCTGATAAACTTACAGGAAAGAAGGGTTCCTAGTTCGAGTGGGAGCAATGGCGGAAGATGGTAAGTTTAGGGTCGAGAAATTCAATGGCCAAAACTTCCTACTGTGGAAGATGTAGATGGAAGATTATCTGTATGAGAAAGATTTGTACCTACCATTGAGCGGAAAAACAAAGAAGCCGACGGCTATGACATACACAGAATGGGAGATTCTCGATAGAAAGGCACTTGGAACAGTACGGTTGTGCCTTGCAGCGTTGGTAGCCTTCAATATTTCGAAGGAAACAACAACAAAGGGTTTGATTAAGGCATTGGAAAAACTATATGAAAACCCTCGGCCTAAAACAAGGTATTTCTTATGAAACTTTTATTTAATATGAAGATGTCAGAAGGTGGATCTGTTGCAGATCATTTAAATGATTTTAATACAATTACCAATCAGTTAAGTTCTGTAGGGGTAAAATTTGATGATGATGTTAGGGCTCTTTTGTTTCTATGCTCATTGCCAGAAAGCTGGAATGGTTTAGTTATGGCCATTAGTAACTGTACCTCTGGATCTAGTACTTTAAAGTTTGATGATGTTGTCGGTGCTATCCTTAGCGAGGAAATATGACGGAAAAGCTCTGGTGAGACATCGGGTAACGCTTTGAGTGCAGAGTCTAGGGGAAGAAGAATGGAAAGAGGAAAGAGCTCAAGATATCGCAGTACATCAAGGAAAGGCAGATCCATGTCCAGATTGGGAATAGTGTCATGGCAATGCGGAAAGAAAGGACACCTGAAGAAATATTGTAGATCTTGAAAGGGAAAAGAAGGAGACACACAACAAGAAAACAATCATGAAGCAAATGTGATAGGTGATGTGTTACACGATTCTTTGATTCTTTCTTTAGAAAATTTTACTGATTCCTGGGTGGTAGATTCAGGGGCTTCATTCCATGCCACACCTGATAAGAAATATTTTCATGACTATGTTCAAGGAGATTTTGGACAAGTCCATTTGGGTGATGATAAACCTTGTAAAATTGTTGGAATGGGTAAGGTTCTTGTAAAACAGCAGAATGGAAACCAATGGCTATTAAAGGAGGTAAGGCATGTTCCAGATCTGAAGAAAAATCTGATTTCAACAGGGCAGTTAGGCAGTGAAGGTTGTGTGACAACCTTCACAAATAAAACTTGGAAGGTCACCAAAGGAGTCTTGGTAATAGCAAAAGGCGAAAAGGTTGGTACATTGTATTTATGCAATGGTATTTCTAACTCGGTTAATGATTTAACTTCCAAAGGAGTAGATGCAACATTATGGTATCATAGGCTCGGACACATGAGTGAGAAGGGGATGAAGATTCTTCACTCAAGAAATTTGTTGCCGGGTTTGAAGAATGTTGATTTGGATTTATGTGAGAATTGTATTTATGGAAAATAGAAGAGAGTCAGATTTCTCGGAGTTGGGAAAGAAAAGAAGAGATTAGAGCTTGTTCATACATAAGTATGGGGACCTGCTCATGTATCATCTCTCGGTGGCTCTCGTTATTATGTTACTTTTATTGATGATGCAACTAGAAAAACTTAGATTTATTGTATTCAGAATAAATTTGATGTATTTGATACTTTCAATAAATGGAAAGTTTTGGTTGAGATTAAGACAGGAAAGAAGTTGAAGTGTCTCAGATCAGACAATGGAGGTGAATATTGTAGCAAAGAGTTTGATAGGTATTGCTCAGAGCATGGAATTCGCAGAGAGAAGACAGTTCCAAGAACACCACAAGAAAATGGTGTGTCAGAAAGGATGAAAAGAACAATCATGGAGCGTGCAAGGTGCATGAGATTGCATGTAGGATTGCCTTTACAATTTTGGGCAGATGATGTAGATTCTGCTGTTTATCTAATAAACAGAGGGCTTTCAAGTTCCTTGGATGGTGGTATTCTAAATGAAGCATGGACAGGTAAAAAGGTAAACTACTCTTTTTTAAAGCCTTTTGGCTGTGAAACCTTTGTCCATATTAATAAAGAAAACAGAAAAAAGCTTGATGCAAATCAAATAAATGTACCTTTATTGGATATGGTGTTAATGATTTTGGTTATTGCTTATATGATTATGAAAATCACAAAATCATTAGGAGCAAATATGTAATATTCAATGAAAAATTCTTGTATAAGAATAAGTTGCAGGAAAAGAAACAAGAAAAAGAAAACAAGGAATACACAGTTCTTGATGAGATCACTGAAAAAGTTAAGGTGCCTGAAAATAACAATAATGAATAGCCACAACAACAACAACCACCACAACAACGACAAGCACCTCAAACACCTGAAAGTGGTGTTAGAAGATCTACTAGGATAAGTAGACCCCCTGAACGATACTCTCATTCATTATATTATTTATTGTTAACTGATTATGGTGAACCTGAATGTTATCAAGAAGCAATGCAGGTTGAAACCAAGAAGAAGTGGGAGCTAGCCATGGAAGAAGAGATGGACTCCTTAATGCATAACCAAACTTGGGACTTAGTCAGGTTGCCTGCAGGTAAAACTACATTGCAGAATAAATGGGTTTACAGGCTGAAGGAAGAATATGGAGGAAAACAGAGGTACAAAGCTAGACTTGTGGTGAAGGGGTTTGCACAGAAGAAAGGTATTGATTTTGATGAAATATTTTCTCCTGTTGTTAAAATGAATTCAATCAGAACTATTTTAAGTCTTGTAGCAGCGGAAGATTTGCATCTTGAACAGTTAGATGTAAAGACAACATTTCTCCATGGAGATTTGGAGGAAGAGATATACATGCAGCAACCAGAAGGATATGAGGTAAAAGGGAAAGAAAAATTGGTGTGCAGATTAAAGAAGAGCTTGTATGGCTTAAAACAGGCTCCAAGGCAATGGTATCTAAAATTTGACAAGTTTATGTCTGAACAAGGTTATACTAGATGTCACTCTGATCATTGTGTTTATCTAAAAAGGAAAATTGATGGCAGCTATATTATATTGTTATTGTATGTAGATGACATGCTTGTTGCAGGGTCTAACATGCATGAAATAAATGTGCTCAAAAGAAAATTGGCAAATTCATTTGCAATGAAGGATTTGAGAGCTGCAAAACAAATCCTTGGTATGAGAATAACTAGAGACAGGAAAAATCGCAAATTAACACTGTCTCAGAATGAGTACATACAAAAGGTGTTGAAAAGATTTAATATGCAAAATGAAAAACCAGTTAGTACACCTTTTGCTAGCCATTTCAAACTTAGTAAGGAGATGTGCCCCAAGACCCAAGAAGAAATGGACTATATGTCTAAAGTTCCATATGCATCAGTAGTTGGAAGCTTAATGTATGCAATGGTCTGCACAAGGCCTGATATTGCACATGCAGTGGGAGTTGTAAGTAGGTACATGAACAATCTAGGAAAAGAACATTGGATGGCAGTAAAATGGATTCTCAGATATTTGAGAGGTACCACAAATCAAGCATTATGCTTTGGTGGTTCAAACATTTCTCTACAGGGATATGTTGATGCAGGTATGGTAGGTGACAGAGATAACAGGAGGAGCACTACAGGATATGTATTTACTGTAGGTGGAATAGCTGTCAGTTGGGTTTCAAAAATCCAAAGTGTTGTTGCACTTTCAACAACAGAAGCAGAGTATGTTGCTGCTACAGAGGCTAGTAAAGAAATGATTTGGTTACAACGGTTTATGGATGAATTGGGTAAGAAGCATGATATGGGCACGCTATACAGTGATAGCCAAAGTGATATTCATCTTGCAAAGAACTCAGCATTTCATTCCAGGACTAAACACATACATCTCAAGTACCATTTCATACGGTCAGTATTGGAAGATGGAGAGTTGAAGATGGAAAAGATACACACTAGCCAGAATCCTGCAGATATGCTAACAAAAGTTGTAACCAGGGAGAAACTGAGAACATGCTCAGTTTCAATTGGTCTTCAAGGATGACGATGAAGATGAGAAACAGCCAGGTCCAAAGAGGAGTCATTGTCCAACAAATGAAGCAGCGGTGGAGTTGCTACAATTAGTCTCCAAGTGGGAGATTGTTGGGTGTGGACCCTGATTATCTTGTTTATTTTGTATCATAGCATTGGAGCCCTGTACCTTAATGGGGCAGCAACGCCGCTTGAAATTAAACGCTGCCTAGGGGGTCCAGGGGGGGCAGCTGCGACTTTTTGGAGCCCCTCCCTGGCGAGGGGTTTCGATGGCAGCGCCCCCAAAGCTAAAAACAAATGTAAAATTGCCTTGTAAAAGTATAGTAATTTCTAGTCAATCTGGGCCGTTCATTAGGCGGATGATCTGACGGTAGAAGTTATGTTTAGTTTAGGGTTTTTTGCCCTAGAAGGCAACCCCTCACTTGTATGAGGGTATTGTATTGTGACTGTGTATTGTATGTGTATTCTCAGAGCAAAAAACAGATAGGGAGACTGAGAGAGAGAACATAGGATATTATAACAGATCTGCTATATGTTGTGTCTCTTCATTTTGTTGGATAATAGAAAGGAAGGACTGGTTGTTTGGGGTGGACGTAGCCCAAACTTGGTGAACCACTTATATCTGTGTCTCTCTGTTTTATGTGTTTCCTGTGCTAGTGTTTTTTGCATATTTTATGTGTTGCATTCCTCTGTAATATATAATTTTCTAACATATATTTGAGTGGAGCATCTCTTAAGTCTCTACTGAAAAAGGATATTGGTTGTTCTTGGCCCATGTTGTTCTTTTGCAACCAGACTGCAGCAATAGTGTGTTCAGGGGAAAATGAGAAAATGTAGAAATCTTTAGTGAAATCGAACTAATAAGAACTGGTGTTTGAGTGAGAGCTTTTTTTACCAGTTCAAATGACTGTTTGGATTCTAAGGTCCATTTAACCCCTGTTTCCTTTTTGAGCATGTTAGTGATATTTATCAAAATTTCAGCAAGTTTGGGAATGAACCTTCTCAAAAAATTGATCTTTCCAATGAAAGATTGCAATTCTTTGTGGTTTCTAGGATTGATGATTTTCAATATGCCTTCAATCCTTTTAGGGTCTACTATGATTTCCTCTTCAGAAATTATGTGGCCAAGAATTTTTCCTTCTTGGAGACCAAAGAGTGTCTTTTTGGGATTCAAAGATAAGCCATATTTTCTACATTTCTCAAAAAAATTTCTCAAATTTCTCAAATGTTCTTTATCAGTTTTGGAGAAAACAATAATGTCATCTAGGTAAATGATTATGAAATAGCCTATGTCTTCTAAAAAAGTTATGTCCATGGCCCTTTGGAATGTGGCTCCTGCATTCATCAAACCAAATGGCATTTTAACATACATGAATGTACCCCAAGGTGTAGTGAAAGCAGTTTTGTGTTGATTACTTGGGAGTATTAACACTTGGATGTAGCCTGAAAAACCATCCAACAGTGATATTCTCTTAGATCCAACCACCTTTTGAACTTTGTGGTCCATTTTAGGCAAGGGGTAATTATCTTTCAGGGAGGCTCTGTTCAGATTTCTAAAGTCAATGCAAAGCCTAATTTCCCCGGCCTTCTTCCTAATAGACACAAGGTTGGACACCCACTGTGAGTATATAAGGGGAACTATGATCCCAACATCATACATTTTTTTGATCTCTTTCTCAACTAAAGGTAATAAAACATGGTTTATCCTTCTTAGTTTTTGTTTGAAAGGTTTCCGATTTTCCTTGAGAGGAATTCTGTGTTGAATGATGCTAGTATCATATGATTTCAGATCTTTGTACCCGCATGCAAACACATCTCCAAACTCCTTAAAAAGTTCAATATATTCCTATTTGATATGAGTAGGGAGAGTGCTGGATAACTTAATCATTTTGGGTTCATTTATGCTACCTATGTTATGTTCTTCTACATTGGTTTTTGTAGGCTCCATCTTTGGTTTTTTAGCTACATCATTGAAATCAAAAAGTTCCTCTAATGGTGTAAGGCCCCTTGGTATTGAATCATTTTTATATTGTAAAAATTCAAGTTCCTTTTGGTCTGTTTTGTTTAATAATTCTGCTGTTTAAAGATATTCAGATTGGTTTATATTAACAGTAGAGGACAACTTTGTTTTATGGACTTGTTTTTCATCAAAACATTCTTCTTCAAGGCTTAAGCTAGGTGTTAATTCAACAAAATCATTTTCAGATTGCATAAAATCATCAATGTGTTTATCACTCTCAAACACTTGCTATAGTCTTCATTGTCAGGGACTGTGGGCCTGTTTTTTACTTTAACAGTGAATTGTTCATTTTCATGGGGGATTTGGCAATTGATGGCAGCAAAGGAAAGTTCATTTGCAAGGTTGTTTTGAGCTCTAGGGATGAAAGTGAGTTCATATTTTTCAAAAGTTTTTAGGAGCTCTAGGGTAGAATTCCTATATTCTCTTAATCTTGGATTTTTGGCTGAATACTCCCCTTTTATTTGCCTAATAATTAGCTCTGAATCTCCTTGGACTGATATTTTCTTAGCTCCTAAATCTTTGATAAAATGTAGGCCAACTAGGAGAGCTTCATATTTTGCAATGTTATTGGTGCATTGGAAATCAAGTTTATAAGAATGTCCTTGGTTTGTATTGTGTATCCATACACCAGCTACAGAACCTGTTTTACTGCAAGAGCCATCAAAGCTCATTTCCCAAAGTGTTTCTATTTCATAGTCATTGTCATTTTGCTATTCAAGGTTGCTTAGGTTAGGGTTGTTAGATTGTTCCTTTGGGGACAGATTTGACTTTTTTAGGAGGTTCAATCCTATCTCATTTTCCTTTTCTTGTTGGCTGATTTCATCTTCATTGTACAAGATAAAGGAGTCTAAATCTGAATGAATAGAACAAACAGGAGTGTTGTTTGGCCTATCTATGTTGCTTACCATAAATTTCATATGAGATTCTCTGTATAATCTTCTAGTTTGGTTAAAAACAGGTATGGTAGCATAAGACATGTCCATTTGAAGGCTTGCTTGAATTTTTGCTCCCCATGATCTAGATAGAAGCATGCCATATTTTGGGGGAATGTCAGCAACAACTATGTCCATAACTAGACCCTTAGCAGGAATTTGTGCTAGATTGACACATAAATCCTTGATTAGGCCTAAACACTTGAATCTGCTTGAATCAAAGGAATACAGGTTCTTGCAAGGTTTAGTAACCTCTAGGCCTAATCTCTCCATCACTACTTTTGGCATAAGGTTGTGAGAGGCGCTAGAGTCTAGCATGGCATTGTGTAAAATCTTATCATGTATATTTAGGCTGACACAAAATGGAGGAATGGTTCCTTCTTGGTATTTTCCTTCTACTTCAGAACCGAACAACAATTCTAGTTTATCATCTATCAAGTTTAAGGTATCAGTGTCATTTCCTATATTCAAAGCTTTCAAAACTTGATTTTTATATACATTCTAGGTTACTAGTTCAACTAAGGGTATGCTAATTTTGATCTTGGCAATATCACCCTCAAGGCTGAAAGGGGCTAATGTTTTTGACATATTTACATCTGTTTTGTTAATCATATTCTTTTCAGCAATTCTTACTTGCTAAGTTTTATTATGACTATTTTTTTGGACAGATTTCTCAGGGCCACTAGCAGAAGTACTAGGGAAACTTAGGTCAACACTTTGCTGATTTGTTTTGTCTTTGTTTGTGTCAGCTTTCTTAATCAAAGTGTTATTACTGTTTGCTGTCTTTTTAGGAAGTTTTTCTGAAGTTTTCCTAACATCAGTGTTTGTGTTTTCATCATTAGAAATTTCTGGGTTCCTTCTGCTTCTAAGATCATATTGTCTGTTTACCTCCATTATTGAATTTTCAAATCCCAATTGGTAATATTCATAATCCTCATGATGATTTTCAATTTGTTCTGAGGAGAAGAATCCTTGTTCTTCTTTAGTGAGGAAAACATCTGTCTCACTATCATATCTTATCAGATTTACATGATTTTCTTTCAACCTCTCAGTTTCCATTTCTTCTTCTTGATCTACATAGTTTTGTTGAAAGGGAGGCCTAATTTGTTGGTCATTATCTCTTTGTCTATCTTGAATAGGGTCTCATTTGAAGTTTGGGTTTCTATTTCTGTTTTGGGGATTGATTTGGTTTTCTCTAGGAGGCATCCTATCATTTAAATCTATTTTCTCAAGCATTCTTTCCATTACTCTTACTAAGTTGTCAATTTTGGCATCAAATGATGAGGTTGATGCCATTGTTTCATCTTTGTATGTGACTCTTTTTTCTGATATCGATCTAGCTCTTTTCTCAATCAGATTTGCCTCTACACTTATGGCTCCCCTCTGCATATCTTCTAAGGTTAAAGGGTCTCTTTCTCTTAGCTGGTAGGCCATGTCTGGATCAAAGCCTTTCGGGAATTTAGCTATGGCTAAGCCTAGTGGAGGCTTCATGTTAGGGGGAAGTGCATTGTAACACTATTGAATCTAGTGCAATAATCTTGGACACTTTCTCCAGTATTTCTTTTTAGGTTGCTATATTCTAAAAGGATTTGGAGAGGTTATTTTTAATTTCCCATTTGTTTATGAATGTTTGATATAAATAAGGGAGATCATTTATGCTATTAGGAGTGAAGCTTTTAAACCATTTTTTGGCTTTTCCTCCTAAAATTTGGGCAAATATTCTCATCTTTGTGATCTCTTTTCTATTTCCATGTAATCAAAGGCATCATCCATTTTGTTTACATGCTGTTGGGAAGTGGTAGATTTAGTTCTAGTGAAAAGGGGAATTCTAGATTGATAATCATTTGGTAAAGGAACCAGAGGTTGTGGTAACACTAATGGGGCATACCATGCTACCATGGTGGGAAAAAATGGGGGATTTACAAGAGGTGGATTGGTAAAAGGAAAACTGGGATGAACTGGGGTGTTTTGAATAGTGGATGTGTGGATAGGAGTGGTGGAAGTACTTGGACCAGCAAGCTGATTATGAGTAGATTTGTTATGGAAATAGCTGAAGTGGTGGAGAAGCTGAAAATTAGGAGGAGTGGAAGGAGATGCTTCTCTGCTAAAGTTCTACTACAAATCTGTGGGCTCAAGGTCAGATTGGTCAATATCACTATGAGATTTGGTTCTAAATAGGTTCCTTGTATGAGACAAGTCAAAGTGAGGATTTTTCAAGACTGTGAGATTTTCAGGGACAAATCTTGTTCTTTGGATGGTCCTATCAGTAGTTAAATTTCCACCTTTAGAAGTTTGCCACAAAATCTTTTCTGGATCATCAACTATTGGAGGAGGATTAGGGTCTGGATAAGTTCTAGTGTAGATCCTATGTGAAGTCAGATTTCAAATTCAAAATTTAGAGAGGTTGAAAGTATAAGGATTATTTTCAAATGTTTTGACCTCTCTTGGTGTTTTATTACCTTGCTACAATATGGAACTAGGCTTCTAAACTTCTTTAGGACTGATTTGATACAATCTTAAGGGAATCTAAAAGAACTAGTGGATAAAATAGGCCTACTGGGGCTAGTGGAGTCGCCAGGTGGAAATTTTTAGCTTTTTTGAAGGTAAAATAAGTTATGGTGCACCACCAAATGAGCAATAAAACTAATCCAAGAATATTTTTGGGTTTTTTCTGAGTTTTTATGTGGTTCTTATGGTTTCTAGAGTCCTAAGGAGTACTTAGTTTGTAATTGACTCAGAAGGTCCCACCGTGATCACTATAATGTTGTTTCTGGTGATGAGGTGGTAGATCAATCACTGGGTGCTATTGGTCAAGTGTTTTTGAATCTTCTAAGGGTATTTAAGCATGAACTAACTCAGATGTCCCATCGTGATCACCAGAATGTTGTGGTCCTGTGATTTGGCAGATTGGCATGCCAAATGACAAGGCAACATGGAACCAATCTTTAGAGTTCTAGGACCTAGCCTTCCTAGACTCAGAGAGGGATCTCTTAGGTTATTTGCAAAGGATGTGTGATTGTTTTCTTTTAAGGATTGATTTTAGGCTAGTTATTAAGTACAAAGGTTGTTTCATTATTTTGGTTGGACATAATGATCAAAGAGCATAGATAGAATGGGAAATCTCTAAGTCATTGGGCAATGGAGTCAAATGGAAGTCATGATAAGTTTATAAAAGGATCGGGGAGTATCATAGGGAAAATCTAACTTGGCCAGTGGATCTTCAAAGTTTTTGGAATAATGAGGTGAACATTAAGGATAAGAATGAAAAGTAGGACAAAGAGCAATTAAGAATTATTTATCATGTACTTTGAATAAGAGACATCTTTCAAGGTATCTGTTTTGAAGCAAGCCAAAGGATAGGGCAAACCATAGACTTCTTTGGATAGACTTTTAATAAGAAAACCTTTCAAACAAAAATCCAACAATCAAAATACTACTTTCAGATAAGAAAAAATATAAGATAAATAGTAAGAGGAGCCTAAGAAAAAATAGAAATAATCTAATCTGATTTTGACCAACTTTATAGGAATATTTAAAGAAAATTTTTGAGGCAGTCCAAAGGACAGGGCTCACCATAAACTTCCCTAGTTTAGACTCTACTAAGCATACTTTAAAATGATTTTTAAAAACAATATCTCAAGTTGTACTCAAAGGAGCATAGACTCACCACTTAATTCCCTGGTTTCACTCTATTGAAATCATTCCTTAAAACAACCTCTCAAGCCGTACTCAAAGGAACATGGACTTACCAAAAGGGAAAATCCTTGGTTATACTCTATTGAATCATTTATAAAATAACAAGCTAGATGGAACTGGAGGGAAATTAAGAATCCTCCAATTAGACCTTGCAGAAGAAAACATTTAGACAGTGAAGAGTAAACATAACTAAGGTGCTTTCAAAAGACATTTCTTAGCCTAAAAATTTTACTCTACTCTAACAAAGAAAGATGAAAACATAACATAAACAGGAAATAACATTAACAGATAGAAGCACTTCACCAACAACCAAGCTCAAGGATCCAGTGATCTAGCCTCCTCCATCAATAAACAAATCAGGGCATCCACAAGATCCAAGACATCAATTTTCCAACTTCCAAGAGATTATGTATTACTTCAAAGAGTCATCAAATGCCAACAATAAAATGAGTTTAGATGCAATATTTATGCTGCAAATGAGGAGGTGAGGTGAATATAGGGTTTGGGTATCATTTATTACAGAGTAGGTGCATTTCTGACCTTGACTACTTTTCTATTTTAATAACTCTGTCTTAACTTTCTAAGGAAAAATAGGTGGAGAGTTTGACTTTAAGGCCTATTCTTAACTATTACAATAACTACCTTGAAAGGTAAAATATCTTTTGAATGTGCAATAACTACCAATTACCTTTATGGACAGAAAGCATGCAGTAAGTGGCACTCTGATCTTTTGGAGGAGTAACTGCGTCCTTGTTGAGTTATTCGACGTTGCCTTTAGGTTTATCTGTTTTTGTTTTAATTGTCAAACTCAGTAATAGGTCTTCAAACCTTGATTTTAGATAATAAGTTTTATTCTTTTATCCTCTATTCTGCTTTATGACTGTTTTATTTATTTATCGTTTGTCCTTATGCTTTGGCCTTTATCCTTTAATCATTGTCTTTAAGGGCTAATATTTTGTTTTATCCCTTGATCTGTAATTAGCCCTTTTTAATACTTCTGTTCTTCATTCCTTTACTGATGCTTCCTTTGTGTGCAGGGAGGATTTCTCCATGGTATGAGGGTTATTGATTGATCGATGATCATGATTCACCATCAATCAAACCCTGAGGAAAACCCTGATCTTCATAATTTATTTTTTAGAGCCCCTGAGTCGTCACCAAGGGGGTCTCTTTCAACAAACAACAGTTGGAGGGCATTTGGTTTGTTTCCACCATTAAAATCCTGCAAAAAATCAAACAAACATTAATTGAAAACCCGCGGAATTGGATTAAACTGCATTTTTCAGGGTTCTGAGGCATCAGGGGGTGATTTGCAGAGGGGAAGTTTCGTATGCGGAAATAGGCGAAAAAAATGAGTAAAATTGATTTTTGGGCGTGAGGGGAAGAAAGTGGTTTCGGAAATCGGGGTGGTTTATCACATAGGAGATGGGTGGTATATGGTTTTGAGTGGAGGGCGCGCGATACCACTCAGTGTTGGAAATGTGTCCAGGGCGAAATTTTTTTTTTCGTGCGGGTTGAGGGCATTAAACCTTGGCACAAAATTCCACGCGATAAGAGTTTGAGCCGTCGGATCTCAAGAGATGAGATCGACGGTGCATAATGCTTGATGGATTAGCGTGCATGTTTATGGAGCGGGGCCCAGAGACAGGTGGCAGGTGGTGGCTTTGGCAGCAGGATAAAGTGGAAGGTGGGGCTCGGCTTGGTGATGTATGCAAGTTTTTCGGGTAGCAGGGTTGAGCTAGGAGAAGAGATGAAGGGCAGAAGTGCGGTGGTCGTTGGATTAGGGCCCATGGCTCGGGATCAATGGTTCGGATGCAAGGATAGAGGGCAAGGGTGAAGATGGGAAGGAAGGGAGAAACGAGCCCACGTTAATCTTTTCAAAGGTTAAAAGGGGGGTTTTAATAAGGTTTGGGGGTTATAAAAATAAAAGGGGCGGAGGTGTAGGATAAAGAATAGGGAAAGGGGATAGGAAGAGGTAGAGGCCTCGATTTTATGGGAAAAGGGACCGAGGGCCAAAAGTGAAGGGTTTTTTAGGAAGATAGCGGAATGGTCGGGGTGAGGGTTGTATGGTATGGGGGCTGGGTTTTTTAAGCCGAAAAGGGGCTTAAAGGGCTTTCACAAAAAGTAGGTTTTTATCATAAAAACAAAATTTTGCAAGGTTTTTTGAGGATCCGATAGGTTTAGAAGTTAGGCTAAAACAATGTAAAAATTATTTTTACATTGTTTTAAGGTTTTTTTAGAAGAAAATGGTGGATGAGGGAGGAATTTTTATGGGTTTTTAGAGGGGAAAAAGAAAAAGAAAAAAAAAGGAATGAATGAGGGTGTCAGTGTAGTGATGATTGAGGCAAATTAGGCCTATAAAATGGAGTTTTCTTTGCAGCAGGGTAAACTTTGAGAAGGGAAAAGAGAGGAAAAATTAGAATAATAGTTAGGTTTAGGATGATGAAGGCAGTGAAATTTCTAGGACTTACAATGTTTCTTAAAATATTGTTTCTAGAAAACTAGGCTTTACAACTTAGTCATCATTTGATATCAACAAAATTTACTGATGGCTAACACCTATATCTTCTAATAAATGATTTATTTTGCAAAATCAGAGGAGGTTTTGGTCAATAAGAATGTTCTGAAGAAAAATCTCTCTTGGTTTTTAAGAAACTATCTCCAGCTATCCAGAATCTGCATTTGAAAAACATGTGTAAAACAGGAAAACTCTGTTTTCTGAAAATAGGGCTTCAAATAAATCCTTGTATCTCCCAACTGATAACACTTGTGAGAAAAGTGAGAGAGGTTATTTTTATTTGATATGTTCTTGAAAATATAAAATACCTTTTTGTTTGGCCAGAAACCACCTTTTAAGTTGACTGATCAAAGTCAGAAAATAGAGAAATGCTTCATATTTTGCTACGAAACTTTCAACAGTTTCGTAGCATTTTCTGCCTATTTTACACTGAATTTACTAAGAAAGTAGGGATTCTTGGCTAAAATGAACTTTTCGGAGTTGTAAACTTGGAAAATGAAAAATTTCAGAAAGTTATGATTAATGTGACATGAGGGGATTTGAATGAGGGTGAGTTTAGACCTTAGGATAGACTAAATAAGAAAAATTAAAAATTTTCCTTGACCAAGTAATGAAAAATGGATTCTATGACCCTACCTTTGAAACATGAACCTCTATGATTTTGTCAAATGATTCTTCACTTTTATGGGTGATAACAGTGGCTCCACTTGGGATGGTGTGTCCCTATGGTACACCAAAGAACCTGTAGTTCCAGTGCCATCCATCTTCTTGGAAATAAAAACTCTGAAATTTATGAAAACTTCGCCAAGATCTTATGGCCTTCTCCTCAGGCTCAAGATTGATGATTACTGCTGAAAAACCAACTTTGTACCCACTGAAAATATGCTCAGTCAACTTTGAGCTTATTCGCACACTCCTACCTACCCTAACACCTGTAATCTCCATTTTTATTTCAAGCAACATGAAACTTCCAATGAAGCCATTCATTGATTTGGTCTGATATTTGAACCTCTTGAATGCGCTTGAACCAAAATTAAGTATGATACTGAAATGACCAAGGCAACATAAAATGGTTGTGATCTTCATAATGAAAACATAACTGGAAATTTGAACTGTAGAACTCTTCCATGTAGTCAGCTATAGGATCATAAAATACATAGTCTGTTTGATGATTCTCAAGACATTCTGCAGTTTCATACAGATCATATGCATTTTCTTTAGCAACATTAGATTTTCATATGTGTGCTGTCAAACTCATTTTCAAACTGATTTTCAAGAACAAGGTTTTATTCCTCAATCTCAAAAGAGAAAGGTAGCAACACCCTCTCTTTGTATTCTGGCATGAAAAACTTTTGAAAAGACTGATCTTGATCATGAAGCCTATAATATTGAATTTGACCTTCTAAAAATTTAATTTATTTCTTAATGTTCTTAGCAACTTCATCCAAAAATTGAATATTATCTTTTGACTTGCACTCAAATGATTTTAGATAAGAAGACAAGGACAAAGAAAAAATTTCATCTACTTCCTCATTAGTATGATCATCATTCGATTGTTTAAAACCTTGAATTGAAGGAGAGTATTCCACCAACTCTGTTCTCATGTAATTGTTTCAAACAAATCTTTTGACTGAGACTTAGCCTCTTCAGTCTGAGAGGGCTCTCTCAAGGTTTAATGATATTGAATAAAGATGTAGATGACTAACTCTATTTAGGAAATAACTTGCTTGTGATGAGTGTAGGCTGAAAATAATATCAGTATTGAACCATTGGGCTTATCGAGTCAACACTTTCAGTGATTCAGTGAGTTCACTTGACATGGAAGCTGAGGCAGATCAAAGTTTTTAGTAGTATGTCACACACACATGAAACATGAAAATACACAGTCAATTCATCTATAAAGGAAGTCAGAGCATTGCAAGAATGAATTTTGAGTATTATAAATGGAAACCACTGCAATGAGATACATAAGGGATATAGATAAGATAGGTAAGCACTAAAAACACATTCAGAATCTTAGGTTGGTCAAGTAACAAATCTCTGTATTGCTGAAATAGTCAATTTACAATAAGCTGCAATTTAGCCAAAAATTCTTCAACCCTTGACAAATTCAACTCAATGGCCTTTAACAGATTTGTTACATCATGTGATGATTTGCCTCCTGGGTAGATTCATCGAATTTTTGCCTAATGACACCTTGCATAACCATAAAACATCAACTTAATGACAAATAGACACCTATCCTACTTGACAGTCATTTTCCTAATAGGACTCAAACTACTCATTATTGCCTTTAACAACCTTATCTACTAAAGTAATTACATTCTTTGACAAGTAAGCTTTCACATGTTCAAATTTAGGTGATGGATTTCATCACTTTATAACCACTTAACTGACCTCCTCAAAACTGTGAAACAAAAGCCCTGTTTTTTAGGTAAATAGTCTTCTTTTTCCATAAATACTTTGGCTGTTAGTTTGTCTTAAATTTGTGGCCCTTGAGTGCTAATTAATTTCTTGTCATGGTATTTAATCCTTTAAAAATCTCAAGATGTCCAAAGATGCTTCAAAACCTACTAAAAGGGCTGAAATACAACACATTACGAAAGTAAGGAAGTACGCGCTACTAAACATGCCTTTAACCTCAAAATTTTTAATTCTTTCCTTTGGCATGATATTCATCGTCATTAGACATATCTCCCACACCTATTTCAACTATTGATAGTAGCCAAAACTGGTTCAAAAAGTAAAAAGAATAGCTACAGTAGTTTCGTAGCGTTTTGTTGCCCTTCAAGCCCAGGCACACTACGAAATTGTTGAAAAGTGCCGAAAAATCCATATTTTTGTGTAATTTGAAACATAAACATCATAAGTGCCAAAAAATTGTTTCTAAAATTCCATTAGCCTTAAAAAACCATAAATCAACTCAAATTATGATCCTTGAGGTGTCAATCTCACCTTTCATATTTAAGACATCCTTGCAGATTTTTCTTGTTTTTTTGAAACATAGGTCTTAGAAAAGAGCCTATATCTTCTAATCCATGATGTATTTTGAAAAACTAGAGGGGGTTTTAGTCAATACGAATGTTCTGAAGAAAAACCTCTCTTGGTTTTTAGGAAACTATCTCCAGCTGTCCAGAATCTGCATTTGAAAAACATGTGTAAAACAAGAAAACTCTGTTTTCTGAAAATAGGGATTCAAATAAATACTTTTATATACCAACTGATAACACCTGTGAGAAAAGTGAGAGAGGTTATTGTTACTTGTTATGTTCTTGAAAATAACCTCTCTTAGTTTCTTAAAATACCTTTTTATTTGCCTAGAAACCCCTTTGAAGTTGATTGCTCAAAGTCAGAAAACTGAGAAATGCTTCATATTTTTCTATGAAACTTTCAGTAGTTTCATAGCATTTTCTACCTATTTTACATTGAATTCGCTATAAAAGTAGGGATTCTTAGCTAAAATGACCTTTTCGGAGTTGTAAACTTGGGAAATGAAAATGTCAGAAAGTTATGATTAATGTGACATGAGGGGATTTGAATGAGGGTGAGTTTAGACCTTAGGATAGGCTAAATAAGAAAAATTAAAAATTTTCCTTGACCAAGTAATGAAAAATGAATTCTATGACCCTACCTTTGACACAAGAACCTCTAGGATTTTGTCAAATTATGCTTCACTTTTATGAGTGATAACAATATGAATCATTAGAAGAGCATGATAGGATGCATCATGGCATCATAGAAGCATTAGAAGCAAGATCTCGTGGCGTCATCATAGAGTAACATGTTTTGAAATATATGTCAGTCAATTATAGAAGGATATAGATCTTGGGTACCTAATTAGAAGCATAAGTGGCACTTATGGGAAAAAGGAGAAAGTCATTAGGGAGAAGACTCATAATACATCAGTTAAAAGGAAACATATGTTGGATGGGGATACTCTAGATCCTCAATATTCCCTGATGGAGTCTTCATCGAAAGGTTCACTGATCAAGAGAGGAAGCAAGTTTTTCATCAAGAATTCAAAACTTGTGGAATTCATGGGATGATGGTATGATGACATAAAAGGTAAAGCAAATCAAAGGATTGAAGCTTTTTCAATCAAGGAAGCTGTTGCAGGAAATCTCAATGACCCGAAGGAAAATGAGGTATTTGTGCTTATATTAAATATTGAAGAGTCATGTCATATGGTTGCATGTAACATGAATTAATGTTGTATCTTGAGAGCATGATCAAAGGAAAAATGATCTCCTCCTCTGAAAGTATGCAAGAAAGCACGAGTCACACTTTGTCTAGATGAAATCAACATAGTATGTTCTCATATGTAATATGAGGTGGTTGACAACAATTGAAGAAATTATGATTGGAAATTCTTGGGAATGAAATGTGTGAAGAAAGGAAGGGAGGGATCGTGGGATATGAAACTATGGAAAAGACAATCAAAATCCAAAGACCAAGAAGATTTTACTAGGATATCTCCATGAAAGATATGAAGACTATGATGGAGTCTGAAAAAGAAGGAGATCCTTGACAATATATATATATATATTTGTTCCTAAACAAGAAATGAAAACTTAATCAAAATTACCTTTGTGATCGTATTTCATCATGACATCTTGTAGTTTGCATCAGTATCCTGCATACATATCAACACATCTCCCATATATATATATATATATCGACACATATATATATATATATATATATATATATATATATATATATTTGGGAGATGTGTCGATATGTACGCAGGATACTGATGCAAACTACAAGATGTCATGATGAAATACGATCACAAAGGTAATTTTGATTAAGTTTTCATTTCTTGTTTAGGAACAAATATCTCGATGGGATTATGAAGGGCTGCCAAAGGGAATAGCTATGAATTTCTTCCACCGTTGATTACCATGTAGTAGGATGAAATATCCGTAAGGAAACATGGCATGTCGAAAGGCTAGATATGGACTAATGGACCACTTTTCAATGAAAGGAATGATGACATGGTTCAAGGATGAAAGTCATGGATGGTCTGTGCCCTACGAAGAATTTCTTGTGAATGTAGACTTCATGACAAAGAAAAAATTCATGACATCAAAGGGAGTACTACAAGCAGCTGGTTGTTCCATCATCTCCACCTGAGGAGTTGTTGTACGTCCCTAATTAAGAGGGAGCCTGGAAACAAGTTTCTTACTTGGAAGAAACTTGGAAGAAAAATTCCTAAGCCAAGAGGGAGCTTAGGTACATTTTTTCTGTAGGAGTGAGTACATTCCTTTATTGGAATATATATGTCCTCCCCAATTAAGAGGGATAAATAGACACATCATTGTTTTCTTCACTTGGGAAGAGAGAATGGAGGATTGGGTAAACATCTGGCATCCGATGCTCTTTGAGGATATGTTAGGGCATCCAAGACAAGAGTAGTCATATACGACTAATATTCTTTGAGGACTAGGAATCCAAGATAAGAATAGTCCTGGAGGAACACATTTTGAGAACTCGGGTGGAGTACGTTTAGAGAAAGACAATGATGAGGGTGTCTATACATCATTGGTCTTGCCAGCATTGTGCTCTAATCTTGTAGAGAGATAGGGATATTAGTCAAGGCCTTGCTATGTGACAATGCTGGTTGATATGATGCTAAATATCATGGGCTACCAATCCGACTCTTCTTATGAGAATTCTTCAGATTGAGAATGACCAAGTACCAATACCTCTCTAGTTAAGAGGGAGCGTTGAAAAGTGTAACTAGGTTTGGTCTTCATAATGACATATGTAATTGTGATTTTATGTAATTGATGAAAATAAGAAAATAAAATTATTTTTGTAGTCCTTGATTCATGGGTTTCATGATCAAGGAATTTTATTTTAGTTAAGGTTCCCATTGTGAACCTTTAGGCTTTGTCATCTAGTCATAAACGTCAAATTGAGTCTATGTCATGTATGAAGGACCCTTCTTAGGGAATGTTACATTTTTTATGAGTAATTAAATGTATAACAAGACCCTCCAAGACCAAGCAAAGACACCTCCTACAAGTTGGCTTCAAGATGGAATAAATGATCTCCTCCAAAAGTCATGTGGGCTCACCCTCTCTCAAGTCGGCCTAATTGAAGGGGAAATAACTATCAATAGGGTAGTTCTAATTTCATTTGGAACACAGTTTCAGTGAAGAATTCGGTCTGAAATAATTGTATGTAAAGATCAATTAGAAGGAAGCCTAATCATCAACGAAGAGAGAAGGAAGTAAATCGAAGTTCTTAGCTTCATTTTTGGGTCTGTTTTAGGGTGGTTTTTGCTATCACATGTGCGGAGAAAAGAGAGATTATTTGTGGTAGGAAAGGGTGAGAATATAAAAGTCCTCTTGGATAACCGAATTGAAGAAAGTCAAGTCAAAGGAGAATTCAAGATAAAATAGAAGGAGACTCTATCCTAAGTGTTACACCATTTTTTGGTCATCTAACTTGTTACTATTAGATGGACCAAAGTACACCATAATTTTACCCTAAGTAAAATTGATTTCACTATGAAAAATAACTTAGTAAACCACATTTAATAAGTTGTTTATGGTCTAAACATGAAACCCCATGAGGGAATATTAGAAACCCCATGACGGAATATTAAATAAATCCATATTTATTTGATTTTCCTCAAGGAATAATTAATTAAACAACAGTTTAATTAATATTCCTGGTCATATTTAACCCAAAACAAGGAAATTAATTAGATAAATCATTATTTATCTTATTATTTTCTAGGAATAATTATTTAAACCTTATTTAAATAATATTCCTTGTTAAATTTGACTAAATCATTTATAAAAATTAAATAAATCATTAGTTATTTGATTATTACTCAACCACATCCTTAAAATAATAAATAAATCATTTATTTATTTATTATTTACAAATAAAGGGATTTGACTAAAGTCAGATTCTTTTTCCCTCCAACAAATATAATAAAATATTCCATAAAAGTTGGATCTTGATTTGGTTAATAATATTTTACTTATGCACCAATATCTAGACTAACTCAATATTTTGTTATAAATAGAAGGGTTTTTCCATTCACTCACTATCTTTTTTTGCCTAAAGATCACTTTGGATCTATACTTTTAGTTTGACTTTGATCCACCATCATTGTCATATTTTTCTACCATTTTTTCTTGTGAGCTCCCTTTGAGTTCCATTTTTTGTCTGAGTTTTCTACACCATCAAGAGAGAGGGATTTTAGATCTGAAGTGCTGAGAACTTACAAGAACCCATCCCATTGAAGGGGACTGGCAACATCTTTCTATGTTCCCTTCCCAGGTGTCAAAAAATACAAAAATACTTTAAAACAATCTTGTCTTGTCTATTGGATGCATGCAAATACTCTTGCTTTTATTTACTGCTTAATGTCTTTTAATGCATAGATCTAGGTTTTTGCAGCATTTATCTTGGTCAACTAATTGCAGATCTAAAGATACTGGAAGCCATCTTTGTTGTTAGGGCTGTTTGTTATGTACGACTAAAGTGATCATTTTTCATACGCTTGCGATTAAGATTCATACTAACAACTAGCGACTCCACAAGGGTTTACGATTACGACCTCTGTCATTTTTCAGATCCCTACATATCCACTACTTCAAACCCTAGGATTTATCTTCAGCTTCTTGTTTTTCTTTTCTTGATGCTAGTTTTAACCTATAAAACCCTAAAACATTGAAAATTCTAACTTCCGTGTGTTTTTGGATCTATTGAGCAGGTGATAGGTATCAACCGCAGTTGAGACAATTTTTTTTTTTGAAACCTGCTCTTGAGAGTGCCAGAAGTGTAGGTCACACTTTTTGGGCCAAAACCTATGACCTGAACCTCCAGGGTGCAAAAAATAGGGCAAAACCTGTGACCTCTGTAGAAAATAGGTCAGAAACTATGACCTAGACTTTTTGCGGAATTTTTTCTGAGATTTTTATGGGTTTGTCTGGGTCTCTGTTCAGGGTTGTCTAACCTCTGTCTCTACCAGTTTGGGACCTGTACTTGTTCTGTTTTTCTCATCAAAGTGGGAACCTAGCCCCCTAGGGCTTCAATACCCTTCACCTTTTGTGGAAGAGTTTTAGCTGCTGCAAGTCATCTGAAATTTTAGAGTGTTCAACGATTTTTTAGATCTGATCCCTTACCTTCAGATCCACTTCAGATTGGCTGTTTATCCATCCAAAGCACCTCCTTTTAGTTTTTTTTGGGTTTTCCTCTAGGGTCCCCTCCGCTTCCGTCCAAGGTATAGCCTTTCTCCACCTCATTTACAACAATATTTCCTTTGGTTTTTGCTGTTTTTCTGCACTTATTTCCAGCAGATTTGACCTTTAGATCTCTGTTCCTCCCGACCTTAGATCTATTGGCTATTTTAGTGTGTTTTGACTAGATTTTTGCCCACCTACAAACTAGTTGTTGAGAGGCCCACCTCCTTGGGTTTAGATTAATGCATAATTAGCTGTTTGTTATTTCAGTTTCATATACTGTTATCTGTAGGTTTATTTACAGTTATACAACACACTTTTTATTTTTCTCTACAAAGGTATAGGTTTAAAAATTAAAATTTACACATTTAACACACACACCCTAAGCGAAGAAGAGCCTGGTTAACACCGCCAGGCAAAGACTTTAAACATTGTAATCAATTGATCCTGCACCTCTCTGCCCTTGTTTCGACATTTTAATCAGTTGATCTTGCACCTCTTCACCCTTGTTGGTCTCTCTTCCCTTTGTGCCGTGTTTGTGCCTTCATCATTGCGCCCCCAAGGCCTTTATCCCAGATACTTCTTGGCCTTCATCCTCAGTTTCCAGTAGGAAGACTCACTCCTCTGCGTAGGATTCGAGTTAGTCCTCCACCGAGTCTGCACTCCCACTCCTCTTCTGGTTCCGTCCCCGTTTCTCCCCCTGTCACCTTCACCATGTCTGGTTCAGGACCTCACGCTGGTGGTAGCCCCGACCCTAATGCTGGGAATACTACTAGTGGGACCGCAACAGGAACTACCCCGACTGCTCCCTTTCTCCCCTATACGGTAGGCCTCAGTCTTCCCGATTTTAACCAATTAATCAATGACCCTATACGTGATGACGCTGGTTGGCCTTCTATTCCAACCAAGCTCCCTTCCAACAACCCCAAGTTTGAAGGCATTGCTGAAGAAGTTCCTATAAACCATGTTCTATCTTTCCACATGTGGTGTTCGTCTAACTCCATTACCGATGACTCTGTCCGTCTTCGGTTGTTCCAACGTACTCCTACTGGCGAAGCTTCTAAGTGGTATGTTGGTCAGGCCTCATCCTCTCATACCACCTTTGCGACACTTGCCCGGGCTTTTCTGTCTTATTTCTAGCTTCCCCTTCGTTATGACACTGGTACCGAACTTTTGACTTCTTTCCGTCAATCGTCTGCGACTCGCTTATCTGATCATGTCTAGGAATGGCGGGGAAGAAAAAGCCTATGTCGAGCCCCTACCTTCGGAGACCGTTTCTACATGGACTGGTTCCTTAGATCCCTTTTTCCTACTATAGTCAAAGATGTCACATCGTATTTCCCTCAAACCGAAGAAGTCGCTCTCCAAATTGTGTTAAAATATGACTTGATCTATGCTCAGTCGAGTTATGTTTATACCATCTTACCTGATCTCCCAAGACCCAGTGGTGCCAATGCACTGGAGGCATCTCATGTCGTCGATGGTATCATTGGAGCTCTCTCTTATCCATATGCTCAACCTCCCATGGGCTATGGTTTCCTTTAGGGAGGGGCCAACACCTCCAGCACTTTTTTGCCTCTCGGTTGCATGTATCCAGGATATGGCATGCCTCCTCCTTTTTCCCAACCTGTTTACCAAAATGTTACTTAACCTCCTTATTATTCGTCTCTACAGCCTGGTGCTCCAGCTCCTCAAGCATTAGCACCTCTTCCTCCCTTGCCTTCTCAACCCCCACAACAGCAGCCACCGCCCCCTCAGGGGAAGGTGTATGCACAATAGGGCGCGACTAATCCTACTACTTCCAAAAAGAAGAGGAAAGGCACTCAAAATAAATCTGACCTCGGTAATTTTGAGCCTAATCCTCAAAATAATGCACCTAACATTGCTAACCAGCAACAGGGCACTCAACCCAAGCAGGACATGTCTGTTCGCACGAATAAGCCTTGTTCTTGTTGTGGTGTTTATGGTCATTACATGCACAATTTTCCTCTTTTACCATAGATGCGGTAGATGTGGTAGAATCAAGCCGCATCTCAAGGATAGAAAGCCTCCCCTTCCGTCCCTCCCAATGCTGCGCCTAGTTAGCCCGCTATGTTCACTAATCCTTTCCCTCGACAAGGATTCGTGGCTATCCAACCACCTGAAGGTTAGGCGGCCACTCAACCTCCTTCTTCTGATACCTACGATTACTAGATTCTCATGATGAACTCTGACCAACCTATTACTGTTGACCTCAACCTTCAGACTCAGTCCCGTCAGTACAATAGGCCTCCTGCTATGTCTGCCCCTGAGCCCCCTTCTTCAGGTTCTACAGAGCCTCTTTCAACAACTAATGGTCCTTTGCAGATCCCTCAGCCTAAGGTAGAGGTTCATACTAAGATCCCTAAGGGACCATTACACCAAAATGCTGCTTCTGGGAAAGCTGCACATTTGTATAGTAAAGTAGATGATTTGGCGTAATCTCCTGCTGCCATCTCAACAATGGAACTCCTCTAGTCATGCCCTTCACAATGAAAAGCTCTCTTATCTTCCATGGGCATTGTAGATCCTTCAGATGATTTATTGATCGTCTTTGATGTTGATTGGTCAGAACACCCTCCCCTTCCTGCTTCCATTACATTCCAAATCCCTGTCAAGATCCGGAACACCAATGTTTCTCGTTGTATCATTGATGAGGGGACATCCACTTGTGTGATGTCCACTTTTTTTTGGAAGCAATTTAGATCACCTGAGTTGGTCCCTTACACTATCACTCTCCGAGCGTGGGATGGCTACTCCTCCAAGCCCATTGGCATTTTCCACAATTGTCCTATTACTCTTGCGTGCAAGACTGTTTGCGTTGACGTAGAAGTCATTGATGCCCCCTTAGATTACAACATTCTATTGGGTCGTAGCTACACCTATGCGATGTCTGTGGTACCATCTGCGGTTCACCACAAGATGTCCTTTCCCCATAATGGAAATATAGTCACCATTGACCAGATGACATATTACGAACCGAAGTCTCAGACCTCCCCTAAGTCCATCATATCTTTGGTGGCCAATAAGAAAACCATTGATCCCTTGACAAGTGTGTCACCCGGAGTCTACAAAGACTCCTCTTTTCTTGGTACATTCCCTGGTCTTCCTCCTCCTATCTATGATCCCAGCTCATCGAATTTTCGCATGATGCAATCGTCTCGGGCTTTCCTCAAGAGGCCCGCTTTGGCTAATCAGCAACCCCACCCTCTGCAACCTACTCCTAGCCCTTCGATTCAGCCTTCTAGACCCCCTCCTCCTAGCCCTTCACCTGTAGCTGGTATCCATGAGCCCCTCTACCTTTTTGGAATGGTTCTTCCAGACCTTAACCATCTCGGAGCCGTCTCGCCTAGCCATTACCCCTCCGGTCAGATACTGTTCCTAGCTCACCCTCTTGGAGTGTTCTCGGTACCTGTCATGGCTACCCTATCCCTTCCTAACCTAACCCTAGGGATTTCATTCTGGTACATTGATCCCCTAGCCACTACCCTGCCTGATCAACCGAAACCTTATCTTGCTTTGACCCCAGTTCAACCGGTCCCCATGACTCCTTCCCGTTGCTACCATGCCTCAGCCACCTCAACAGGAACCTTCTCCTTTTGCGACAACTTCGGGTAAAAAGGGCAAAGCTCGCAAGAAGGCACCAAAAGACAAGGCTGCCCCGAATGACCTTGCTCCTCCTTATCCTCCAAAGCCTTGTGCCTTGTGTGATATCGTTAGTCATGCCACCCACACTTGTCCTGAGTTGCCTCGTATCAAGCCCATGGTTAATGTTGCGTTCCCTGAGTCTACGGTCCCTGAAGCCTCTGTTTCTTCCTCGACTGCAGTGAAGAACCCTAAGAATATTCACACCAACCAACCTTGTGCTTTGTGTGATCTCCATGGCCATTATTCCCACCATTGTCCCTGCCTCACGCATTACCGCGCCTCTTTGGAGATAGTGCGGCAGTATGAGATTGAACAAAACCAGTCCGCCTCTCCCGTCCTTACGCAGTATGCTTCAGAAAAACTTGAGGATTTACTCACTCCCATTCGCATTCCCCCTCCTGATGTCGAGATGATGGAGCCTATGGTCACCATCCTCTACCTATTATCATCCATGGGACCCTCGGTGGAAGCTCCCTCTGAGACTTCCCCCTCTGTTTCGCTCGACCTCCCTTTAGCGATCACCCTGGGCTCAACATCAGTGGATCTCTTATCTGCCTGTTCTTTTGTCATCCCCCGTGATGATGCGCATGTGAACCTTTCTTCTCATGATGATGAGTCAGGTATATTCACCACGTCATGTGGTCTCCCTTCCTCTAGTCACTCCATCTTCTATTGTGATGATGAAATCATGGAAGCCTTGTCCACCCCTAACCTCATCTTTCCCACCCATAAGCAGTATGGCACTATTCGTGTCTATGGTGACTTTTGCGGCCTGAGCACAAGCTGCCCACAAGGTAGCTCCCACACACCACCTTCCAGGCGGTGTGCGGGCGGTCGACATCCTACCCAGATCACTCCCTCTCACAGTGTTTGTTCGATTTATACTTTGCGATCAGGTTGCCAACATTTTTCATCATCCTCCCATTTGTTGTCCTGTGGCACCTTTCAGATAGACCTCCCGTCCACACCTTATATCGGTTATGCCGATGGTGCAAGTCGCTACTCCTAGAATCTAGCCTTGGTAGGTTGGGCCATTTTCACCCCCTTTCATTCGCTTGTTCTCTCAAACGATGTATGCATTGGTACTGCCACCAATAATCAGGCCGAATATGATGCAGTGCGAGGTTTATTAGCTGATGCCCTTTCCCATCGCATCTTCCACCTTCATGTTCATTTAAATTCCCTGCTTCTTGTCATGCAATTGAATGGTGTTTATCGTGTTCATAATCCTATCCTTTTTAGAAGATATTTACGAGTGAAGCCTTTGATGCGTGAATTTGAAATCATTATATTCAGTCATGTACCTAAAGCAAAAAAGCACTGTGTAGATAGCATTGCAAACAATATTATAGATTGGCATTTAGCACATGCTTTTAACACAAGACAATAACATAAAAACTAGAGAAGTGATGCATATCCATAATATGTGTCATATAAAATGTTTTAGAGTCCATTAACTCTGATACATATGACATGCCCATAGCATGTTATAAAAACTCAAAACTGGGGGCACCACCTGCCCTACACCTAATCACTATCTAGAGGATACCGAGCCAATGGCTTTGCTCCTGCAGCTCGTAGATCGTGCATCGCCTGTTCGACCATTGCCATGTGCCGCATGACCCCTTTCCACTCCGAGGGTAGACCAATACATGGATCTATGTACTGGTCATCTAAGTCTTGCCAACCATGCTCTAAAACACCGGTTAGAAGCCTCTCACATCTACGATGGATGTCCTCCAGGAGGGCCGCTGCATCCTCATTTTGTGGTGCTCTCAATCTACTAGGTCCTATAGTTCCTGATACTGTAGACCATCCCATATACCCGACCAATTTTATTGGTGTTGTATCTGCATACCAAAAGTGAAAGAATTAGTACCATATACAATATTTTGAAACTTTACAATGCACATAAAATATTAACAACTTGTCACTTACCATCGACCCCCCATACTTGACCAGGCTATAGTGGTAAGTCCGAGTCCCCACGATAACTCATCCCACTATAGGGATAGTCATCTACGTATAATGGCATCTGATCCAAATGAGCAAATAAATTGGGTCAAAACACCCGTCCGACCGCCCCACCTCCTCCTCTACATAGTAGTCGCCCCCACTGGCGCATCCTAGGCTCCCTCGGACCCCCATCCTGGAGCTGTATGCGAGGTCGAAGTGTCAGGATCTTCTCAAAGAAGAGTGAGCACAAAACTGTACCATATGCACAGTCATGGTTCACTTGCCGCTTGCATAGCAATAGTTGTCGTTTTAGCGACGATAGCATCATCTGGGCCCACCCATAGTAGGTCCCACTCAACACACTCTCCACAAGCATCATCTGCCCTCCAGTGATGTGGTGGAGTGCCTGGTTGCCCAGGATCCGCAACACCACTGCGTCCACAGCACGGGTCTGTAACCTCTCTAGATCCCCAATGGGTATCTGTGTCCCCTTGACATGGAGAATTGGTTGACAATGACGCTCTACAAAATCCATGATGTTCCACCCTCGCGGTAACACTGGCTGAGTATTCCCAACGATCCCAAGTGGTGGGAGACCAGTCAGAAAATATATATCCTGGACCGTCAACTCGATCCGGTGCCCCTGCACTATAAAGAACTCATGGTCCGGATCCCAATAACTGACAACCCGGGCCAACAAGGGCTCTCCAGCTCTCATTAGAGGGTTCTCCACAAACTTCAGAACCCCAAACCTGGCCAATGCATTGCGGACACCATGATCCTCTCGGATATCTGACCGTAATGTCTCCATGTCTCTCTCTCTCTAGTTTATTCGTAATTCTACCATATCTGCACAAAATCATCATATTTGTCAGTGTACAGAAAGGAAATACTGCATTTAACCACAAAAACCCAACTCTCAGCAAAAAAACAACACAACAAAACCTGTCTCTTCCAGGTCGCACTTTTCAGGAAAAATCTCGGTACAGGTCGCACTTTTTTTCCCAAAACCTACTACCCAGGTCACAGATATTGCCCCAAAAAGAGTGACTCGATCGTGAGAGGAGTAGGGGTCTGTTCCTAAGCTCTGGGCACCTAAACTGAACTTTCAATCCACTGAAATGAAAGAGTAGGGTTAGGCCTCTTGCCTGCAACTCACAGATCTTGATTCCAATGGTTGGTTTGTTCGCTACGATCGCCGCAAGATTTAAGGCCTTCTCTCCTCTCTACATTCACCACAACTACACTTGCAAATGAGTGAATTTGGAGGGAAATTCCCTTATTAAAAGAGAAACCCTTGATTTTTCTTTCGTCTATTGCAGCCAAACCGTAGCTCAGTATGACAAACTGTCTATACCATTGGAAAGCTCTCACAAAGCTCTCAAATGGGTATCTGTTAGCTTTTTGTGATTTGATACTTCACCAGGACACATTTTGTCGAAGAAGGGTCACTTCACCACTCCTCAAAATCGAATTTCTTCACTTGCAACACTTGTACTTGGGGCACCACTTTGCCTCCATACTTGTCCTTGCTCGTGTCGATTTTCGTCATGATTAACCATCATGTACTCATGTTTTTATGGTCCCCATTGGACCTTTTCTGTGTGGCAGCATCATCGAGTCACCCTTGTTTAGAGCATCCGAGTTGAGTCATCATCGCATCCATCGAGTCTATCTCGGGTCCCTTTGTATCCCGCTATAGTCCTCCATCCTTCATTGCTTAGTTCCTCTCTTGTGTCGCACATTATGGCCTTCAGTCCTACTGTTTCCTATTTTGATATTGTGTTAGTCGCTACCAGGTCATCCATGCCCTTTATGCTCTAACAAGGGAAGTCGTCCGTTCGCTACTTAGTACCCTCCATTTCATCATCATCCCTGGTGTCAGTCTGTTAGTCGCTCTACTATTTTCTCTCGTGCCTTAGTTGAGGATCCCTTATTACCTTACTTATGGTGGACCTCCTTCTGTCGACATCAGATCATTTATTCCAGAAGTCAGGTCTAGAGGGCGGTGTACCTTGGTTCCAGCTTTCACTCATGTTTGGTGCCTTGGATCTGGCAAAGGGACTCCTTATTACCCTTTGACTTGATTGTTTCTCAGCTCTAGCTCCCTGCAGCATGATCAAGTTCCATATACTTGATGGTTCAGTGATGCAAAATATTGTACCGGTGATGACCGAGTGAGTGTGAGATGTTTCAGACCTCATGAGGGGGTGGCCCTTCAGGTAGCCCCCCACATGCCCAGATGACCTCTTCATCACAACCTTTGATGCAACTCCGTAGATTTGATGATGTCGGCCTCAATCGATTGCAACGCTTTTTAGTTTGCATGTATCAGTTAGATTTTCAGAGCCATTTCCTATTTACAGGGGCACTTTTGTTGTATTTATATCTCATGTACTCAGATATTACTGTATAAGTCCTGGCTATTATCCCAGGCACAGTATGTATGTGGGATTCATTATCATGTTTTTATCTAGCTCATGTTTATGCCAGCATGTACTATATAGTTCAGTCACTTGTTTACTGGATGCATTATTCTTTTTACTTTGTCTCGGCGGGCATAGGTATGCCTCCCCTGTCGCCTATAGCATAGGTACTCACTCATAAAAGAGAATTGTCACACCTGTAAGTCTCGCCTCCTCAGGGTCTAGTACTCTAGCGGTTTGGTCTACCTTACATTTCTCTCTCTCTGACTTCCCCTTTGGTGTCTAGTGATTGAGTTCTTACAACGTACTTCAGTCATATGATTAGCTCTTAACGCTCACACACTGGGGGACAATATTTTACACCATTTTTTGGTCATCTAACCTATTATTATTAGATGGACCAAAGTACACCATGTAAGACCAATTTTACCCTAAGTAAAATTGTTTTCACTATGAAAAATAACTTAGTAAACCACATTTATTAAGTTGTTTATGCTCTAAACAGGAAACCCGATGAGGGAATATTAAATAAATCCATATTTATTTGATTTTCCTCAAGGAATAATTAGTTAAACAATAGTTTAATTAATATTCCTGGTCATATTTAACCCAAAACAACAAAATTAATTAGATAAATCATTATTTATCTTGGTTAATTTTTATTAAGAATAAAAATAAATAAGATTCCAATTTTAAACATGAAGCATTCAATATTAAATAAATAAGAAATCATTATTTTATATTTTTTGTTTTCATTTCCCAGGTTTAGTCAAACTAGCCGTTATCTTACAAACGGCTAATTGGAGATTTTCTTATCTATTTAATTGGGTTTTCTGATCAAATTCTTCATCTTGTCCTGATGATGAACCACACTGGCTGGTTCGAAACGCGTCACCAAAATTATTCTGATGTGATTTTTACCGAAATATTTTCTCACACATTATTTATCTTATTATTTTCTAGGAATAATTATTTAAACCGTATTTAAATAATATTCCTTGTTAAATTTGACTAAATCATTTATAAATAATTAAGTAAATCATTATTTATTTTATTATTACTCAACCACATCCTTAAAATATTAAATACATCATTTATTTATTTATTATTTACAAATAAAGGGATTTGACTTAAGTCAAATTGTTTTTCCCTTCAACAAATATAATAAAATATTCCATAAAAGTTGGATCTTGATTTGGTTAATAATATTTTAATTATGCACCAATATCTAGACTAACTCAATATTTTGTTATAAATAGAAGGGTTTATCCATTCACTCACTACCTTTTGTTGCCTAAAGATCACTCTGGATCTACACTTTTGGTCTGACTTTGATCCACCATCATTGTTATATTTTGCTACCATTTTTTCTTGTAAGCTCCCTTTGAGTTCCATTTTTTGTCTGGGTTTTCTACACCATCAAGAGAGAGGGATTTTAGATCTGAAGTGCTGAGAACTTACAAGAACCCATCCCATTGAGGGGGTCTGGTAACATCTTTCTATGTTCCCTTTCTAGGTGTCAAAAAATACAAAAATTCTTTAAAACAATCTTGTCTTGTCTATTGGATGCATGGAGAAACTCTTGATGTTATTTAGTACTTAATGTATTTTAATGCATAGATCTATATTTTTTCAGCATTTATCTTGGTCAACTAATTGCAAATCTAAAGATATTGACAACCATCTTTACTGTTAGGGTTGTTTGTTATGCACGGCTAAAGTGAGCCTTTTTCATACGCTTGCGATTAAGATTCATACTAACACTAAGTGAAGGTATCAAGGAAATTTTCCAAGGAGAATCTAGGGTTTCTGAATTACGGTCAAATATTGTAGACCTAATTCAAGGAGGCCAAAATAAGCTAAGGTCTGAAGCAAAAGGAAACCAAAGTTGAAGAGAAGCCGAAGGAGTAGGAGGTTGATTATCATTGACTAAGGATCTCATCAAGGAAGCTTTGTGTCTTGGTCTTGGAGTGGAAAATATGTCCAGGGTATTGGTCTTGGTATTCGTCATTTGAAGTCTCTATAAGAAGAAGATTTTTTTTGGGTTTTCCTCTCAAGTGGGAGAGGTTTTGGCTCTGGCTGATCTCCTATATTTCATGTCTCTTGTCTCTTTATGTTTTATGCATTGGAAGTTGTTTAATGAAAAAGAACACTAATAAATTAAGAAAAATAAAATATTAATATAAGAAAGTAAAAATAATTCACAAGCAGTTATCATAAAGAAGAGAAATCACTTAATACTTGATGCCCTATATTTTTCAACAGATAGAACATGAACAATAAAATGAAGAAGTCAAACCAAGACAAAATAACACATGAATTTTGGCTCAAGCCAAGGAAAAACCCCAAGATGGGGAACCCTTGATCAACTCTTCTTATTATAAATATCAAATGTTTAGCAGGGAGAGAGAGTACAATAATACAAAGTCAAAGTCAAAATTGACTTACCAATTTGATGATCCAATATCACTGTAAAAACAACCCTATCAAATCTATAATGTTTGTTCCCATTCAACAACAATCAAACAACCCTAACCAGTGGTCAACGATGGTTAATGAAACAAAAAATAAACCCACTTAGAGCTCGATTAACCTTAGTCAAATTCAACCTTCTTTGCTGGTCAAAGCATCCCAAAGCAGTTAACAAAACAACAGTCAAACTCAGTCAGATAGAAGTTAGCTCTACGGAAAACGTATGTCAAAGTACCAAAAATCCTCGGTTTACGTGTCAGTCAATTTGGCTTGGTCAAATATAGTCAAACCCTCCAAAATTGCAGTCAATTATGGTCAAGATCACCTTGGTCAATGTTGGTCAAAATCAATTGAAACATAAAGTCAATACCTAGTCGAACTACCTCCTCCAATCTTCACATGGGAGAGAGATAAGCTGCCTAGAGCTTGTACAACCCAATCATATGAGGAGAGAGAACATTCGATTAGTTGTTATGATGCCAAATGAGGTTTGAGGTCACTCTTATTTATATGAGTCAATGTGGGTCAAAAGACATGCCTCTTGGGCTTCATGAGCCTACATGATGGTGAGGTCGACCTTGACAAATTTCACATGTGGGGGCTTCACTTCAAAAACATATTTCTCCTTGCCCGATTTTAGTGAACCTTAGGTCAATTTTGGTCCTCTCGAAAAGAGGAATTAAATGCAATAATTATCTCCATCAAGTGAGCTGTCCAAAGTGAAAATTTTCCCTAATTTCATAATTTAACATAATTGGATTAGAAAACCCTAACCCTAAAATGTTTGTTCCCTCATAGAAACCTTAATTCTTGACTTTTAGGGTTTGTATATAATTTAGGGTATATGGTAAACTTGAGTGAGGGTAGAATTGAAATCTAGGATATGAAATCAAAACCTTAGAGTTGATGTTTCTATGATAAATATGAAAGGAATTTAGGGTTTGTGTCTAAGAATCCTAGGAGAATATCCTCTATGAAAACCACGAAACCCTAGGTAGTTATCATGCTATTGTACTTGTATTATTCTTGGTCGTACTTGTCAGTGAATGTTGTAGGTACATACTCGAGGAAGAAAAATGAGAAGGATGGACTAGCAAAGCAGTCCCTGTGCTTGTTAATGATAAGCATGATGGAAGGAGGGAACTCTAAGAACCCTGAAGAAACTAATGCTGACAAGGTCATTAAAGGAGTAAGCATGTATCATTGTATTTTCTAGAAGAACCTTGATTTATTATGACATCATAGATAGAAGCATGTGATAGTAAAATATTTATTGTCTACTTGTTTGAATTGCTTAAAATCACTTAGTCCTTTAAGAATGAAAAGCTTGGGGACTGTTTGCATAAGTGTTCATCCATACACTCTCTAACATTATGTTAGAGGAATTCATTTTGCTAAGTTGGATCATCATGATCTTGTAAGAGTCATCATCTTGGAAGGCTCTTGGAAGAAGCATTATGACAATATTAATATATATCCCATATTGTACAGAATAAATACTCTGGAAATGATTAAGGAATGCAGTTGGTCAAGTTGTAGGCTCATTGTTGAATATATTTAGCTAGATAATTGTGTGAAAGATTAAGAATGCATGTTTGAAGTAACTTTTGGGTAGGATTCATATAATCCTAGAAGAAAAGTTTGTAATAAGTTATTCATAGTGAATCTTTCATTTGGCTAAATGATGCCTAAGAAGATGAGTTTGACTTAGTCAGACTGGATAAGAATATTAAATACTTTCTCACTAGAACATAATGCATATATATTAGTGATCAACATCTAGTATAAATTCAAAAGAGAATGGAAACTTGGTAATCAAGTTCGATCCTTGGGCACTCTGATGCATGAAGGAAGAATCGTATGGAGATGGACCTTGAAGATGTTGATGATGAGAAATTTGTCACAACGAGGTGAGTCTGATGTTATTATTTATTGTTGGTTATTTGGTTAACATATTGTTTTTCTACCTGGAATAATGTTGTAGGATAACAGTTGAGACAAGATCAACCATATGGAATGTATGAAGAACATTGAGGAAAGCTCATTATCTAGTACCTGACAACCGTGAAGTCAAGATGTGCTCATCTTAGGATTGAAAGGCATTAATGCGAGAAGATAACTTGAAGGTCAGAGGATATTGATTTCTTGAGGAGGCTATGATCAATTGGAAACATGGGAAGGCTTAATATAATTCCTTCATTCAAATTGACAAGTTGAAAGTGATGTGAAATATTAATGACCTAGAAGATGTCATAAGGTTGAATAAGGTAGCTCCATGATACCTTGAAAGGAAGCAGGATTGATACGATGAGATGTAGAGAAAAGAGGGAGTTGAACAACTATGAAGAACTCACAACTTATACTCTTATAAAGAAAAGCTAGAAATCTTGTGGATATGGCTTCCCAATAAAAAAATAACTCATGAATATCCTCTTCATTTAAGAGGGAGTGAAGGAGTCTCATTGAATAGGATCAAGGATCTATTCTCAAGTTAAAAATGAGAATAGGGACATCCTCTCTGGTTGAGAGGTAGTGATGTTGGACATCACATGTGAATTCTTGTCTACTTGTGTCATGCACTTGAACACGACTAACAACTGTAAGTCTAAGTGAATCCCTTGAAGAAATAATGGTGAAGTATTAGATAAGCATCTGTGGTTTCCTTGAGGATAGAACATTTAAGACAGGAAAGAATCTGACACTCTTTGAGAATAGGATTATAGGGTTGGAAATCCAAGATAAGAATAGTCCTAAAAGGACATACTTTGTGGACATTCGAATGGGGTATGTGCCTTGTAAAGGTAGTGCGGTATCACACATTAATCCTCCCAGCATAATTCTATTGAATGAATTAGAGCTTGCCTAGTTAGGCCTCAAAGACAATGTTGGTTGATCATAATGTTGATGCTTATAGTTGGATTATCTACCCTACTCTTCTTATGAGATATTTTCAAATGGGCTATTGTCTTTGTACCGATTAGACAATTATGAATAACTCCTCAGTTAAGAGGGAGTGTTGAAGAGTGTAAATAGTTTTTATCTTCATAAGTATCTATGGTTTCCTTGAGGATAGAACATCTAAGAAAGGAAAGGAACCGACACTCTTCAAGGATATGATTTAGGGTTGGAAATCCAAGATAATAATAGTCCTAAAAGGACAATTTGTGGACATACAAATGGGGTATGTGCCTTGTAGAGGTAGTGCGGTATCACACATAAATCCTCCTAGCATAGTGCTATTAAATGAATTAGAGCTTGTCTAGTTAGGCCTCAAAGACAATGTTGATTAATCATAATGTTGATGCTTATAGTTGGCTTATCTACCCTACTCTTCTTATGAGATATTTTCAAAGGGGATATTGTCCTTGTACCGGTTAGACTATTATGAATAACTCCCTAGTTAAGAGGGAGTGTTTAAGAATGTAAATAGTTTCGATCTTCATAAACATCTGTGGTTTCCTTGAGGATATAAAATCTAAGAAAGGGAAGGAACCGACACTCTTTGAGGATAGGATTTAGGGTTGGAAATACAAGATAAGAGTAGTCCTGAAAGGACATACTTTGTGGAAATCCAAATGGGGTATGTGCCTTGTAGAGGTAGTGCGGTATCAAACATAAATCCTCCCAGCATAATGCTATTGAATGAATTAGAGATTGTCTAGTTAGGCCTCAAAGACAATGTTGGTTGATAATATGTTGATGCTTATAGTTGGCTTATCTATCCTACTCTTCTTATGAGAGATTTTCAAAGGGGATATTATGCTTGTACCAGTTAGAAAATTATGAATAACTCCCTAGTTAAAAGGGAGTGTTGAAGAATGTAAATAGTTTAGATCTTCATAAGCATCTGTGGTTTCCTTGAGGATAGAACATCTAAGAAAGGAAAAGAACTGACATTGTTTGAGGATAGGATTTAGGGTTGGAAATACAAGATAACAATAGTCCTAAAAGGAAAAATTTTGTGGACATCCGAATGGGGTATGTGCCTTGTAGAGGTAGTGCGATATCACACATAAATCCTCCCAGCATAATGCTATTGAATGAATTAGAGCTTGTCTAGTTAGGTGTCAAAGATAATGTTGGTTGATCATAATGTTGATGCTTATAGTTGGATTATCTACCCTACTCTTCTTATGAGATATTTTTAAAGGGGCTATTTTCCTTGTACTGACAATTATGAATAACTCCCTAGTCAAGAGGGAGTGTTGAAGAATGTAAGTAGTTTTGATATTCATAATTGTAATTTGACTCTTGACATGATGTAATTCTTATGTATCTATTTAAAGAAGAAATAAAATGATGTAAATAACAAAAGAAAATTATTTCTAAAGCATGGGTTTCATGCTCAAGTTATTTGTCACTAGGTCAAGCATCCATTGAATGCTCCTAGTGTTTTTCATGAGTCAAGAGTCATTTTCACTTTGTAAAAGACCCTTGCAGGCACTTATATTAAGAAAAATAAAATTTATTTTGTATTTGGAAGCGTTTAAAGGGATCTCAAGAACAAGTCGACCAGCTGGCTAAAGTCAACCTAGAGTGGGCTTAAAGAGCCACTTGGAAGGCTATATAAGGAAGGAATTCAATCTCCATTGACACCCACATCAAGAATACATCTTTAGGTTTTTTCTGCAATTGGAAAGGAGCATGAAAATCCTAGAAGAGCAAGCAAAGGAAGGAAGAAGCCTTAGAAGAAATCAAACGTTTGAAATTTGTCCTTTATAATCCACATGTGCGAGTACCGTAGGGTTTCTAGGGTCTGAAGTTGTAGATAAAGTTGCAGATTGTTTGAGTAATGAAGAAAGGTTGGAAGAACCATTATCTTCAAGGGATGTTCCTTCACTATCCTTGGAAGAGCCTTGTCTTGTTTTGTAGGAGGAAGTTTGGCTAGATAACTTGGTTCTTGGTGGGAGTGCTGGTCTAGGGTTTGGTTTTGGAAGTCTCCTTTGAAATTGATTCTACAAGAACATAAGTTATTGTGTTTTTTCCCCTTGGAGGGGTTTTTCCCTGGCTTGGATCCTATATGGTGTGTTCATGTGATATTTATTATTTTTGAATTTATTTGATGATTAGAAGATAAACATAATTAATAAAGAACATAATGTCACAAATAATTGTCAAGAAAGGAGAAGATGAATTAATATGCTACCCTAGTTTATTTCCAACATGGTTTTAAAGCTAAGGTCAAAGCATGGGAAGTTGGCAGATCATAATTTGTGGATCATTTTATGAGTTTGGCAGGTTTGAATTCAACCTCGATTAGGATGCACTAGTTAAGAGAATTCTATGATTTTTTTGGTACTAATTAGTGTAATATTATTGTATGGTATGAGGGTTGCAGGGTCTATGGCATTATAGGGAGGCTGAGCCCTATTTGGAAAGCCTTAAAGGAGGCCATGATCCTTGTTTTAGAGAGTAGACAACCCATATTTTCTAATGAGGAGAGATCACAACTATACGAAGACTTGAGGAGCACTTGAAGAGGATTCCAAGATATTGAATAAGGTTGAGAATTATATTAGGAGGACCATTCTAGAGGGAATACCAATACCTATCAATAATTAGTCTTTAAATGATGCGAAGAGGTTACCTTAAGGGAGAAAGGAAGTTGTAGTGAACAAAGGAATTTTAAGCCTATTATAACGGCTGTTACAATGAAAAAAAAATCCCTATCCAAAGGGTCGAGGTTTCCAATGTAGAAATTATATAAAAATATGTATATCAATGGATTCAATTCGATCTAACAATGTACTAAAGCTAGATACTGAATCCTTCTACAAATCAATTGCGGAAAACAAAAACAATCGCCAATCACAACAAGTATAGAAATAAGCAAATCAAACCACAACACAGATATTTTCCAGGGGAAAGCTTGCTACTCAAAACCCCTCTACCTTCTATTGTATATTCACCAAGGAATCATGAAACAATTACAATTCAATTCTTCTCATGAGAATCTCTTGCAATCTACTTATTGTCTCACACTGATCCAGAAAAAATCGGGCCAACACTTAGCCAATTATTAGTCTGTCTTCAACCTACCTTGCTCGTGCAATTATTGATGAATGCAATCCCTATTCTTTAGGAATTTCAGCCTTCCTCAACTGTGCTGAGTATCATGGGCAATCCTGTGGTGTTTTAACTACATCTGGGCAGCCTGCTAATATCACAACTAATAGTTAACTTCACTTTAACCTTTGTCTCAACTGGGTCTCTACTGGAACTGAAATGCATGCAGCTATTAATAGTAAATCATCAGTTGCGTGGCAGATCACTAATTGTGAATTAACTAATATTTAATTCACTTGATCTCTCACTAGTGCAACAAACAATTACAACTAGTCCAACTGACTTTAACTCACCTAACTGAGTTAAATGATTACTCATGCATTAAACTCATGCACTTAACTGCAAATTGAACTCTAAAACACATAGAATCACTCTACATGCCTCACCAACTACCCTCAACTTGAAATTCATGAGCTAACTAATTTTATCACACTCAGTTAACTATTACAAGTGATCATGAGATAAGATTACAATTTATTGTCCAAATTAATTAAGGGATAATTAAATGTGACACATTTCAATTTAATAAATAAATTGAATTACACATTAATATATCGCTAGGACCCATCACTACACGACCTTTGGTCCTGCACTAGTGTAGGTGTTTTCAAGTTGTTTCTAGATGGGAATTCCACTGTTTCTTGTTGCAAACTTCAACATCGAAGTAATAGCACAAGTCCGAATCTATTGTTGAAGCCACTGAAGTACAAAGAGTATTTGAATCAAGGAGCTATAATGGAAGCCCTAGTTTGAGGGACGAAGTTTCAAAAAAGGCTTCATAATTATCAAGATATATATATAGACTATAAAAAGTACTTTACCTATTTAAAATAAAATAAAATTAAAGAGAATATATCCATAATTAAAAAAAAACAAATTAAAGAGAAGATATCCATAATTATTTGAAGAAGGATAAGGATAAGTTAGGACTGTAATGGTAATTACAATGTATGCTAACATGAAGTCAAAAGGAACAGTAGCTTGGCATCTTGGACAAAGGAATTTTTTAAGTGTCTTGGGATCATTTGAAGCAAGCCTACAATTAAAATAAACCTTGAAGGCAATGCTAGTAGAAACATCGTTTCAAAAGTGGAAGTGATCATGCTTTGATTTGTGTGATCAAGTTTTTGATATATTAAAGAAAGCAACCTCCAGTGATCATGGAATACAAAGGTATCTAGTCCTTGTTTATAAGGTATGAGTAATTATTTTATGCTTAAGATGAATAGAGGGTCTACATAAAGTAATGTATTAAGGTGATTGGTAAAAATGCAGGGTTTGTAAACTTCACTTTGTTGATGGTTTGTGGGTATCTAGGATTGTAAAACCTAGATGGGAATTAGATTATAAAACCCTAGAAAACCATAACCTTAATCTATTTTTTCCCTTAAGAAACCCTAGATCTTGACTTTTAGGGCAGAATTGAATCTAGGATATGACATCAAAAACCTAGGGCTGATGTTTCTATGAGAAATATCAAAGGAATTTAGGGTTTGCGTCTAAGATTCCTAGGAGAATACCCTCTCTGAAAACCATGAAACCCTAGGTTGTTATCATTCTCTTGTACTTGTATTTTTCTTGGTCGTACTTGTCAGTGAATGTTGTAGGTACATAATGAAGGAATAAAATGAGAACATTGGACTAGCAAAACAATCATTGTGCTTGCTAATGATAAGCATGATGGAAGGAGGGAACTGTAAGAACCCTGAAGAAAATAATGCTAACAAGTTCATTAAAGTAGTAAGCATGTATCATTGTATTTTCTAAAAGAAATTTGATTTAGTATGGCATCATAGATAGAAGCATGTGATAATAGCATATTTAAAGTCTACTTGTTTGAATTGTTTAAAATCGTCTAGACCTTTAAGAATGAAATGTTAATTTTTTTTAGGGCTATATTGTTCTTTGCTTTGATAATTGCATTTCTTCATATACACATTAAATTCACCCCATAACACTATTCAAATTTGCATCATTATTCAACAGCATATGCAACTATGTAGAAAGAACAATATCAATGCAACAGAACATAAAGGAACAATAGAAGAAACACATTCACACATAGAGACACCAGGATTGGTCGAAGACCAGGGAAAAACCCACTATGGGGAAAACCCTTTCAAATTATTCTTCTTATTAGATCGTCATTGAATGATTCAACAAATGAGGGTACAATAATCCATATCTTCAACCATAAACCTATCCAAAAGAAATCAACTAAACAATATCCATGAAATGAACCCAACAATGTTAATACTCAAAACCCTGATTCAGAGGTCTGTAATCAACTTTAATTGTTTGTGGTCAACTGCCGAATTCTGTGGTCAATGAGCGAAATTTATGGTCAATTGAAAAACCAAACCCTAGTTTCTAGTCGCATGGAGGAAGATTCATGCATGCGACTGAGAGGTTCCAGTCGCTCCCTTGAGCCTACATTCCTACGAATACAGTCAAAATTTGTCTTTGTTAAGCCTGTAGCCGAGACCCAAAACCCTAGAAATGCATGTGAGCTTCAGACTTTGTAATTTCTCATTCGTGTGAACCAATTCTTCTTTGACGTGCCTCAGACCTGTGTGATCCAAAACCAAGAAAGAGAATAGAATAATGTCTCTTGATGATCCCTCAATGAGGTTCACTTGACTTGTATTTATAGCCTTCCAAGGGTGTCCAATTTGCTTCAGGGCCGACCTGATCAAATATGCACATGTGGGATTTTAATTCAAAAATACCCAACCCTTGCCCAAATTGAGTGCTTCAATAGTCAAAATTGGTACTCTCAAAAAGAGGAATCTAGTCTCATGGTTGGAATTTGTCACTGAGCTTCCAAATTAACACTCCCTCTCAGCTTGGAAGAAATTCCAATTGCATCATGTAATCATCGTAAATGTCATGCCATCAAATCATATCTAATCTCAAGTATCTCATCATCAAATTTCATCACTGCTCATCTCTTGCTTATTCCTGCTTATCTCTTGATTGTACCTACTCTTAGGCTGAACATTCTCAAATCTAAAAGAAGAAGAATTTGATATTGGAGGGGAGCTCATTCTACAACCCTCTATTCATCGGGGAGCTATTTCTACCACCCAAAGTCACTGTCAACAGGAAGCCCAATGCTACTACTTGGGAAACATCAATGGGGAGCCAATTATACGACCTGCATCAATATCAGATAGCCTAGGTCAATCCGAAACAACATAAAGAAGCACATATAAACCTAGGACCACATCGAGGAGCTTAATATCTACTCAAAACTGAATAGGGGAGCATATATCAACCAAAAAATCACATTGGGGAGCACAAATCAACCCAAAATCTCATGGGGGAGCTAAACATATACAACCCCATATCGAGAAATAGGTGATATAGGGGAGCACATCTCAACCCCTCCTATTTCCCATTGATCTTCTCAAAAATGACCCTCAAGAGTCATGTGGTAGAACATTTGCATCATAATCAACTTGGGTTGTGACCCCCAAGTACACTCTCAACTTGTTGGCCAGACGAGGAACGGTATTCCCAACAAGCCCCGCTTGTGGGTATGATGCCAACTGAGGTATACTCTGCAAAGACCAAGATAGGGGAGAAACATCTTCAACCCTATGGGTAAAAAATAAGGGAGCGCCATTTAAAACCCTATTGTCTAGAGATCCCTCAACCCCATGAGCCCTCCATCTCAATTCCTCACCCTAGGAGCTCAGATAAGAGGGAAGATCTTGCTTAGTTTTCTCGACCAGTCCTGCTCTCTATAGATCAAAAGTATATCATCATGCTCATATCTGGTAATCATCATGTCTTAATAGTAGCAGTCTCCTGTGACGTCAAATAAAATATTATAAGAAGGATACCTTATTTTACCTCCCTCTCATGGAGGTGCCAACCACAAGCCTAAAATTGTTTCATATAACAACATTGTCTCAATATATGAAGACATCTCATCTCAACCATATACATGATTCTCTACTAATTGGATCCCACTATTTATTATTGCAATGTATCCCTATCATATTCGAAATTTGCTCAAAACAAATCTCCAAAGAGCTTCTTCAACCTGCTTCATAATTATTCATGCCAGAAACATCGTACTCAACCTCGATCATCCTTAAAATTACGAACTTCTCATCCACAAAATTATGGAATATCTCATACAGAAGAAGCACCCAATTGTGCTCATCTTATCAATAACAACATCAATACATATGTTATCACTGTGTAATTTCCTAAGGTTGTGAAATAAATTCTAGAGGTAACAACAGAACCGCTTTTAAGTTTAGAAGCTAGCCCTTCAAAAATCAGAGAGGGATCTCTCTGTCAAATTTAGCTTTGTAGGATTTTAAGGCTAGATGTGAAAGTTTAGAGTTTGGTTTTTAAAAGGGTTTGGTTGGAACAACAAGGGAAAGCCATTGGGAAATGGAGTCAATTAATTTTCAAGTTGATTAATTGCAACAATAGTAGACAAGTTTAACATGGCTGGTAGTCTTTTAGGTTGATCAACTTGTCTCCCATCCCAATTTAACCCTTGTAGTCCTTTCCTATTTAGCACATGAATTTTCTTATAAAATATTTGAATGAAGGATTCCAGATTGTTACACTTATTCTCTAGTTGCAACATAAGGTTCCTTTTTGTATGCATCCTTTTTACCTCCAAAATGGTTTATGTTCTGTCTTGAATTCTAGGTTTTTCTAATTCTTATTTGGTTTTAGAATTCAGGATCTTTATAATTGTTATTGCTTCACCAGGTTTCTGCCCCAAATATGTTTTTATCTCTTTCACTACTTATTTGGATCTGTGTATCAATTCCTCCTGCTAAAAAATAATTTGGATTGAAGGCCATATTTCAGTGATGGTCTCATTGGTGTCTATCCATAAACTTTCTTTAGCTTGTGCCAAAGCCCATGCCATGGCTGACTCACTTTCAAGCTGTTCTAATTTCTGAGCAAGCTTATGAGATTTCTGTAATTTTGCAACATAAGAATTGTCTATTTTTAATTTTTTGTTCTTGCAGAGTCTTAAGCCGGGCCATTAATTTAGCAATTTCTTGCCCTTGAATGGATGGATTTTCCATGGCTTTAATCAACTCACTTGAAAGATCAATGGTTTATGCTTGTGTTGATGTTGATGTAGATGCTCTTGGTGTTGTTGCAACTAAAATGGGGACTGTTGTTAGTGGAACTAGAGCCAACTGTGATGACTGAGAAGTTTCTCCATTTCTACTTCCATTTCTCTAATCTATTCGTTTTGTTCAATTAATATCTTGAACATGTCTTCCTTTTATTTTATATTTCTCCAACTTCCTTGGCCTGTGGATCTTTTGTAGTGGGTAGTTTGAGCTACTTTCTCAATGTTGCTATATCAACATTCTTTCTTCTCACAATTTCTTCTGCTGCCTTTACATCACTAGGATTATATCCCAACTTGATTACCACGTCTTCTAGTGATTTGATCTTGGTATCCTTAGCTAAGGATGAAATCCTTTCCAAATTTAATTGTGTCTGTATGTTGTTGACTGATACATACAGTCTAGAGGCTGACATGGCATCATTAGTCAAGGTCGAGTATACCTTTTCACTGGTTTTCTTATGCATATCCATTTGATCATTTGGATGAATCTAATGAGCATAAAAGGAAAATGTAGATTCTTTATAATCTATTGGTGTCTTTGGCACTGGAACCCGTGCTTCAAGAAATGAAATTTTCATTTTTCCTTTCTCTATATCAAAGGATGAAAGAAAATTATGGTGTGAGGTAGCTGTTTTCTTCCAAAATTGGGTGTATGTATTTAATTTTAGCATTTCATTCTCAGTGTTTGATTGCTTTATATTTGGAAAAAATGTTTGGCTCAGTTAAGTCTTGAGCCAATTCTGTTGTTTGAGTTGTATTTGGAGGATCTTTGGAGATTGAAGAAGATGGATATCTTGTGAAGTAATCATCTTCTCTTGTAGAAACATGTGGACCTGTTATAATTATGGTTTCTTTTCCTTTGCCTCCTTGCTAAAAAACTGGTACCGAGTTAGTCTTCTTCTTTTTTCTTATATATTATAAATTCTTTGGCTCCAATTTCTGTCACTGGAGAAGACTCCTCTTCCCCTATCCTTTTCTCCTATTTCTCTTGAGGTACAAGGGTCTAGGAGGTAATTGTAGATATGGCTTGTTCTTCAGCTTCCTGTAGTGTGTTCTCCTCCCACTGACTCTAATTCATGAGCTGTTCTATCTCTGGCCTAGGAGTGTGGGTGCAAGAAGTGGTCCTTTGCTCCACTCTCAACTTTGAAATTAGGCTGAAAGGGTCATAAAACCAAGTGAAACGTAATTTGAAATTAATTTTCTTCAGGATAAAATCTGCCTCTTTACCAACTGTTCTGGTGTTGCAAACAAATGGCCCAATCTGAGCTTTGATTTTGAACTATGCCTTCTTTTTGGCTGCAAAAAAGTGTAAGTCATCCATGTGTATCATTTTCCTTATGTATTCTAATGAGGAAAGTCTCATGGGAACAAATTTTGGAAGTCTGTAGGGTGGAAATTCACACCCATAAACCCTAATATTAGTATAGTTTTGGTATAAATACCAATTCCCTATCATTTTCTGGTCACTAATATGCAACACTCTCTGAATTTCTGATCCTATCCTCGGTTCTACATCACTTTTCAGAAGAAAAATTACTATGTAAAGAAACTGATCCACATAATATACATAGGTAAACTCAGTGGAGTTTTCCCTCACCAAGGAGGTCTAATTGATGATTGATAGTGAATAACCCCACTCATCTAACTTTTGCAAAGAAAATGAAAATTTGTCTCCTTGATGATAAAGGAGCAGATAAACCAAAACAAATGTATATTTGAAAGCTCCCACAACATGAAACTTTAGAAATTGGTCATGCATTGCCTCTCCAATGAACTCTTTGTAGTTAAAAACTATAGTTTTTTCACTAGTTGTAAAAGCTGAAAAAAAATCCTACAATGGTCTCATCGATCCACTAGTCAGAATAGTAACCAATTATATATTAAATAATAGCAATTGTATGTTTGGTCATGTTTGGGAACATTGAGGATGAATATGGGGGGTTTTTCTTGGGTAATTGTGCATCCTTGGGGAGAAAAACTTCGAAATTTTTGGCTCTATGTGGGAAGGTTAGATCTTTGTAGAATTCCATGAGGGAATCTATTGAAGGTGGCTTTAGGGAGTCAAAATTTTGGAATTGTAGCATCTGGGAAATTTATTTAGAGGTTATGGTGAATAGAACTTCACCATTTTGACTGACTATGGCTCTCTGACTAAGGACATACCTGTTCTGGCACAAGGATACCAGTTCTGAGAAATGGTGAGTCTGTGGGAACATGAATTAGGGCAGGGTGGACTCCCACAAGCCTAATTCATCGCTAAGGTCTGAATGATTTTGCTTCAACCAACTGTGAAGTTCGTATAAGTCGAACTCATAGATGGTTTACACAACTTTGTATTGTTGGTCCACTAATGGTAGGTGGTCCAGGTAAATTGTAGGGGGTAACATAAATTTTTCTTGGGGGGTTTTGTCTTTGTTCTTGGGGTCTTTCCTTTGGGTGCCATTGTCAAAGTAGGAAACTTATGAAGCTAGGATTACCTGGAAAAAGTTGGTGAAAGTTGGATGCTGAAATGGGGCAGATGATGGTGTTCTGCTTGCAGTAGATTAGTAATTGACAAGATGTTGGGACAACGTGGAACACTTGGATGTTTTGTCAGGTTGTGTAAACAACATAGAAGGGAGATGAAAAATGTTTTGATGATTTAATATAGAAATTATGAATTTCCATCGTGTGTTACCGTTTAAACTGGAGCAGGCCTCTCGTCGTGAGAGTGGGGTCATTTATTGTTATAATGATAGGCTAACATGGAAGGGAGGGTGCCTGGTGGAAACGTTTTATTGGGAGTGGAAAAGATAACATGAAATTTTTTGACGGAAAGGAATTGGGGAGCTGGGGTCCACAGGGGTGAGGTGGCAGATGATGAGTGGAGGAGGATGGAATGATTTGGAGGCAATGGTGGTGTTGGGAAGTTGTCATGGCAGGGGCTTATTGGCGTGGGGGGTAAAGGAGTCAATAGTCAATGGAGGGATGCTTTTCGGAGGGGGGGGGGGGTGGGGTGAGATGAGTGGAAAGGAAGGGGGGGGTGCGAACTCTTGTGGTGCCACCATGTTGATTGGTGGGTCCTTCAATTTTGGAACCTCCCTGCTGATAAATCATGAAGGAGCTCGAGGGGCCTGAAAATGATCCCCCGCTGTTGATCCGGGTGGGGGTGGATCTCAGTCGTTAAATCAAACTTTATAATGTTATTACATCATATAAAAACTTATATCCAAACTATTTAAAATTTACGATAATCGTGATTAACCATGATAATCCTAAATTAATTTTCTAAGGCGCTTTTTGACATGCATGCCTAGATTTTTTATTTTTATTTTCTAAGATTTTTCATTTTTGTTTATAATTGCTAATTAACCCTGATTAAATAGTGTGGTTAAATTCATCTTTTATTTTAACTAACCTAATAATCACAATTAAACTGTGTGATTGATTATTCCTTAACCTAAACAAATTTTATTTCATCCTAATCAGGTTTAAACAATGTGATTAGCCATAACTATTCTACTTCTCCTATTACATTGTGGCATTTTAACTAGCATCAGTTTTATTCAAAAATTTCCGAGTATTGATTGATGCATTTTTTCATTTTTTGAGTTGAATTTAGGCTTGCTCATTCCTATAAACTTAATCTTTTATGGGGTATTTTATTCCTTTTATTTTTCTCATATTTTTTGATTTTTTGTCCTTTTCACATATCTATTTTTTATTATTAATTTTTTTTTTTTAATCTCCTTATTTATTTATTTTTTTCTTTTTCTTTTGGAAATAATTTTTCAAAATAGAAAATTATTTACAACATATCATGTACAAAATTACGGGTACAATCAAGTCATCCTATAAAATATAGGACTCTAACAGTGGCTCCAATGGGGATGGCACTCTCCTTGTGAGGTGCCAAGAACACTGTAGATCAATAGCCTTAATCCATTGGGCATGTTGTCTTTATCTTCTGTAATTGACTCTAATCCACCTATTGTTATTGATAAATGTGGGCAACCGATCATCATAAGCTTAGGGCCTTCTCTTCGGGCTTCAACTTGTGATGTAAACTGCCTTCACTCTTGCAATAAAGAGGTGAAGTGACATATATACAATGATTCTAAATTGAAACTGGTTTATTCTGGAAGAAAGTAATGTTTAAGAAGTCTGCCATTCACAGGTCCACCAGATAGTGCTCCTTCATTTAAGTCCTTCAAGAAAAATGTATTTTTGCCTACAATAACTTCAAACTTATATAGCCCTTTCCAAAAACTATCAAACTTCCCATGCTTGCCTTTATCTTCATTCCTTGAATACCACTTCAACACTAAATCTTCCATCAGGAAATCATCAACTTTTGTCCTTCTGTCATATATCTTCTTGAGATTTTCTTGAATTAGTTGTGTCTTATTGTAGACCTCTCTATGGATTGCTGCAGTTGGATGGTCTGGTTGATTCTTCTGTGCAAATCATTTGTTTCCACTTGTGCTTATTGCAATAATTTTAGTACAGGGATTTCTAATGAATTAGGGAAAATTACATCAACCCTATATACTATTTTAAATGAAGACATTCCAATAGACCTTTTGGTAGTAATCCGGTCAGCCCGCATGGCATTAATCAACTTTTATGCCATGATTTTTTATTTTCCTGCAACACATTTTTGAATATGTTGAGTAGACTTTTGTTTGAAGACTCAGCTAATTTGTTTCCTTATGGGTAGTAGGCAGTGGAGTTTCCTAGTTTGATATATTTTTTGTCATAGAAGTCCACCATTTTCTTTGATTTAAAGGCTGCAACATTGTCGGTGATAATATCATAGGGAAAACCAAACCTAGACATAATATTACCCTCTAGAAATTGGATAATGACAGTATCTGTGGCTTGTCTAGTAGGGATAAATTCAATCCATTTTGTAAAGTAATCAATTGCTATCAAGATCCATTTTTTTTGGCCTAAACAGGTTGGATGAATTTCACCTATGAAATCTAGACCCCACTGTTGGAAAGAGACTTCAACAGAGATAGGTTTTAATGGTAAGGGTAAAAGATTTTTCTTGCCTTCAAAGATTTGACATTGGTGGCAAGAGGCGACTCTCTTATGCATATCTGTAAACAAAGCGGACCAATAAAACCAAATCTTAAAATTTTATTGTTTCCGGTTTTCCAATATAAATGTCCTCCACAGTCTCCTTCATGGAATTCCTGTCTGAATTTATCTGCTTCGTCGTTCAATAAACAATTTAGCAAGATACCTCGAACATCTTTCCAATATAAATGATGATCTAGAATTCAAAATTTGATGTCTTTCAATTTGAAAAATCTAGCTTTAGTCTTTGTTAAACTAGTAGGAGCTTGTAAATTCTATAGTAAAAATATTATGTCTACATACCAGGGTGAGGTAGAAAAGGCTTCTGATACTTGTGGAGTTGCCAACTCTTCCTGTTCATCAATTGCAGCAACGAAACTTATATCAAGGGCATGAAAATTGGACTCTTCCATCCGTTTGGCCAACCCTTAACCCTTAATGAGCTTAGTTGGACTTATCTCTATGTCATATTCCAGGATGACAACAATCCATTCCCCTCTCATGACATTTGGGTCTGTTTGTGTGAGAATATCCTTCACCACAACATTTGGGACAAATGCAATGATATGAGAATGTAAGATTTAAACTCTAAATTCCTTTAATGCTTTGACCAAAGAAAGCTTGTTTCTCCATGATGTTGTACTTTAGTGATGCATCTCTCAAAAATTTGCTAAAAAAGGCTATGGGTTGTTCATGTCACTCACCGTTTTTATGTAATAAGATAATTGCAATAGTATGCTCAGAAGCAAAAGAAAAAATCATAAAATCCTTAGTAAATTTGGGGCTTATCAAAACAGGGGCAGTAGTTAATGCTGATGTTACTTCATTAAAGGATTTCTTGGCTTCAGTATTCCATTTTATTTCAATATCGTTTTTTGGCATGTTTGTAATTGATCTTAATATTTAAGCCAAATTAGGAATAAATCTCCTAACAAAATTTATTCTTCCTATGAAGGATTGAACTTATTTCTTGTTTCTGGGAGGATAACCTTTAAGTATGGCCTCAACTCTGCTGGGATCAATTCTAATGCCTTATTTGGAAATGATATGACATAGAAGTTTTACCTCCTCTAAACCAAAAATAGTTTTCTTAGGGTTTAGAGAGATGCCAAATTTCCTGCACTTTTCGAAAAAAATTCACAAATGTAATAAGTGTTCTTCATATATTTTTGAAAATACAATAATGTCATCTAGGTATATTATAATGAACCTATCAATTTCATCAGCAAATGTTATGTCCATTTCCCTAGAAAGTGGCCCCAACATTCATAAGGCCAAAAGGCATTTTTACATACACAAAAGTGCCCCATGGTGTAGTAAATGATGTTTTGAGTTGGTCAATAGGATGAAACAGAACTTGGTTGTAACTTGAAAATCAATCTAACAAGGAGATTCTACTGGAACCAACTACCTTTTGTAATATGGGATCCATTTTAGGGAGTGGATAGTTGTATTTTAGTGAGACTTTATTCAAATTACTAAAGTCTACACATAGTCTAATTTCACCTGTTTTCTTCCTAGTTGGCACTAGGCTAGAAACCCATTTTGAGAATATCAATGGTACTATGATTTTGAATTAGGGGAATTTTGAGGTCTAAAATGAGCCTCCTAAGGAAATTATAAAATAATAGTGGAAATAATAAAATAAGATTATATTACATCATCAAATTTTAGAGGGAAAAAAGAAAAAACTATTTTTTCAACTCGTATTTCAACTTATCTCCCTACGGGTTTACTCAAAATTCAAGCGGGAACACTCATTGGATGTAGAATTTCAATCCTCATCCAAGGAGTACCCATGTTCCATACTTTCGATGGAATCTTCTATGCGAAAAATGAGAAATAAATGAAAAACCTAATTGAAATCACGTTTTTCATGTATTTCTTGTTTTTCGTGTAATGAGGTCCATCAAAAGTATGCAACATGGGTACTCCTTGGACAAGGAATCAAATTTTGCATCCAACGAGTACTCCCTCTTGAAATTTAAATAAAACCTTAGGGAGATAAGTTGAGAATACAAGTTGAAAAATTAGTTTTATTATTTATTAATTTTTAATATTTTTACTTTTCTACCCCAAAAATGGTGAATCATCCCCCATGGTTGACATCATCATCTTGAATCCTGTTGGTTCTAATAAATTTTATTTTGGTTGTACAATTTTCTTAGGAGACTCATTTTAGATCTCAAAAGTTCTCTAATGGCATCGTATAGTTTCTTCACTTCTTTTTGAATCAGAGGCAACAATACTGGATTTAATCTTCTTAGTTTTTTATTAAAGGGATTTTGGTATTCTTTGATGGGGATGATGTGCTTAATGATAGAAGTATAATAAGATTTTAAATCCTCATAACTCCATGCAAACACATCAGAGAATTCCTTAAGAAGTTCAATGTATTTCTACTTTTCTTTAGGAGGCAAGGATTTAGACAATTTTACAATTTTGGGATTTTCTTGCATTCCAATGCTACAGTTGTCTACATTATCACCCACAAGTTCAATTTTTGGTTTTTTGGCGACATCATTGAAATAAAAGATCTCTAACAATGGTACTAATCCTCTTGGAAACACATTGTCTTTCAATTGTAAAATTTCCAGTTCTGCATGGTTATCATCAGTTTCATTTAGTTCCATTTATGTTTTGTTTCTATTTACATTATTATTACTATAATTATCTATGTCAATATTTACACAATAAGATTCATCTTTCATTTGTAAAAAAATGATGCAGGAGCATCACGGTTCCAAATTTTGTACATTTAGTAGAATCTACATGGTCTTGTATTTTCAAGGGAGTTGGTTCCCTAAGTATTTAATTAATGTAATTTTCAATGTTTTGAGTGGATTTTATGTGAGGCAATTAGAATAGGATTTAATTAAATATTGTGAGGCATAATTGTAATTGTTCTTGAATGTAGGAGATGAGAGATTTAGGTTATTTGAGATCTCATACGGATTGTGAATCCTAGACTTAGAATTTAGTTGATGATTTTGTGGATTTAAAGGTCTAATATAGGACTTTGGTTGAGTAAAGAATGGATTTGGGAGAAGCTTTAGGAGAGGTTGAGCGATTGTTGGATTTCAAATGAAATTAGTTCATGATTCCTCTTTGTACATATTTGTAAGCTTTTGAATCATTTGGGGATGACTGACCCTAGGCTGTAATTTGGGCCTTACGAGTGTGGATGTTAGCCTTTGTAGATATTTTATGTCATATTAATGAAAACAAATATAGTTTTCGGTTTGTGTGACGAGATGGGTTTTCAACATCTGTGTTGTGTGAACAATTCCGTTCTGGGAAGGTTTGCTCTACCTGTGCAAGGGAGAACTCGCAATTCATTTTTTGTTGAATCATTGACAGACCACAAAATGCATTAAATCGTGGATCTAAGTAATAAGACAACTGTTCTGTGTTGAGCAATATTGATGAAATTTTTGAAGTTTTCCTTTACAGAATCAATGTTTAGATGTTTGTTAGGGATCCATGTGCAAGGCGTGTATATAAGTCGAGACTCTTGTTGTAATTACATGTGAACTACATTAGGGAATTGCAGTTATATTATCGGCATACAAGAGGAAAACAAGTATTTTTCGAAGATAGAAATTGTGATTTTTCACAAAACTCAAGAGAATTCTGAACGATAGTGTGAAGGATGACATGGACGGTGGAGATCAAGTTGCAGGAATGAAGTAAGAGATGGACGGATGAGGAGAAATATCGTATTCAAAGATACAAGGTTGTTAAAGGACCCTCAGGACTGCGATGAGGAGCCATGTGACAGACATAGGGTTCAACGCATATCGAATTCGGTAGGATAAATATTGGGTTTGCGATATAAAATTGAAGTTGTGATAGCCGTGTTGGCTCCTTGTAATTTGCAAGATTGGTAAGAAAAAGTAGCATGGAACTACATCAAACCACTTTGGAGTCCAAGACCTAGACTTACTGGGCTCAAAGAGGGATCTCTTTGTGTTTATCAGTAAATGATTTAGCTTTATGCTTATATTTTCTAATTTTAGGCTGGTTATAAAGCTTGGGGTTGTTTGTTTGTTTGATTGATTATAGGTTGGATAGGTAGATTGTGGGAAGCTTAATCCATTGGGCTATGGAGTCCTAAAAGGTTTACTATTGTGCATCAAATTTTCAAGGGTTTTCACAGGGCAAGCTAACTATATCAAATGGATCTCTGTGGTAAGATGAAAATGAGATGATAGTGAGTTTAGTAAAGCTAAAGAGCAGACAGACTCTGAATTCTTTAACTATACTTCAACATAAAAGCAGAGTAGACAGGCTCTAAATTCTGCTTTCAAGTCTTAAGAGGAAAACATGTAAGACAACAGTTCAGTAGAGGTAAAGAGCAGTTAAGAATTATTTAACTCAACATCATAAGAAAGACGTCAAGATAACAGTTTAAGAGAAACTAAAGAGCATACAATCTCTGAATTCTTTAGTTAAACTTCAAGAGAAAACCTTAAGATAACAGCTACGTGAAACTAAAGAGAAGCCAGTCTCTGAAGTCTTTAGCTATACTTTGCAGATGAAAAAATTAAGATAACAGTTACATACATAATTAAGATTCTCATGTAGCATATCTTAATCTAAGATTTCTGTTCTACTATCAGGGAGATTGATGCATAATATGGAAAAACAAAGGAAAAATATTAACAAAGAAAGATAACATCACCATTAAACATAGCTCAAGGATCCTATGAAAGTGCTTGTATTACTGATGTCCAGCTCAAAACAGTTACAATGCTCCAATGCAATAATATTTGCAACTCAGAGTCTAAGCCAAAATCCAACTCAACAACCAACCAACGATAATAATGAACAATACTTGCATTATTTACTGCAGATGAGGAGGTTGCCCTAATCTAGGGTGACAAATTTGTTTTTACTACAGAGAAAATTATGTTTGACAATTGAGACCATGCAAGGCCCAATGCCAAAATATCTCTGACTGACTCACTATAATAATAACTTTCAAATTAATTGTTGCGCTAAATTTTAAAACATCTTTGACTAATTTTCCTTTAACATTAACTTTTACAATAACTTCCGAGCTGCTGCTAAAATATCTCATACTGAAACATTAACTGAGGCAACTTATATTAAATCAAAATTTGGTTGTAGGTGGCCAATGTGATTGGGAAGAGTTAAATGTTGAGTGGCTTTGCCATTTGGCTTTGTCTTCTTCGTTGATTTATCCTCTGATTTGTATTTAAATCTTAAAAATGTCATTATCTATATCTTTTATCTGTTTTCCTTCTTTTGCCTTTGTTGTCACTATAATCTATTCTTTAACCTTTCTTATCATTCCTTTATCTTAACTCTGTATTTTAACCTTGTCTTTCATATTTAACCTTTGACTGATCTTTTTATTTCTTTTACCTTTCACTGTCACAGTGAATCTTTTACCTGTCACTATTATTTGAAGAAACCTCACTGTCTTTGGAGTATTTGTATGAACCTTGTTGATCATGATCCATTGCTGCTTCTGATTATTCTTATGCTCCTAATCCTTTGATGAACAAGGCTTCTGAATCATCATCTAGAGAGCCATGATTAAACAATTATTGGACTTAGAAATGCAAATTGATTATTGCATCTTCCGATATGTATGTCACCTGCAAAACTTAAAAGCAAATATTAATAAAAAATGAAGCTTCACAGGGAGGCAATATGGCTTTGAAAGAATTTGGGAAATATGCAGAAGGAGTCCGAATAATGGAGGTTTTTCAGTTCCTGCATTTAGTTGCGACCTTGCAGGTTTTTTAGAAATGTTGCAGGGGCTATCACGGTGATTTGGGGGCTTATCGAAATGACGTATAGCTCATATAATTTTGAATGGTTGGCAGTTTGGCCTTATGGCGCGAAAGCATTTTCTGGTCTATCGCATGGTGCGTAGGTGGTTTGTGGTTTTGGTTGGGGGGTATGTGATGAGATGAGGTGGTGACATGTGGCGGATGGGAGGGTTGCGAAACCACCCATTTCAAAACCCCTCAAAGGTTTTAATCTTCGAGCATTTGGGGTTGCGACATGAGGCTAGGGCTGTCAGATCAGGTGTGGGGGAATTAGACGGTGGTCAGGGAAAGGGTCGATTGTGGGTTGATTTGACAAGTGGGGTCAGGTTTTAAATGGGATGGAGGTTTTGAAATAAAACGTGGTGCCCGTGGATATATGTAAATGAAACGAAGGGTTTTAATATTAGTGCGGGGTGGTAATGTTTATTAAAGCATAGGCTTTAATATAAAAAGGAGTCGGTGGTGTTAATATAACGAGGTCGGGTAGAATAGACCGGGTCTATTTTTTTTTTAAAGTGGGCCCGATAGATTAAAATTACTTAAAAATAATGTAAAAACTGGGTTTTTTACATTGCTTTAAATGGAAGAAGGGGAAAAGGTGAAGGGAAATGGGGTTTTAGCATAGGCAAAATGGTTTTTTAAGAAAGGGATAAGGCTAAAAGAGGGGATTAAGGTCGAACATAGGATTTTTAGAGCATGAGAGTGTCATAGAAGGTAAAATGAAAAGTAATAGATAGGTTAAATGAAAATAATGAAGGCAGTGAGATTTCTGAAAATAAATGATAATCAGGGAATATTATTTTTAGCAGATTGTAAGAAATAAACAGTCATCTTGTGATACTGTAGAAATACAGGAGACTAACAAGCCGAAATGCGATGAGGAGCCACGTGTCAGCTGTAGGGTTCAACCCATATCGCATGTTGAGATTCAACAAGATGATGAGCTTAGTGAAAATGAGTCGCCTTCACTAAGTGGGCCTGTAGGCTATTTTTAGGTGCAAGTCTATTTTTAGACATGGTGATCATATTTCAGAAGTTGCAGGATGCTATTTGTGGATGGTTGGTTAAGCTGGAAAAATAGATGAAATTCTATTTTTTAGAATATTGGGCGAAGTCTATTTATAGATCGTCGATCTAAAAATAGAAGTGTCGAGTATTATTAGCTCTTAATAATAATTCGACAATAAACAACAAATCATTCTCTTGGATCACTTAGTTTCAGTGCACAGATTTGGTAAATCAGTGGGTTGAAGGAATTACGCAATTCCTAGGGTTTACTGGTGGTTCATGCATGGAAGACTCAGTTAGAACTGAAGTGGAAAAGTTATGACAGATTTGGAAGAGTAGTTCATGGAGTTGTTATTCAATTTAACTCAATTATTGGAGTTAAACTCAGTTGAAATAGTTGTATCTAGTCTAACTGAATGACACACTAGTGAGAGTGGAGTGAATTAATTAGTTAATTAATTCACAAATAATAACTCATTAATCAATTGAACAAATACAACGGTTAACTACAGTGCACGTCAATACCAGTGGAGACCCAGTGGAGAGATAGGTGAAAGGGAAAGATGGAATATCTGTTGTGACTATAGTGATGCACTGATTGCACCACACACACATTGGAGTTGCCAATGAGGATTGCACAGTCAAGGCAAGGGTAATTTGAATTCACTCAGAGCTATTCTTCAGCAGGGATTGCGCAGTGGAGGCAGTCTAGCAGGTGGCAAGAAATCGGTGCATGGATTTGCATATTTCTTCTGATTAGTGGTGACAATTGATTGTACTGAGAGCTTGATGTACTAAGCTTTGTATGAGATTGTTACATGATCTCCATGATACATAATATATGATAGTTGGGGTTTTCAGGTTCAGGCTTTCCCGCTAAAAAAGTGTGTTATGTGCGATTGTTTTTATTTATGCTTCACATGTGTTTGCAATTGATTTTTCGCAAAAGATTAACAGTGGAAAGATTATATATTTAGCAAGAAGATAAAATATTGTTAGATAAGGGGAATTTGGATATATGCATGCTTATTGTATATAATTTCTACATGGTGTCGGAGCAGTGTTAATTCTTGAAGATTGCAATTGTGAAGAATTGCTAAGTTTGTGCTGGTGGACAATTCGAATTTGCTACAGAAAATTCTTGGTGCAGAAGTTGAGTATACATTGAAATTTCTTTCAATGGGTTGCGATTGGAGTATGCCCTTGATGGGAGCTCAAATTACATGGCCTGGAAGGATAGGATGGAGGCGGTACAAATAATTGGAGTAGATTCTCAGATGGAGAAGATGGATTATGGGAGTGTGTGACTTGAACTATTGATTAGGCCATGCAGATACTTTATCCGATCTACCACATAAATATTTCTTATCAAATGTGTCTCTGTCCCAATTTCCTTATCACAAATAGGAAGTTTAGCACCTGGGTGGAAAGGCATTGGTCAGTTTGTTACATTCCAAGAGAATTCTTTCTATGATCGAATCCGAATCAGGAGGGGCTCCGCGAGATCCGGAGGAAGATAATGGACTGCAGGAGTTCATCGATAGCGATGTTCCTAAGCTGGGATCTAGCGATGCTGCATTACTTGACACATGGAAAAAGAAGATAACAAAGAGAAGAAGAATTCTGTTGGGAGGTGTGAAGGACCATATTTTTTCCAGCCTTCATGGGAAAGCCACTCCATTCTTAATGTGGAAGGCTTTGACAGATTTGTTCCAAAGAAGCAGCGACCGGAGGAAGTTGGCGTTGAAAGACAAGCTCAGAAAAAAAAATGGAGAAGGAAAATAGTATTCCAAAATATCTCACGAAGTTTGTCCACTGTAGGGTTGAACTGGGAAGTGTGGGGATTACTGTTGATGATGAAGAATTGGTGAGCTTGGCTCTCCTTGGGCTTCTAAAGATTTGGCATAACTACGAAGACTCTGTCAATGGACGAGAGAAACTGTCAGGATGGGAGCGACTTTGGTCGGATCTTGTGCAGGAGGAGATAAGGCGGGGTACCAGGGATGGATCTTCATTGAAGAATAAATATGAAGCGAATTGCGCTTTGGCTGCCAAAGCAAGGAAAGGGAATGGGAAGAAATTTCCTTAAAAATCCGATGCTAAAGGCAAGAAGCAGGATTTTTCCAAAGTGAAGTGTTTTCAATGTCACGAACATGGGCATTTCGTCACTAACTGCCCACAGAAGAAGAAGAACAAGAAGGATGCTGGAGTTGCAGCTGGAGAGGCCTTAGCCTCACAATTTGAACTTGATTTCTCTTTGATCACATGCTTGGTTTCAAGCTATATGGGACCGGTGTGGTATCTTGGTAGTGGTGCGTCTTTCCATATGACGGGAGACAAGGAGTTGTTTAGTGACTTGGAGGAGAACATTAGGGGAATTTTGAGGTCTAAAATGGGCCTCCTAAAGAAATAATAAAATAATAGCTAAGCCAATAAAATAATATTTATGAATTTTCAATTCACTTTTTACACCACAATCCATGTAACCATAGTTAAATTCAATTCAAAAGTTGTACCAAAATAAAATTAATAAATTGTTTTTATTGATGTGACTGTAAATAAGAATGAGCTTTTTAAGAAAAAGTCATTATCATTCAACAACTAATGCATTTGTCCTTTGTACTTAAATAACTTAAAATAAAATATAAATATAAATTTATAAATTCTTAATTATATTATATGTTATTAATTAAAATTTATATTATTTAAATTGTACAATAACATGTATTTAATATACTATATAAAAATAATATAATATAATATAATATAATAAATGTATAGGGATATGAATTGTTTCTTTCAAGAAATATGAAATGACAATAATATATTTTTATTCAAAAAGTATGAAATTACATTTATTATGAGTATTATACTTTGACTTTAAAAGTACTTAGAGCACTACCATGGTTAACCATGAGTTTTTATCTACCATTAAGAATGTGAAAAGTAAGTACCTTTAACTCAAGCAATGCCACCTCAACCATTAGGGATGATGTCATCCCCTAAAATGTTATTGGTTCTCATAAAGTGAATTTTGATTGTACATATTCCTTAGGAGGCCCAGTTTAGACTTCAAAATTCCCCTAATTGGACCTGCAGATGCATATAAAGATGGGCGACGATGGTCGATACAGTGCGACTGAAATTGGGACCATTACCTTTGAGAGGGAGTCTGGTAATCCATTCTTGTTGAAAGATGTTATGCATGTTCCAGGTCTGAAGAAAAACTTGGTCTCGGTCACAATGTTGGAAGACAAAGTTTATGGTGTTGTTTTCAGTGAGGTAAAAACCTTCCTTCGACATAAAACAACGGGTCAAACCAAGAAGATAGGGATTTGAGTTAAGAATCTCTACAAGTTGGAGGTAGATGGTTGCGCTGCAATGATGGGCAAAGAAAAAGAAGTGGTGAGCCGAGATGAGGGCGAATTATGGCACAGGAGATTGGGCCATATTCACCATGGCGCTTTGAAGATTTTGCAGCAGATTTCTACTGGACTTCCCAAGGGTACTCTTGCACAGTCATATCACTGCAAGGGATGTACTATGGGTAAGTTTGTGAAGACCACCTTTCATGAGAAGGAGAACTGTGCTTCGGTGATCCTGGAGAGAATTCACATAGACGTGTGTGGACCTTTCTCGGTTGCTTCAACAACAAAACACAGGTGTTATGTTATGTTTGTTGATGTATATTCTCGTAGATGCTGGATATTCTTCATGCAGAAGAAGAGCGAAACATTCTCAAAGTTCTGTGAGTTTAAAGCATTGGTGGAGGAGTCGGGGAAGCAAGTGAAAGCTTTACGAAGCGATAATAGTGGTGAATACATCTCAGGTGAATTCAAAGAGAAGGAATTCTAAGAGAACTCATAGCGCCTCATAAATCACAACAAAATGGGGCTGCGGAGAGGAAGAACAGAACGATTTTGGGTGCTGCACAAGCTATGCTTGAGAGGGAGCTAGACTTGCATGTAGTGAAGGAACTGATTGTTCCAAAAGATGAGCCTCTGGATGTGGATCAACCATAGGAGGAGATTCATGGAGTGGAGGAGTCCACTCATTTAGAACCAAACATCAGACAAGGAAGAAAGCGGACCATAGAAGCTGAGAGACTGAAGCTTGATGCGGCACATAATGTAGGAGTCCCTACATCAGAGCGCAGACATAGACAATCACCTGAATGATTTATTGGATACATGGCTCTTATGAGCAAGTGTATCGTGACAGAGCCATCTTCTTTTGAAGAAGAAGTGAAGAAGCCTGCATGGGTAGATGCCATGGTGGAGGAGTATGACTCCATTTTCAGAAATAGTGCTTGGGAGATTGTTCCAAGGCTGGTGGGAAAATAAGTTGTAGGATCAAGATGGATCTACAAGGTAAAGCAAGCTGCTGATGGGAGTGTCGAGAAGTATAAGGCAAGATTTGTTGCTCGAGGCTTCTCACAGATCGAGGGGATTGATTATGAAGAAAACTTTGCACTTGTCGCACGGTATTCTTCCATACGGACCATCCTTTCTCTCTCAGCGCAGATGGGTTGGCACATTCATCAGATGGATGTGAAGACTGCGTTCCTTAATGGGATCATTGAGGAAGAGGTGCATACGAGCAAACATCAAGGATTTGAGATCTTCAAAGTACGAGTCACATGTGTGTAGGCTCAAAAGAGTTTTGTATGGTGGAACTAAGACCACGTGCTTGAATGGTTTGGATCGACAATTATTTCACCGGACTGGGCTTCACCAAGAGTGAGGATGCAAACTCGTACTCAAATTGTGGTGGAGGGTAAGCTTTTAATCATTTTTCTTTATGTTGATGATTTAATACTAACAGGTGATGAGCAGTTGATACACTCATGCAAGGCAGATATTTCAAAGGAGTTTGAGATGAGGGATTTGGGCCTCCTTCATTATTTCCTTGGATTGGAAATATGGCAGCGGGAAGGTGAACTATTTGTGTCTCAAGGCAAGTATGCCTGGGAGATACTGGAAAAGTTTCACATGCAAGGCTACAAGCCTATCGACACTCCTCTTCCAGGAAATTGCAGGAAAGAGGATGCTACATTGGCAAAGGTAGTGGATGCCACTGTTTATCGACAGTTGGTGGGTTCCCTCATGTGTTTAGTTAATACAAGACCAGACATATGCTATGCGGTGAACCAGCTTTCACAAGCGAAGGTTAAGCCTACCAAGCTCTTTTGGAAGGCAGGCAAGCATGTCCTGAGGTATCTCAGGGGCACATCTGAATATGGTTTATGGTATAGACAGACAGATGAGGTGAAGTTGCATGGCTTCACGGATGCAGATTGGGCAGGCAGCCCAACAGACAAAAAGAGGACATCAGGAGGGATTTTCAGTATCAAATCTACGGTAGTTTCTTGGTACAGCAGGAAACAAAGATCTATGGCACTTAGTTTAGAAAAATTAGAATACATGGTAGCAAGTCAAGATGCATGTGAGGCTATCTGGATGAGGAAGATCCTGGTTGGTTTGTTCGGTTCACATTTAGATCCTACAGTGATACATTGTGATAATCAAATTTGCATTAAAATCTCTATTAATCCTGTGTTTTATGATAGATCTAAACATATTTATATCCTATATCATCATATCAGAGATTATGTGCAGCGAAAGATCATGTTGCTTCAGTACATTCCTACGAAAGATCATGATGTAGATATTCTGACGAAGGCGCTCACCCGGAGCAAATTCGAATACCATAGAGGTAGGATCGGGGTGAAAGATAATCCCTATCTTGTTGAGAGGGAGTGTTGAGATTCAACAAGATGATGAGCTTAGTGAAAATGAGTCGCCTTCACTAAGTGGGCCCGCATGCTATTTTTAGGTGAAAGTCTATTTTTAGACTATGTCTATTTTTAGACATGGTGATCATATTTCAGAAGTTGCAGGATGCTATTTGTGGATGGTTGGTCAAGTTGGAAAAATAGATGAAATTATATTTTTAGAATATTGGTCGAAGTCTATTTATAGATCGTCGATCTAAAAATAGAAGCGTCGATTATTATTAGCTCTTAATAATAATCCGACAATAAAAAACAACTTATTCTCTTGAAGCACTTAGTTTCAGTGCAAAGATTTGGCAAATCAGTGGGCTGAAGGAATTACGCAATTCCTAGGGTTTACTGGTGGTTCATGCATGGAGGTCTTAGTTAGAACTAAAGTGGCAAATTTATGACAGAGTTGGAAGAGTAGTTCATGGAGTTGTTATTTAGTTTAACTCAATTATTGGAGTTAAACTCAGTTGAGATAGTTGTATCCAGTCTAACTGAATGATATACTAGTGAGAGTGGAGTGAATTAATTAGTTAATTAATTCAAAAATAATAACTCATTAATCAACTAAAAAAATAAAACAGTTAACTACAGTGCATGTCAGTACCAGTGGAGACACAGTGGAGAGATAGGTGAAAGGGCAAGATGGACTATTTGTTGTGACTATAGTGATGCATTGATTGGACCACACACACATTGGAGTTTCCAATGAGGATTGTGCAGTCAAGGCAAGGGTAATTCAAATTCATTCAGAGCTATTCTTCATCAGGGATTGCGCAGTGGAGGCAGGCTAGCAGGTGGCAAGAAATCGATGCATGGATGCAGATTCCTTCTGATTAGTGTGTGATGATTGATTGTAATGAGAGCTTGATGTACTAAGATTTGTATGAGATTGTTACATGATCTCCATGATACATAATATATGATAGTTGGGGTTTTCAGCTTCAGGCTTTCTCGTTAAACAACTGTGTTATGTGCGATTGTTTTTATTTATGCTTCACATGTGTTTGCAATTAATTTTTCGCAAAAGATTAATAGTGGAAGGATTCTGTATTTAGCAAGAAGATAAAATATTGTTAGATCAGGGGAATATGGATATATGCATGCTTATTGTATATAATTTCTACATCACATTAGGTAGGAGAAGTCTTGGGTTTGCGACAATACTTGGAATTTGCGATTTTGCAATGCGATATCGTCATCACATATCACATTTGAATGAAGGTTCCAAGAATTGCATGTGGCGTAATTTGCGATATTGCAATGACCGAAACCCAAAGATGGAGGAGAATCGTTAGATCTGGGCATAGATCAACATATGAGGTTTGTGGAGGAGATTGGTGCCGCGATTGCGAAATTGTGATGAGTTAAAGATTGTGATCTGCGATATGGTGATTTTTGCGATGCCGGATGAAGCGCTAAAGGAAATATTTTGGATTGCGATGTGGCATAGTTTTGTGATTTAGTGATGCAATGGATATCTGCAATATAAATCTGTGATGTGCCATTTTGTATTGCGAAAGGCGATAAGTTAAGTATAAGAATTTAATGTTAAATGCGCTTGTAATGAAGAATACTCTGGGTTTTGACCCCAGATCCAACAAAGCCTGTTATTGATGATTATCCCATGTGATCAGGATTATTTGAGAGTGAAGGTTAGATTGAAGGGAGCTTCTGCTTTTTTAATTTTATAATGATTAAATTGGGTGTTTTTAAAGGTTCTTAGAAATTTTATGAATCTATCTGAATGTGTCAAATTCAGAGTGTATACTTTGTTATGAGTATAACACTAGGGTAAGAGTGGGCTTAGGGTTAGCCCTGCATCATTTGGTATTAGAGCAGTAAAATATCTTTTGGGAGAAAGTTAGAGCAAAGTTATGTTCTTGAATTTGTATATGCAGAATATAATTGTGATTACAGGAAGAAGGATTAGATTTTAAATCTGACAGGTAGTAGACACACAGAGATAAAGTGTGGCAGAATATGGAGAATAATTAATGCTCTTGAAGAGAATTTACAGAGGCAAAGGAACAAGGGATAGTCCATTGAAAGTGCAGATGAATGGTGGAACAAGATCATATAGAGATCTGGAAGGTGATATGGTATGTTTTTATTTTAACTCTAGTTTTAGAATATGTTTTCATATTTCAGGTTGTAGACAAAGAGAGAATATATCAGCAAAAGAACAAAAAAAGGAGCTATAAGAAGAAGGACTAGTTGCATTCTTGAAGGCAGAGTAAATTGGATACTCTGAAGGAAAGTGGAAAATAACATAAATGTTCCAGCTGAAGGTTGGACAGAGAGGACAAGAGTGTTCTCAGAAAAAAGTGGAATTGCATAAGCCAAGAAGCAAAGGAGTTTCTCAATAGAGGTTCCAGAGATAGAGAAAGAGTGTTACCAAAAGACGGAGATCAAAGGAGATAAGGCTTGGTGAGGTACTTGCAGCAGGTATGGAGAGGCTTAGTTCGGTTAACAAGTGAACATATGTAGTTCACAAGAGATAGAAGAATGACCAATGATAGTCATAGCAGAGTTTCAGAGAGAAGCCACAACAGAAAAAGAGTGAAGAAAGATGCCAAAGAAAATGGCATGGGAAGGAAGATGAATGATGAAGAGTATGACAGAGAAAAGGATGAGATACAAATCCATCTTAGTTTGTTGATGGAGTTGTTAGAGAGAAGTAAAAAAGACCAGAGGTATGGTTATATAATGAGAAAGAAGGTGAAATGACACAGGCTACAAGAGAAGAGAGAGCATCAAGTGAATACTCAATTAATAGAGGAGCTTAGGAAGCTTGAGTAGATAATGGATGTTCAATTGAGGTTGGAGAAGCTCAAAGGAGTTGAGCTACAAAAAAAGAAAGTTGATGGAGAAGAACAAGTTCCTTATGAACTTGAATATGGAGCAATGATGTCTAAAACATCAATTATCTAACAATTTGTGTATGTTTTCATGTGTAATACATGATGATGGACAATCTCTGGGTATTGTCAAAGAGGAGGAAGAGGAGAGAAAAAATCTAAATTTTGTTTTAAAGAAGAAGGATGAGACACTTAGGTTTCATGAGGAATCTCATACACACTTGGAGGAAAATATTGCTTTTTATCATACTGCTAGAGCTATAAGCAGAGGGAGTTTAGCTTATATGGGTAGCCAAAAGCAAGTAGAAGAGAATGAAGATATCAAGCATAAAAATTTAATGCTTGAGAAAGCTAACAAAGAGATGTTATTATTAGAATATATGTTAAGGGAGTCTGAGTCAAGCCATGGATTGAGACTTCGGGTAAATGATTTAAGTTTTACTAAGCTTGATGAAGAAATGAGGTTTCTTGAGGGATGAATAGGTAGAGATGTGAATTAGGAAGATTCAGTCAGCCTAAATGGACAGATGGAAGTGTCACATAACAATGACAAAGAGAAGAGTAGTGATGAAGAGGAAGATGGGACATATATGTCTCATGCTAAAGAAGAATCAGTCTTAGAACTGAAGGCAACTGAACTGACTACAAGGATTAGTCAAGGAGCTGAAGGAAAACTATGAGATGTTGTCAAGGAAAAGGAGGAGAGTTATGCTGGAATTGATAAGCGACATAGTGATGAGGTGTTTGAAAGGAATCAGATAGAAAGTGAGTTGCTAAACTGTTTGCTGGAAGCATCTAAGCATGAGAAAGGTATTGTAGACATTGATAGAAGAATGTCTCAAGTTTTGGCTGGGGCAAAAGTATATATTAGTTTTCTAAACTATGTTATGTTAACTAATATACATAGAAGTGTGAGTACAAATGTTACTGGAGTCAGGTTATTGGAGAGAAGTTTACTTTTTGAAAGTAAATTTGCAGACAAGGAGAAAAAATTGGATATTGTAGAGGGAGATATCTTCAAGGATATTCAGGAAGTTTGGGTGGCAGAAATATTTACATCAGTATCTAGAGAAATCTCAAGAGTAATAGCATAAGTTGAAGAAAAAAAAGCTAAATAAGGTAATCAACAGTTTGAAGATAAATGGACAGAGTGCAACAATAGATGATAGAGTGAGTACCAGTCAGAAGATAAACTGGACATGGAGATTGAAAGAATAAGAAGGTTGATGATGAAAGTGTCTCAGAAGAAGACATTCGAAAGAAGGAAAAGCAGCAGCAGCAAGCAAAATATAGCAGTAGACTGTGAAAGCATAGCCAGTGGGGCAATGCAGCATAAAGTGTGGAGACCTAGAGAACAACAACAAACAACAAAACAACAGAAAGGAAGTGAGGTAGCCAAAGAAAGACTACATAACAAAGTTTGGGATCCAGGAGGAATTCCATCAGCATTGAAGACACATGATCTGGAGATCATGATTGTTTTCTAACTTGGGAGTCTGATGGAGGAGCATCATGACCGTTCCAAATTTTGTACATTTAGTAGAATCTAGGGGGTCTTGTATTTTCAAGGGAGTTGGTTCCCTAAGTATTTAATTAATGTAATTTTCAATGTTTTGAGTGAATTTTATGTGAAGTATTTAGAATATGATTTAATAAAATATTGTGAGGCATAATTGTAATTGTTCTCGAATGTAGGAGATGAGAGATTTAGGCTAGTTGAGATATCATAGGGATTTTGAATCCTAGACTTAGAATTTAGTTGATCTAAAGGTCTAATATAGGATTTTGGTTGAGTAAAGAATGGATTTGGGAGAAGCTTTAGGAGAGGTTGAGCGATTGTTGGATCTGAACTGAAATGAGTTCATGTTTCCTCTTTGTACATATTTGTAAGATTTTGAAGCTTTTGGGGATGGTTGACCCTAGGCTGTAATTTGGGCCTTACGAGTGTGGATGGTAGCCTTTGTAGATATATTCTATCATATTAATGAAAAAAAATACAGTTTGTGGTGTGTGTGACGAGATGGGGTTTTCGACATCTGTGTTGTGTGAACAATTCTGTTTTTGGAAGGTTTTCTCTATCTGTGCAAGGGAGAACTCGCAATTCATTTTTTATTGAATCATTGACAGACCATAAAATGCATTCAATCGTGGATAGGAGAAATAAGATGATTGCTCTGTGTTGAGAGATATTGATGAAATTTTTGAAGTTTTCCTTTACGGAATCAATGTTTAGATGTTTGTTAAGATCCGTGTGCAAGGCGTGTATATAAGTCGAGACTCTTATTCTAATTACTTGTGAACTACATTAGGGAATTGTCGTTATATTGTCGGTAGACAGGAGGAAAAAAATTATTTTTTGAAGATAGAAATTGTGATTTTTCACAAAACTCCAAGAGAATTTTGAACGATAGTGTGAAGGATGACATGGACGGTGGAGATCAAGTCGCAAGAATGAAGTAAGAGATGGACGGACGAGGAGAAATATCGTATTCAAAGATACAAGGTTGTTAAAGGAACCTCGTGACTACGATGAGGAGCCACGTGCCGGCCATAGGGTTCAACGCATATCAAATTTGGTAGGAGAAGTATTGGGTTTGTGATATAAAATTGAAGTTGTGATAGCCGTGTTGGCTCCCTGTAATTTGCAAGATTGTTAAGAACAAGTAGCAGGGAACCACATCAAACCACTTTGGAGTCTAGGACCTAGCCTTCCTGGGTTCAAAGAGGGCTCTCTCTGTGTTGATGAGTAAATGATTTAGCTTTATGCTTATATTTTTTGATTTTAGGCTAGTTATAAAGCTTGGGGTTGTTTGTTTGTTTGATTGATTGTAGGTTGGATAGGTAGATTGTGGGAAGCTTAATCCATTGGGCTATGGAGTCCTAAAAGGTTTAAATTGTACATCAAATTTTCAAGGGTTTTCACAGGGCAAGCTAACTATATAAAATGGATCTCTGTGGTAAGATGAAAATGAGATGATAGTGAGTTTAGTAAAGCTAAAGAGCAGACAGACCCTGAATTCTTTAACTATACTTCAACATAAAAGCAGAGCAGACAAACTCTAAATTATACTTTCAAGTCCTTAGAGGAAAACATGTAAGGCGACAGTTTAGTAGAGGTAAAGAGCAGTTAAGAATTCTTTAACTCAACATCATAAGAAAGACCTCAAGATAACAGTTTAAGAGAAACTAAAGAGCAGACTATCTCTGAATTATTTAGTTAAACTTCAAGAGAAAACCTTAAGATAACAGCTAGGTGAAACTAAAGAGTAGACAGTCTCTAAAGTCTTTAGCTATACTTTGCAGAGGAAAACATTAAGATAACAGTTACAGACATAATTAAGGTTCTCATGCAGCGTATCTTAATCTAATATTTTTGTTCTGCTATCAGGGAAATTGATGCACAATATGGAAAAACAAAGGAAAAACATTAACAAAAAAAGATAACATCACCATTAAACATAGCTCAAGGATCCTATGAAAGTGCTTGTATTACTGATGTCCAACTCAAAATAGTTATAGTGCTCCAATGCAATAATCTTTGCAACTCAGAGTCTAAGCCAAAATCCAACTCAACAACCAACCAACAATAATAATGAACAATATATGCATTATTTAATGCAGATGAGGAGGTTGCCCTAATCTAGGGTGACAAATTTGTATTTACTACAGAGTAAATGATGTTTGACAATTGAGACTGTGCAAGGCCCAATGCCAAAATATCTCTGATTGACTCACTATAATAATATATTTCAAATTAATTGCTGAGCTAAATTTTAAAACATCTTTGACTAATTTTCCTTTAACATTAACTTTTACAATAACTTCCGAGCTGCTGCTAAAATATCTCTGACTGAAACATTAACCGAGGTAGCTTATATTAAATCAAAATTTGGTTGTAGGTGGCCAATGTGATTGGGAAGAGTTAAATGTTGAGTGGCTTTGTCTTCTTCGTTGATTTATCCTCCGATTTGTCTTTAAATCTTAAAACTGTCATTATCTGTATCTTTTATCTGTTTTCCTTCTTCTGCCTTTGTTGTCACTATAATCTCTTCTTTAACCTTTCTTATTGGTCCTTTGTCTTAACTTTGTCTTTTAACCCTGTCTTTCATCTTTAACCTTTGATTGATCTTTTTATTTCTTTTACCTTTCACTGTCACAGTGAATCTTTTACCTGTCACTGTTATTTGAAGAAACCTCACTATCTTTGGAGTATTTGTATGATCCTTGTTGATCATGATCCATTGTTGCTTCTGATTATTCTAATGCTCCTAATCCTTTGATGAAAAAGGCTTCTGAATCGTCATCCAGAGAGCCCTGATTAAACAATTCTTGGACTTAGAAATGCAAATTGATTATTGCATCTTCCGATATGTATGTCACCTACAAAAATTAAAAATAGATATTAATAAAAAGCAAAGCTCTGCAGGGAGGCAATATGGCTTTGAAAGAATTTGGGAAATATGTGGAAGGAGTCAAGATAATGGAGGTTTTTCAGTTCCTGCGTTTAGCTGCGGCCTTGCAGGTTTTTTAAAAATGTTGCAGGGGCTATCACGGTGATTTGGGGGCTTATCGAAATGGCGTATAGCTCATAGAATTTCGAATGGTTGGCGGTTTGGCCTTATGGCACGAAATATTTTTCCAGTCTATCACATGGTGTGTAGGGGGTTTGTGGTTTTGGTTGGGGGGTATGCGATGAGACGAGGTGGTGACATGTGGCGGATGGGAGGGTTGCGAAACCGCCCATTTCGCAACCCCTCAAAGGTTTTAATCGTCGAGCAATTGGGGTTGTGATATGAGGCTATGGTCGTCGGATCAGGCGTGGGGAAATCAGACGGTGGTCGGGGAAAGGGTCGATCATGGGTTGATTTGACAAGTGGGGTCAGGTTTTAAACGGGACAGAGGTTTTGAAATAAAACGTGGGGCCCGGGGATATATGTAAATGAAGCAGAGGGTTTTAATATTAGCGCGGGGTGGTAATTTTGATTAAAGAATAGGCTTTAATATAAAAAGGAGTCGGTGGTGTTAATATGACGGGGTCAGATAGAATAGACCGGGTCTATTTTTTTTAAAAGTGGGCCCGATAGATTAAAATTACTTAAAAATAATGTAAAAAATGGGTTTTTTACATTGTTTTAAATGGAAGAAGGGGAAAAGGTGAAGGGAAATGGGGTTTTAGCATAGGGAAAAAGGTTTTATAAGAAAGGGACAAGGCTAAAAAAGGGGATTAAGGTCGAACATAGGTTTTTAGAGCATGAGAGTGTCAGAGAAGGTAAAATGAAAGGTAATGGATAGGTTAAATGAAAATAATGAAGGCAGTGAGATTTCTGAAAATAAATGATAATCAGGGAATATTATTTTTAGCAGATTGTAAGAAATAAAAAGTCATCTTGTGATACTCTATAAATACAGGAGAATAACAAGCTGAAATGCGATGAGGAGCCACGTGTCGGCTGTAGGGTTCAATCCATATCGCATTCGGTAGGAGAAGTCTTGGGTTTGGAACAATACTTGGAATTTGCGATATTGCGATGCGATATCGTTATCACATATCACATTCAAATGAAGGTTCCAAGAATTGCATGTGGCATAATCAGTGATATTGCGATGACCGAAACCCGAATATGGAGGAGAATTGTTAGATCTGGGCATAGATCAACAGATGAGGTTCGCGGAGGAGATCAGTGTTGCGATTGCGAAATTGCAATGAGCTAAAGGTTGCGATCTGCGGTATGGTGATTTTTACGATGCGTGATGAAGCACTAAAGGAAATATTTTGGATTGCGATGTGGCATAGTTTTGTGATTTAGCGATGCAATGGATATCTGCGATCTGCCATTTTGTATTGCGAAAGGCAATAAGTTAAGTATAAGAGTTTAATGTTAAAAGCGCTTGTAATGAAGAATAATTTGGGTTTTGACCCCAGATCCAACAAAGCCTGTTATTGATGATTATCCCGTGTGATCAGGATTATTTGAGAGTGAAGGTTGGATTGAAGGGAGCTTCCGCATTTTGAATTTTATAATGATTAAATTGGGTGTTTTTAAAGGTTCTTAGAAATTTTATGAACCTATCCAAATATGTCAAATTCATAGTGTATACTTTGTTATGAGTATAACACTAGGGTAAGAGTGGGCTTAGGGCTAGCCCTGCATCATTTGGTATCAGAGCGGTAAAAGCTCTTTTGGGAGAAAGTTAGAGCAGAGTTATGTTCTTGAATTTGTATATGTAGAATATAATTGTGATTGTAGGAAGAAGGATCAGATTTTAAATCTGACAGGTAGTAGACACACACAGATAAAGTGTGGCAGAATATGGAGAATAATTGATGCTCTGAAGAGAATTTATAGAGGCAAAGGAATAAGGAATATTCCATTCAAAGTGTAGATGAATGGTGGAACAAGATCATATAGAGATCTAGAAGGTGATATGGTATGTTTTTATTTTAACTATGGTTTGAGAATATGTTTGAATATTTCAAGTTGTAGACAAAGAGGTAATATCTCATCAAAAGAACGACAAAAGGAGCTATAAGAAGAAGGACCACTTGCGTTCTTGAAGGTAGAGTAAAGTGGATACTCTGAAGGAAAGTGGCAAATAACCTAAATGTTCCAGCTAAAGGTTGGACAAAGAGGACAAGAGTGTTCTTAGAAAAAAGTGGAATTGCATAAGCCAAGGAGCAAAGGAGTTGCTCAATAGAGGTTCTAGAGATAGAGAATCAATGTTACCGAAAGATCGAGATCAAAGGAGATAAGGTTTGGTGAGGTACTTGCAGCAGGTATGGAGACTTTCTGAGAAGGAGAGGCTTAGTTCGTTTTACAAGTAAACAAATGCAGTTCACAAGAGATTGAAGAATGACCAATGATAGTCATAGTACATTTTCAAAGAGAAGCCACAACAGAAGAAGAGTGAAGAAAGATGCCAAAGAAAATGGCATGGGAAGGAAGATGAATGTTGAAGAGTATGACAGAGAAAATGATGAGATAAGAATCCATCTTAGTTTGTTGATGGAGTTGTTAGAGAGAAGTAAAGAAGACCAGAGGTATGGTTATATAATGAGAAAGAAGGTGAAATGACACAGGCTACAAGAGAAGAGAGAGCATCAAGTGAATACTCAGTTAATAGAGGAGCTTAGGAAGCTTGAGTAGATAATGGATGTTCAATTGAGGTTGGAGAAGCTCAAAGGAGTTGAGCTACAAAAAAACAAAGTTGATGGAGAAGAAAAAGTTCCTTATGAACTTGAATATGGAACAATGATGTCTAAAACATCAATTTTATAACAATTTGTGTATGTTTGCATGTGTAATACATGATGATGGACAATCTTTGAGTATTGTCAAAGAGGAGGAAGAGGAGAGACAAAATCTGAATTCTGTGTTAAAGAAGAAGGATAAGATAGTTAGGTCTCATGAGGAATCTCATACACACTTGGAGCAAAATATTTCTTTTCAACATACTGCTAGAGCTGTAAGCAGAGGGAGTTTAGCTTATATGGGTAGCCAAAAGCAAGTAGAAGAGAATGAAGATATCAAGCATACAAATTTAACGCTTGAGGAAGCTAACAGAGAGATTTTATTATTAGAATATCTTTTAAGGGAGTCTGAGTCAAACCATGGATTGAGACCTCGGGTAAATGATTTAAGTTTTACTAATCTTGATGAAGAAATGAGGTTTCTTGAGGGATGCGTAGGTAGAGATGTGAATTAGGAAGATTCAGTCAGCCTAAATGGACAGATGGAAGTGTCACATAACAATGACAAAGAGAAGAGTAGTGATGAAGAGGAAGATGGGACATATATGTCTCATGCTAAAGAAGAATCAGTCTTAGAACTGAAGGCAACTGAACTGACTACAAGGATTAGTCAAGGAGCTGAAGGAAAACTATGAGATGTTGTCAAGGAAAAGGAGGAGAGTTATGCTGGAATTGATAAGCGACATAGTGATGAGGTGTTTGAAAGGAATCAGATAGAAAGTGAGTTGCTGAACTGTTTGCTGGAAGCATCTGAGCATGAGAAAGGTATTGTAGACATTGATAGAAGAATGTCTCAAGTTTTGGCTGAGGCAAAAGTATATATTAGTTTTCTAAAATATGTTATGTTAACTAATATACAGAGAAGTGTGAGTAAAAATGTTACTGCAGTCAGGGAATTGGAGAGAAATTTAATTTTTGAAAGTAAATTTGAAGACAAGGAGCAACAATTGGATATTATAAAGGGAGATATCTTCAAGAATATTCAGGAAATTTGGGTGGCAGAAATATCTACATCAGTATCTAGAGAAATCTCAAGAGTAATAGCATAAGTTGAAGCAGAAAAAGCTAAAGAAGGTAATCGACAGTTTGAAGATAAATGGACAGAGTGCAGCAACAGATAATAGAGTGAGTACCAGTCAGAAGATAAACTGGACATGGAGATTGAAAGAATAAGAAGGTTGATGATGAAAGTGTCTCAGAAGAAGACATCAGAAAGAAAGACAAGCAGCATCAACAAGCAAAAGATAGTAGCAGACTGTGAAAGCATAGCTAGTGGGGCAATGCAGCATAAAGTGTGGAGACCTAGAGAACAACAAGAAACAACAAAACAATAGAATGGAAGATAGGTAGCCAAAGAAAGACTACAGAGAAAAGTTTGGGATCCAGGAGGAATTCCATCAGCATTGAAGACACATGATCTAGAGATCATGATTGTTTTCTACCTTGGGAGTCTGATGCAGGAGCATCATGGTTCCAAATTTTGTACATTTAGTAGAATCTAGGGGTCTTGTATTTTCAAGGGAGTTGGTTCCCTAAGTATTTAAATAATGTAATTTTAAATGTTTTGAGTGGATTTTATGTGAGGCATTTACAATAGGATTTAATTAAATATTGTGAGGCATAATTGTAATTTTTCTCGAATGTAGGAGAACATGAGAGATTTAGGCTAGTTGAGATCTCATAGGGATTGTGAATGATGATTTTGTGGATCTAAAGGTCTAATATAGGATTTTGGTTGAGTAAAGAATGGATTTGGGAGAAGCTTTAGGAGAGGTTGAACGATTCTTGGATCTGAACTGAAATTAGTTCATGATTCCTCTTTGTAAATATTTGTAAGCTTTTGAAGAATTTTGGGATGGTTGGCCCTAGGCTATAATTTGGGCCTTACGAGTATGGCTGTTAGCCTTTGTAGATATATTTTGTCATATTAATGAAAAAAAAAATACATCATGTGGTGTGTGTGATGAGATGGGGTTTTTGACATCTGTGTTGTGTGAAAAATTCCATTTTGGGAAGGTTTGCTCTACCTATGCAAGGGCGAAATTGGAATCAATTTTTGGTTGAATCATTGATAGACCATAAAATGCATTAAATCGTGGATCTAAGTAATAAGAAGATTGCTCTGTGTTGAGCAATATTGATGAAATTTTTGAAGTTTTCCTTTATGGAATCAATGTTTATATGTTTGTTAGGGATCTGTGTGCAAGGCATGTATATAAGTCGAGACTCTTATTGTAATGACATGTGAACTAAATTGGGAATTACAGTTATATTATTGGTGGACAGGAGGAAAACAAGTATTTTTCGAAGACAAAAATTGTGATTTTTCACAAAACTCAAGAGAATTTTGAACGAAAGTGTGAAGGATGACATGGATGATGGAGATCAAGTCGCAAGAATGAAATAAGAGATAGACGGACGATGAAAAATATCACATTGAAAGATACAAGGTTGTTAAAGGACCCTAAGTACTACGATGAGGAGCCACGTGTTGGCCATAGGGTTCATCGCATATCGCATTTGGTAGGAAAAGTCTTGGGTTTGAAATATAAAATTGAAGCTGCGATAGTCGAAATGCGATGAGGAGCCACGTGTCGGCCGCAGGGTTCATCACATATTGCATTAGGTAGGAGAAGTCTTGGGTTTGCGATAATAATTGGAATTTGAAATATTGCGATGCAATATTGCCATCACATATCACATTCGAATGAAGGTTCCAAGAATTGCATGTGGCATAATCTGCAATTTTGCGATGACCAGAACTCGAATATGGAGGAGAACCATTAGATCTAGGCATAGATCAACGGATGAGGTTTGTGGAGGATGTCGGCGCTGCGATTGCGAAATTACGATGAGCTAAAGGCTGCAATCTATGATATGGTGAGTTTTACGATGCTCAGTGAAGCGCTAAATTAAAGAGTTTGGATTGTGATGTGGCATAGTTTTCTGATTTAGCGATGCAATGGATATCTGTGATGCGCCATTTGGTATTGCAAAAGGTGATAAGGTAAGTATAAGATTTTAATGTTATATGCGCTTGTAGTGAAGAATACTGGGTTTTGACCCGAGATCCCACAAAGCCTGTTATTGATGATTATCCCGTGTGATTGAGATTCTTTGAGAGTGAAGGTTGGATTGAAGGGAGCTTTTGCGTTTTGAATTTTATAATGTTTAAATTGGGTGTTTTTAAATGTTCTTAGCAATTTTATGAACATATCAAAATGTGTCAAATTCAAATTGTATACTCTGTTATGATTATAACACTGGGGTAATAGTGGGCTTAGGGTTAGCCCTCCATCAAAAATTTTCAATTTTCTCATCATTTATGAAAACTTGCCAATATCTTACATTGTCAGGGACAACTAGCCTATGTTTGAATTCCACCACATATTTCCTATTGGGGTGAAAAGGAATTTTTCAAGTACTCGCTGAAACAGTCAAGGCGTCAGCTAAAATGTTCTGGCTTCTAGGGATAATAGACAAATCATATTCATTGAAACGTTGCAGAAAGTCTAAAACTGCATTCTTATAGGCTCTTAATCTAGGGTGTTCAACAACATATTCACTCTTGATATGTTTGATAATTATCTCAAAATACCCATGCACATAAATCCTTTTTGTTTCTTCTCTCTTTAAAATTTACAACCCTAAGATCAAATCTTCATAGTTGTTATGTTATTGGTGCATTGAAAATTTAGTATATAGCCATGTCCCTTGGACATATTGGTTGATGAGTTGATGATAAAAACACCAGCTCCTACACCATCTTTATACAACCCCATCAATATCCATATTCCAAAGAGATTCATGCTATACATCTTGTTTTTCAGTTACAGTTATTTGGTATGTTTTGGTGGGTTCAATCTCTTGTTGTGACATTTCCTCTTCAATTGTTTTTTCATTGTACATAATGAAGGAATATAAGTCAAAGTGCACAGAGTACAAGGGGTAGTTTTTTGGTTTATCTTGACTACAGACCATGTATTTCATCGAAGTTTCTCTATATAACCTTATTTTCTGACCAAATACACGAATGGTGGCATAGGTCATATCCATTTGCAATGTACCCTGTAACTTTGCATCCCATGATCTTGAAAGTAGCATCCCATATTTGGGTGGTATGTCTGCTACTACAATGTCCATGACTAGAATTTTCGTTGGTATTTTAACTAAAGTGATACACAGATCTTTAATTATTCCTAGACATATCACTTTGCTAGAATCAAAAGAATATAAGTCTTTATAAGGTCTTGTGATTTCTAGTCCTAGTTTTTCGATGATAGCTCTAGGCATTAAGTTATGGGAAGCAGTAGAATCAAGCATAGAGTTGTGTAAGATTTTGTCATGAATATTCAAGCTAATGTAAAAAGGTGGAACACTTCCATCCTGGGTTTTTCCTTCGACCTCAGGTCCAAACAATAATTCAGGACGATCATCATTTAAATTAATTGTGTCTGTCCTTTCTTTTATTTTCAAGGCTTTCATGACTTGAGTCATATAAACATCTTTAGTCACCAATTCAATCAGAGGAATGGGAATTTTTACTTTGGGAAATTCAGTTTCAATGCTAAAGGATATTGTGATTTTTCAACTTCTTTGACATTTGTATCTGGTTTCTTAGGAATTTATTTTTGAGGGTCAACTTTTGTTCTACTATTTGAAGGAATATCTAGTTTTTTGGAGATTTCTTTTCGAGGATTTGTTTTTTGTTTGACTGGTTGAGGAAGTATCTTTTTGAGTTTTGTTAGGAGAATTTTCAACACCTTTCTTGCTCCTTCAATTATATTTTTTATGTAACTCCATCATGCCATTTTGATATCCTTGTTTTTATTCTTCTAATTCTAAAGGGTCTTGCTCTCGTTCTGATAACAAGAACTAATATTCTTATTCTTTGCTCAAGAAGATTTTATCTATCTCATTTATTCCAAATAAACTGATCTTATTGTCTTCAAGTTCCTTTGTTAATTCAGTTTCTTCATTGGCATAGTTTTCTTGAAATGAAGGCATAATTTGTTGTTGATTAGCAGGGCCTCTCTTCTCTCTTTGTTTAATTTGTGGGGGTTATCTTCTGAAACTAGGGTTTCTAGTAGGAGGAGCTCTTTGATTTTCTCTTGGAGGAGTTCTATCAACTAAGCTTATCCTATCCGTCATTCTCTCCATAGTTTTCATTAAAGTATCCAACTTAGCATCTAAAGAAGAAGATGTTGGTTCTTCTTTGATTTGGACTTTTCTTTCAGTTTTCAACCTAGCTCTCTTTGCTAACATGTTTTCTTCTACACTAACTGCATTTCTTCTAAGGTGGCAGGGTTTTTTCCCCTAAGTTGGTAGGCCATGTCAGGGTCAAAACCATTTGGAAACTTCAGCAAGGCTAGTCCGGGAGGAGGTTGTATTGCATTTGGAATAAAATTATAAACATTGTTGAACCTAGTACAATAATATTGAATGGATTCTCCTGGAGCTCTCTTGATACTCTCATATCTAGCTAAGATTTGGAGAGGGTTTTTCTTGACTTCCCACCTTCTAAGAAAATTTTCATGAAATTGAGTTAGATCTGAAATAGAGACAACTCTTAATGATTTAGACCATTTTTTAACTTCTCCTATGAGAATTTGGGTAAATAACCTCATTCTAATATCATCTTCATCAAAATATTGTAAATCAAAATAATCATTCATTTGATCTATGCATTGCTGAGCAGTAATTGGCTCAGTGCTATCAAACCGAGGTATCTGAGTTTGATAACCTTGTGGCATAGGATTAAGTTGCCTAGGTAAAATCATAGGAGCATAAAAAGCAACCATGATGGGAATATGGGGATGAGAGGAAGATGTAGGATTAGGAGTTGTGGGTAGAGTTGGTATGAAAGGGGAGGTTATAAAAATTTGATGTGTTGTAGTGGAATTGGTAGGAATGGTAGATGAACTAGGTGTAGAATTGATTGAACTAAGTGTAGAGTTGCTAGGAGGGATTAATGGAGGAATAACACTAACAGGTAAACTTGGTTTCGGAATAGGGGATGATGTAGTGGAAGTAAGATCTGATGATTTGGGTGATTGAGGGCCAGAGATTTTTGCTCGGTCTAATCTGACTTATGAGGTGGTAACAGGTCCTTATCAACAACAATTTTAAGTACAAAGCTATCAAATTTACTTCTAAAAATATTATCTTCAAAAGACAAATCAAATTCTATGTCTTCTAAAGTAACACACTTTTTAGGAAGGGAGTTAACTCTTGGAAGAAGAATTTCACTTGATTCACTTTCAATTGCACTTTTCTTCATAATTATTTTTTCAAGATTATCTACAATTTCCGGAGGATATGGATCTGGGTTTACTCTAGTGTATATCCTTTTAGAAGCCAAATCTACTACAATATATTTACATATATTAAATATATACAATTTTTGAGTGGCAAACAAGCTTAAATCGGATCTATTTCATAGCCTCAAACCTAGAAATAGCTTTAAGAACTGTAACAAATATTTCATTAGGAAAAAATGAATTTAAATGAAATTTGTTCATTGCTAGTATGGTCGCCATAATGTTATCACTCCATAATTTCATAAGGATGTGAAATAAATTCCATAGGTAACCACAAAAATGCTTTTAAGTTTAGAATATAGCCATTCTAAACTCAGAGAGGGATCTTATGTCAGATTTAGCTTTGTTTTCTTTGTAAGATTTTAGGCTAGATGTGAAAGTTCATATTTTGTCTTTAAAAGGCTTTGGTTGGAACAACAAGGGAAAGCCATTGGGAAATGGACTCAATTAATTTTCAAGTTGATTAATTGCAACAATAACAGACAAGTTTAACAGGGCAAGGTAGGTAGACTTATTAGATCTAAAAATATTTGTGATATGGTGAAGAAGGAAATATTAAGGATCCATTTAAGAATAGAGCAATTAAGAATTATATTGTTTAACTTTAGTGGAAACCATTAATTTTGTTCAAAAGTCAGAATTGAGTGTACTTAAACAAATTCAAATTCTTATTTTTCTTAGAACAAAACATATGAGATAAACATATGAATTAACCGGGAAAGAAACACATTAACAAGATAATAATAACACCACCAACAAGTTTGACACAAGAATCCTCAAAAGCTTTCTGTATTACTAAAATTTTTCCACTTGAGCTCAATGAATGACTTTACATTAAATGACAAATTTCTTTATACAAATCCCAACAATAATACTTCAAATTTGGAAGTATTTATACAAAACTATCAAAAAATATATTGAGTGAAAATCTCAAGGTCTTTTATAAAATATCAAAAACTACTTTACAAAGATAGAAAAAATTTATAGGAAATATGAAACTGATGTGGTTGCTGGCTCTACTCTAGAGGATGTTGTTGATGACTAGACCTCGAAAAGTGTTGCGTTGTTGTCTTGCTGTTGGAGGTGAAACTGTTTTACCCAATCAATTGACATAGCTTCTCCCATCGGTCTTCACTTGGGATAGAAAATTTTATCAACTTTCTATATGTCTCATCTACATCCGTGTACTTCTGAAAGGTAGCCTTGATGACAAACAAATGTTTTACCTCATGACTGATGAATAAGTCAAATCCTATGGCCTCCATGAATTCCTTCCCTATGATGTTCCATCTTATACCTGCAAATTTTGATTTATCTTGGGCAATAGTGCATAATTTCTCATAATAGTATTTTAGGTTGATCATCTTGTCTCCCATCATAATTTCTCATAATAGTCCTTTCCTATTTAGCACATGAATTTTTTATGAAATCTCTGAATGTTGGATTCCATATTTTTACACTTATTCTCTAGTTGTGGCATAAGGTTCCTTTTTGTATGCATCCTTTTTACCTCCAAAATGGTTTCCGTTCTGTCTTGAATTCCAATTTTTTCTAATTATTATTTGGTTTTAGAATTCAAGATATTTATAATTGTTGTTGTTTCACCAGGTTTCTGCCCCAAATATGTTTTTATCTCTTTCACTACTTTGGAATTGTTTATCAATTCCTCCTGCTCAAAAATAATTTGGATTGTAGGCCATATTTCAGTGATGGTCTCATTGGTTTCTATCCATATACTTTCTTTAGCCTGTGCCAAAGTCTGTGCCATGGCTGACTCGCTTTCAAACTGTTCTAATTTCTGAGCAAGCTTATGAGATTTCTGTAATTATGCAACATAAGAATTATCTATTTTTAATTGTTGTTCTTGCAGAATCTTAAGCTGGGCCTTTAATTTTGCAATTTTTTTCTCTTGAATGGACATATTTTCCATGGCTTTAATAAAACCACTTGAAGGATTAGTAGTCTATGCTTGTGCTAATGTTGATGTAGATGCTTCTGGTGTTGTTGCAATTGAAATGGGGATTGTTGTTAGTGTAACTAAAGCCAATTGTGATGACTACTCTTTTTATTTGAGCAATTTATCCATTTATACTTCCATGTATCTAATCTAGTTGTTTTGTTCAATTATTATATTGAACACGTCTTCCTTTTTCTTTTCTATTTCTCCAACTTCGTTGGCATGTGGATATTTTGTAGTGGGAAGCTTGAGCTACTTTATTAATGCTGCTATATCAATATTCTTTCTTCTCACAATTTCTTCTGCTGCCTTTACATCAATGGAATGGTAGCCCAACTTGATTACCACATCTTCTAGTGATTTGATCTTGGTATCCTAGGCTAAGGATGAAATCCTTTCGAATTTTAATTGTGTCTGTATGTTGTTGATTGATACCTGGAGTCTGGAGGCTGACATGGCAACATTAGTCAAAGTTGAGTACATCGTTTCACTAGTTTTCTTATGCATATCCCTAATTTAGTAGAACTTTTAAGAAATATAACAAACATGTTGAGAAAGGACACTGAGGTAAAATGGAATATAGAGGCAAAACAATCATTTGATCAAGTAAAACAAGCCTTAATGCAAGCCCCTGTGTTAATCAACCCTGATTTCGCAAAAGGTTTTTTGATTTTCTCATTTGCATTTGAGAATACTATTGCAGCAGTTCTCTTACAGAAGAGTAATGAAGGACATGAACAACCTATTGCTTTCTTTAGCAAATCCTTAAGATATGCTGCGTTAAAATACAACATCATGGAAAAGCAAACATTTGCTTTAATGAAATAAATGAAATATTTTAGAGTTTATATCCTTCATTCACATATAATTGCTTTTGTTCCAAATACTGTGGTGAAAGACATATTGACCCAAAATGGTCCTGATGGGAAAAAGGGTAAATGAATTGTCATTATCTTAGAATATGACATTGAAATCAAACCTACCAAACTCATTAAGGGACATGGATTAGATAAATTAATGGCTAAATCAAATTTTCATGCTTTGGAGATAAATTTTGTAGTTTCACTTGATGAACAAGGATAACATGCAACTCCACAAGTAACAGAGGCTTTTGCAACCTCTCCCTGGTATGCGGACCTTATTTTTGTCTTACATCATTTACAAGCTCCTCCTGGTTTGACCAAAAATAAGGCTAGATTTCTTAAACTCAAAGCTATGAAATTTTGTATTTTAGATAATAATTTGTATTGGAAAGATGCTAGAGGAATCTTACTAAACTGCTTGTTGAAAGATGAAGAAGATAAATTAATCCAGGAAATTCATGAAGGAGATTGTGGTGGACACTTGTACTGGAAGACTATTTCCAACAATATTTTAAGAGCTGGTTTTTATTGGCCAACCTTATTTCAAAATGTCCACAAGAAAGTCACCTCATGCCACCAATGTCAGATCTTTGAAGTAAAAATAAAATTGCTGCCCCTACCCTTAAAGCCCATATCAGCTGAAACTCATTTTCAACAATGAGGTTTGGATTTCATTGGAGAAATTCATCTTTATTCCTCAGCCCAACACAAGTGGATTATTACAACCACTGATTATTTTACCAAATGGATTGAAGCTATACCCACAAGGAAAGCTACTGATGCAGTGATTATTAAATTTCTAGAAACTAACATTCTTTCAAAATTTGGATGTCCTAGGAAAATCATCACCGATAATGCATCGAAATTCAAATAAAAGAATATGGTGGACTTTTGCAGCAAGTATCAAATCACTATAGGACACTCTACGACCTATTACCCCAAGGGGAATGGATTAGCAAAGTCTTCCAACAAAATTCTGGTTAATATCATCAAGAATTTGTTTTAGGATAACAAGAAATCATGGCATAACAAACTTGTCAATGAATTATGGGTTGAGAGACTCACTACTAAAAAATAAAATGGCATGTCTCCATACCAATTGGATATGGGATGGATGTTGTTTTTCCCACTTCTCTAGGTACCCTTGTTTTGAAAATGTTGCAGGAATTGCAAGTAGAGCCTAATGACCTTTAGAGGAGAATAAACCAGAAAATACAAATTTAGCAATAAAGAGAGGAGGTTTACAACAAAATCCAGGTTATCTAGGAAAATATCAACAAAATCTATGATAGAAGAACTAAAGCTAATGATTTTAAAATAGGAGATAGTGTATTGAAATGGGATTCAAGAAATTAAGAGAAAGTTAAGCATGGAAAATTTGATAGTTTATGGAAGGGAACTTACACAATTCATGCTTACAGAGGTAATAATGCATTTTCCCCGAAAAACATGGATGGAGCAGAGCTTCTTGGTGGACCTGTCAATGGAAAAATGATCAAACATTATGTTTCAAAATAATAGAAGCATTTCCCACTAAAATCATTGTAAATATCTTTTTTTGTATTGTCATGAGTGGGTGAATCATATAAGAAGTTGAAGCTCAAAGAGAAGGCCCTGATCTCCTGATCAATTTGCTACCATAACTACAACAACAATAAAACAATTCAGATGCAGAACAAATATGGAAGAATATGGTTCAAGGCTACTGATCTACAATTCTTGACACCTCATAGGGAGAGTGCCATCCCCATCTGGAGCCACTGTTATGGTCCTGTAATTCATAAGATCAAATGGTGATTGAATATTTTTCTTCTAGTCATTTCAAATTGTAAATTATGTTTCATTATGAAAATGATTTCCAATATATATATATATATATATAATGAGGAGGGTATATAAAAGAAAAAAAATAGAATAAAAGAATGAAAATGAAAAATGAAAAGGACCCCATGAAAAGAAAAAAAAGTGAAAAAGTGATCAAATTCAAATGGCACTAGAAAGAAAGAAAATTTTTATATTGAAAATAAATTAGGTTTTGTGTGCAACTTGTTTAAAATGCCACAATCATAGATCTTTGTTTGAATCATACATTATAATCATGGTGAAACACATTTGAATTTCTACTGTTAGATTAGAGAATAATTTAACCAAACTATTTAAACTTGGTTAAAACTAGTTAGGTAGGTGAAGAAATTAATCCAATTGTTTAAGTTGGACTAATTAGTTAAATTTGTAGGTTAGAATATATATTAGGAAAATCTCTCCTTCAAAGAAAAAGAAGAAGGGTCTACACATTTAAATGCACCTTTAATTGAGGAAAAAAAGCCTTAGTTTTGAAATATTAGAATATATAGGGTGAAAATGTAATAATTTCATGTTAGAAAGCAATATAAAGTTATCCAAAGCTTGTCGCCACATTATAAAGTTAAGAAATGTCAAAGTCTTTTGCCGTGTAGAAGTTAACTGTTGAGCACGATCCAACCCGCGATCATCTTCTCACCCGAAATAAATGGCTTGGAATCCTTTTCACCCCCCTACCCCTCCTACCTTTATCGGCGGAGGGGAGGGTTCGAAAAGTTGTTTCACCCCCTTCAGCCCCACACTACATGTCAACTCCATACTCTTTCGCACCCCCCTGCTCAATACCATATACCACCCATCCCCCCCTCTGAAAACTATCCAACTACTTTCCTTTCCCTCCTAACATTCCCCATGCCCACACTACCAATCCCTCCACGATACCTGTCCGACTAATCTTCCTATTCGTTATGCATTTAATCATATCCTAAATTACCGTTAAAACCTACCAACGGTCCCATGCCTCCAACGGATTCGTCCATAACCATAAAATCCCATCACCCTCACCCATTATACCGTTTTTCTGTATCTGATCCCACTAAATCTCCCCTGCAATTTCTTCATTTCACTTTTCAAAGTCAAATTATCCTAACGTTGAACAGAAGTCTAGGGTGCAACTGTGTGAGCATCACTGTCATTGCCAACCTTGGCAATCAACCAATTTCCCGAGTAAACTACACCACTGTTCAACCTTTACCCACTATTTAAATTTCCCAAAAATGGCTCCAAAGGTTAAGAACAGTAACAATTCTGACAATCCTATGATTCCCCCACCAATTCATCTTGATCACATCGATCTGGCTGACCGAGATTACAAAATCTCAGAGCCAAAGTGTGAATTCGATTTATTCAAATTACAAAATTGGCTCAAAGACAATTTCCATGACTAGAGAAATGATATTGGGCTCTAGGAATCCAATCTACCCCTGTACATGTTTCCCCAAACTCATTATTTCCTCGAATTTGTCCTCAAATGCCAAGCTAGATATTTACCCAGTCAGAGAGTCATTGTAGCCCACAGTGGTGAAATTCTGTTTACAATTACCCCTCAAACAATTGACCAAATGTTGCAAATCCCTCTGAATGATTCGACCACTCCTTTCTCAGTCAAAGCCTTAAATTAATTGTATCAGAAGCTAACCTTTTCCCAAAGATCCAAGATTTTTGAAATCTTCCTACCTGAAGATGCCCAACCACCAAAGAAGAATCCACCATATCATTCCTCCATTTTTCCAGACAAAGCTAAGAAAATCATTTCCCTACTCTCATGTTTACTAGGATACTATTCAGATGAATGGGTAGATGGACCTATTCTAGGTTTTCTATCCATTTTCTCCATTGGAGAAAAGCCCTTAGTAATTTTCAACTTTATCCAGTTTATTGCTGACAGCATTCATGAACAATTCCTTAAGTTTCAAACTAAAGGAATGTTCAAATATGCCTCCATTTTGGTTTATATGTTTCTATTTTATCAAGCAGATAGGTTTCCATTTGTAGTACAAAAAATTAATGAATAGGGAAATCCATACTTAGTTATTTTTTGGATTTCCTTAGTGAGAAGGAATTCAGAGGAATACAACTTCAAAGACTTCATTGATCAAATTTTCCATCCATCTACATGTTTGTTGAGTAGTAATATAGAACTTAGGGTCAGTGATGAAATTCATAAGATTCTACACCTCAGTGAACAGGTCAAAACAGGTGACTGGTGCTTGTACCAGAATTATACTGAAAGAAGAGTACATGGGTGTGAGTTTCCACCCTATAAGCTACCTAGATATGTCCCAATGAGGATTTTCACATTGGAGTACATCAGGAAAATGATAAACTCAGATGAAGTCCAGTTTGTCTAGGCCAAAAACAAATCACAATTCAGAATGAAGATTCAGATATGAACTTTTATTTGCAACAGTAGGAAAACATGTGAGGAGAAAAATACCCTCCTAAAGAAGATGAAGTTCCCATTGAGTTTCACTTGGTCATATGACCCATTTGGTATGATTTCCAAACTAAGAGTGGAACATAAAACCACTCCATATGCTCACACTCAAAGGCCTGAAATTGAAAATTACATGAACAAAATTGAATGGAAATAAAATCATTTACAAGAAGCAGAGGAGCAACTTATGTTTACAGCTACTTCACAGAGTCCCACATCTATGGAAAAATATGAGAAAATGATAAGGGAAGAATACTCTCCTTCAGTCATAGAGCTTTCAGCCAAATAATTCAAGATTTGCAGGAAGAAAGCAAAGAAAAATCCTAAAACAGAATTTTTAAAAGAGGGGAAAGAACAAGCTACTATAATACTGAAGGTTCCACGCTCTTCAGCAAAGTCAGATAGCATATTTACATGATCTGCAACATCTTTAGTTTCACAAGGTAATCTAGACACAACTAAAACATTATAATTGATTCAGGGAAAAACATAGACAAGTATCTTTGATAAATATAAGGAGATAAAGCAGAAAAATGAGCTTCTCAAAGTCAACACTTATGCTCAGTTCTGGAAACAAACTGCCATAGCCCAACATAGGCTCTTGTTAGCCTTTGACACCGAGAAATGAAGAATGTAGATGGAATTCTTGCACGCATAGGTCCCATATCCTAAATCAACAACTGATTACAAGAAGACTCTATTTGATTTTCATGCAAAATATATCCATCCTATCAATCAGATGGATATGAATAGGCAGACAGGGGAAATGATATATTCTACGTTGAAAAACACTGCAATGACTACTTCTAAATTGCAAGTATCCCTCACCAATATCTAGTACCATTTTAAGATTGAAAATATTTGTTGTTTAGAAAAGGATAATAAGATCAAATCCCTGGAAGAATTGGTCGTAAAAATTGGATATGACCCAAGTAATGTTAAGGCAACAGAAGAAATAATTAAAAAGAAGAATGTTGACATAGCAGCACTAAAAAACAATTGAAATTGTCAACAACTGAGAATACATAAACTAAAGAAAAGGGGCAGATAGAAAGTTAGAAAGAAGATATGCTCAGGTTAATTATGAAAATGCAAAAATAAGGGACATGGAAACATAAATGGACAAGCTAGTCAAGGAAAATTAACATAATGCACAACTAGCTGTAGTCCCACTTGATGAAGTACCCCTTACACTGATAACACAAATAGGAATGGCTACATCAACAAAAATAGGGGTTTCTACACCGAAAACACCCCCAATAAAAACTTCAAATGCCTATGGAAAACTGGTAAAAGATATGGAAGAAATGTCTATACAAGGAGAGTAAATCAAGAATTTACAAGGACAGGTAAATGCCCTACAAAAAAAAAGAGCAAGGAATGAGACCTCTCATCTAGGTGAAGTACATAAATCCCATAGACTCACTCAAAGGTTACAACAGTTGGGAAAGGAAACTACCATGGCTCAAACCTTAGCCCAGGCTAAGGAAAATATATGGATAAATATCAACAAATCCATGATTGAAATCTGGCCATCAATACAAATTATCTTTGAACTAAATGAGCTAATTCAAAAATCTAGAGAAGCCATTGAACAAATAAGAGAAAAGCTGGAAGAAAAGCCAACAGAAGCCACAAATATCATCAAATTTCTCAACTCCAAAAAAAGGTACGAGTTAGAATAATTAGGGATTGAAGACATAATTGAGACTATATTGGAAGTTAAGAAAGTACCAGCTAAGAGAAATATCATGTAACAATTGGAGGAAAAATTTCAAGTGTTGGATATTGGTGTGCAAACATTTAACAAAGTTGAGGTGCTCAATAAAAAAGGACTTCAAAGTTTATTAGTGCTGAATGATAAATTAATTACTTTTCTTGATTATAACCATAAATTAATGGTTGTTGCCAAAGAAAATTCCAAATTTGAAGGGATACATGGAAGTATCACAGGGAAAGCCTTCTTAGAGACATTAGAGTTTGATTTAAACATCCAACATGAGATCAAACACATGTTTATCAATAAGCCGACTTTTGCCAAATATACAGAGGTAGATGAAATTTACAGAAAGTTACTCAAGCAATCCATCCCAAGTAAATACAGGTGGGACAAATTGTGCGAGTTACTTCATTGAAAAATGGGTTCTATTTTCAGCAGCAAGACAAATAATGCAACAAAAGTTAAGAGGCAGATCAACAACAATTTCCACAAAAGTAGTGCCAACAATCCAAGAAATTCAACTTTCCCTATATTTTTGTAATAAGAGATGTAATTAGTTTTAGATATTCCTAAATTACATCTTGATTTGTTATATCGGGATATTTTGTAAATAAAATTATAAACACTTCTCATTTTGAAGTATGAAGGGTTTATTTTTGCATCCAAGAAGGCTATTTTACATTTTCAAGTTCTAGTGGACTTATCAGTAATACAGAAAGATATTTCATAGGATTCTTTTGTCAAAATTTTGGTGAAGTGAATCTATCGTTGTTTATATGTTTACTTTCCTTTGTTTACCATGCTTTTGTGTTTTCATAATCTGAATTATTCAATAAAAATTTGAAGAAAAAAACTTGTTTTAATACACTTTCTGATTATGGCTTTGAATAATTTCAATGTTTTCAACTAAAATTAATTAAATGAATTCTTAATTTCTCTATACTTAATGGAAATTCTTCCATCTATTCTTATTCACTTCATTTAAATTTACAAAATCCAATTAGCTTGGCTGCCTTGCCCTGTGAAATTTGTCCATAAAAGCTGAAATGGATCCATGTTTTAAGTCATAGACACCATAGCCCAATGGTGATTTAGACATTAATCAACCAAACAATTCAAATCAATCAAAAAAACGTTGAAATTGAATAACAAACCTAAAATCTTAAAACAAACAAATCTAAATATGACATAGAGTTCCCTCTCTGAAGCTGGTAGGGCTAGATCCCAGCTTCCAAAGTGGTTTTGTGGTTACCTCCATAATTTATTTTTCAACCTCAGAAATTATAGAGTGATAAGAGATTATTGGTCGGGAACAACTACAATGGCTTGATTGGAAATTTCAATATACTTGACCCTGACCTTCTAGCTGCTTGGGTGAGGAGTAGGTTTAGCTGGATGTTAGTTTCCTTAGCATATTCATCTTCCACTCATTTTCTGTAGTTTCTCTTGTGTTTTCTAAATTTTGTCTTGCATCCTCTTTTTCCTAGCCTCTTTTTGTTTTTTTTCTCCTAGTTTTGTTTCCTTAATATTGTGTTTTTTTTAATGAGGCTTTGCATGAAGGGTGTCCCATTTGGGCTCGAAAGACAATGTGACAAAATAGAAAAGGGCTTTGTGACACTGCAAAATTTGGCTAATCTTCAATCCTTCTTCTCCGTCTTGGTTACACCTTTTGGTCAATAATTTTCCGATGGAAAATATAATACTTGCATAAAGAAATATCTATTTCGAACCATGATCTCCATGCCTATTCTGGAAACCTTACGACTTCACTTTGATTTTTTACATTTTGGTGTTTTTCATGCTAATCCAATCGGTAGAGAAGGAAAACAGGAAAATCTAAATGGGAAAACTAAAATCAAAGGTATTTATATGCTTCTCTAAAGGAAAAAACTCTTATTCTCTCAATAAGTCGAGATCCCTCTTCCGGCCATGAAATAAATAAGTTCCCATGCACAATCCTATATAAAATATATAAATAAAGGTGAAAGAAGAAAAACATTTCTTGCGCAGGGAGGTGAAGAAAGAAACTCCGTCAGGGTACTGTCTAGGCTCAATGGTAACAAAAAAATGTTTGTGTTCTTGTAGTGAATCTGCTAGGGTACTAAATAGGCCTACTGGAAACAGAGCAACGCCAGATATTAAAAAACTATACTATGAAAATCTAAATCTCATAAACTACATTACCCTTCTCGTAATTTGAAACATTGTGATATGGCAAATTATGGTTGTGGTCATTCGAGAAAGGAAAAAGGGGACTATTGATGCAGGGGCATCCGAACCAACTTAAATTAAAATCGAAAACTGAACCTGAAGAGGTGGACACGTGGACAGTCACACAAATTTAGACAAAATTTGTTAGTTTTCTGTAACTGATTGAGTGTAACTGATTCATGCCTTGTAAAATTCTATATAGAAGCGAGTCTATGTGCGTGAGAGATATAGGAGAAGGGATAGGAGAAACGCAATGTAACCGAGGTAGTATCTGCGTGCTAAGGCTGAAATTCCTTAAGAGTGTAACTGCATTTTGTGTATAATACAAATGTACTGTTCTCTGGATTTTCTATGTACGAATATGGTTTTCTTATGTTTTAAGATTTCTGTGTTAAATTCCATTTTATGGGTTGATTGGTCGGCCATCGATCACCTTTTAGTCAAGCCCTGATGGAATCCGGCCTATCCCAGTTAGTGAGTTTGGGAAGTTCGAGATGTGAACGTTATTAATAATTGATTATTGAATATGTTTTAATCTGCGTTGATCCTCTGTTTACTTAAAAGAACGAAGGAAAGGTGCTGAAGAAACGAGGTAGGGGACGTGTTTCAACCGATGCGAAGAAATCTAAAGCGGGTAAAGATGAAGGAGAGAGTAAACAAGGACAAGAAGAAACACCAAAAGAATCAAAGAAGCGGAAAATCAAGGAGCTTTCTACTCCTACTCTCGATCGACCCTCCAGGGAAAGAAAGATGATCGAGCGCTTCGTTGCGTCTAACGAAAAGGAAAACGTTAAAGAGTTCACCATTGAAAAGGGCAGACGGACGCTGCTTAAAGACATCCCAAATGTGGTATACAAGCTATCCAAAAGGAGTAGAGATGGTGAAAATGTGAGACTTATTCATGTTGTTCCTTATGGGAAGCGTGGAAAAGCTTTTCATTTAAAAAATAACATCTTGCAGTTTTCAGGTTATGTGTGGGGTGACAACGACGAAAAGCTTAAGGGGAAAGTCAAAGAAAAACTTGAAAAATATAATAAGGAAAATTTGTTGAACTTGTGTGATTTGCTGGATATTCATGTTGCAAAAACGAGCAATAAGAAGGAAGAGATTGTGGCAAAATTGATTGAATTAATTCGGAAGGAACGAAGAAAGGTTCCCTTTGTTGAAGGCGGAACCAAGAATTAAAATGGGAGCGAGGATGGTTTTGAAAACCCATTGTTGGTTTTGAAAACCCGTTGGGAAGCATGTGAAGATATCAAAGGGGTGCAGTGGAAGCGTCGTGGGCTAACAACCCATAGTTCTCATAATCGAATTCAGGTTTATGTATCTCCGTTTTGACGGAGTTTTGAGTTTGCAGATTGATTTACGTTTAACTGAAAGGTGAACTGCCCTGTGGCAGATTCACTTTTCGTCAAGTGGTATCAGAGCGGGACAAGATTTCCTGTGGAAAGGAGTTTTGCGTGTGAAGAAAGAAGGATTTTGCGAGCGAAGAGGTACAACTTTATGAAGTTTTGTAAGCTTGTGATTTTTTTTGTGTTTTGTGAAGGTAGCGGCAGAGGAAGGTGAGCAGATGCAACAACCTTGAGCAAGAGTGCTCAATTGGTTCGAGAGGAGAGAACCAGAGATGCCAAAAGACTAAGCTCAGGACAGAAGTTTGGTGAGGTATCTGGTAGCAGGGAGGACTGCTATTGCAGAGGTTTTGTTGCAGTTCACGATGGACAATTCCACAGAGGATGTGGGTAGAATTGTTTGAGATATTGCTACAGGAAGATCACAAGGAGAAGTTCCACCGAAGAATTTCTGACAGTTGCATAAGCCATATGACCAGGAGGTCATCAATTTTTTTTGTGCCTCGTGAGTCTGATGCAGGGGCATCCGAACCAACTTAAATTAAAATCGAAAACTGAACCTGAAGAGGTGGACACGTGGACAGTCACACAAATTTAGACAAAATTTGTTAGTTTTCTGTAATTGATTGAGTGTAACTGATTCATGCCTTGTAAAATTCTATATAGAAGCGAGTCTATGTGCGTGAGAGATATAGGAGAAGGGATAGGAGAAGCGCAATGTAACCGAGGTAGTATCTGCGTGCTAAGGCTGAAATGCCTTAAGAGTGTAACTGCATTTTGTGTAAAATACAAATGTACTGTTCTATGGATTTTCTGTGTACGAATATGGTTTGCTTATGTTTTAAGATTTCTGTGTTAAATTCCATTTTATGGGTTGATTGGTCGGCCATCGATCACCTTTTAGTCAAGCCCCGATGGAATCCGGCCTGTCCCAGTTAGTGAGTTTGGGAAGGTCGAGACGTAAACGTTATTAATAACTGACTATTGAATATGTTTTAATCTACGTTGATTCTCTGTTTACTTAAAAGAATGAAGGAAAGGTGCTGAAGAAACGAGGTAGGGGACGTGTTTCAACCGATGCGAAGAAATCTAAAGCGGTTGAAGATGAATGAGAGAGTAAACAAGGACAAGAATAAACACCAAAAGAATCAAAGAAGCGGAAAATCAAGGAGCTTTCTACTCCTACTCTCGATCGACCCTCCAGGGAAAGAAAGACGATCGAGCGCTTCGTTGCGTCTAACGAAAAGGAAAACGTTAAAGAGTTCACCATTGAAAAGGGCAGACGGACGCTGCTTAAAGACATCCCAAATGTGGTATACAAGCTATCCAAAAGGAGTAGAGCTGATGAAAATGTGAGACTTCTTCATGCTGTTCCTTATGGGAAGCGTGGAAAAGCTTTTCATTTAAAAAATAACATCTTGCAGTTTTCAGGTTATGTGTGGGGTGACAACAACGAAAAGCTTAAGGGGAAAGTCAAGGAAAAACTTGAAAAATATAATAAGGAAAATTTGTTGAACTTGTGTGATTTGCTGGATATTCATGTTGCAAAAACGAGAAATAAGAAGGAAGAGATTGTGGCAAAATTGATTGAATTAATTCGGAAGGAACGAAGAAAGGTTCCCTTTGTTGAAGGCGGAACCAAGAATTAAAATGGGAGCGAGGATGGTTTTGAAAACCCATTGTTGGTTTTGAAAACCCGTTGGGAAGCATGTGCAGATATCAAAGGGGCGCAGTGGAAGTGTCGTGGGCTAACAACCCACAGTTCTCATAATCAAATTCAGGTTTATGTATCTCCGTTTTGACGGAGTTTTGAGTTTGCAGATTGATTTACGTTTAACTGAAAGGTGAACTGCCCTGTGGCAGATTCACTTTTCGTCAACTATGTTTATGCTAGAGTAAGTGGGGAGGCCAGAGTGATTTGAATGATGAATCAATACTCCCTGAGGAACTAAACCCTGCACGAAATATTTGACCAAGGCATAGAAGCTAGAGTTCTACCAATGTGTCTACAAGTGTTGTCACTGCGACAAACACCTTCTAAAATGTTTCCTACACTTGAATTTTGGATCCTACTGTGGATATTATGTCAATCATTTCATAGTCGCTTCTTGGTTGGTTGATGCTTTGTCCTTGAGCTCCCCTTTGAATTATAAGTCTCGAAGTCACCTGCTTACTCCACAACAAGTTCATGAACACATTCTTTTATGCAAGCTTGAACAAGCATAACATAGTACATCAAGACCGTGCCTGTACAATGATTAACTCATGTCGACAATTAGTGTGCACTTTCATTTATAGTCTCTCACTTTTGGCTGTGATTGTACTTCTGTTCCAGTGTTTTTTCCAAACTGTCGCTTTTGGGCACCTTCACTTTTGTGAGTGTGGCTTTCAAGTTTTCCATTGTCACCTGCACTTTATTTCATCTTAATTAGTGTCATTTTCATATTATTTTGGCTATGACATGTGTTGATATCACTATTGTTCGCATATCACAAGTGTCGTTCACACTTCTCTCTTTATATAGTAAACATTGTCTTTTGGCATGGGAAGTTGTTGCTTATTATGTAAAGCGGAGTTTTGGTTTTTTTCAAGGGGAAATATTTGTGATAATGAGTTGTTATTATCATATAGACATGTATTGAACTCATTCCCAAAGTTTCAAGCACGATCGCACAAGTTTTGTCGCTATCGTCGCAAAGTCTATATTTAGTGTAACACTTGGAGTAAGCTGTCACGATGTTGTTGCATTAAGGAAAGTATGCTTTTCATGTGTTCTAAGTGATCTGTTAGGGTCCTATAATAATAGGGTTCATAAATTTTGAATTGACTGTGATAGTCTTGTAAATATGTACATACCTTTCTTTCTGCAAGTTGTTTTCCCATATTTTGAAAAAATGAAAAATAATAAAAATCCAAAAAGAGGATAAAAAGTCGTAAAAGAAAGATCAAAGGACTTAGAAAATTATAGACCCCAAAATAAAAAAGAGAAATAAGACCTGAAAGTGAGCAAATCCAAATGCCACTATTTTTACTTTTTACTGCAAGAATAATGATTATGTGCAGAGTGTCAATAAATGCCATAATCCATGATCAGTTAAATAGTTTAATCTTAACTTTTCATGCTTTCAATTTCATGTTTTAGATAGAGAATAAAGATTTGTCAAACAATTTAAACTTGACAAATCAGTATATAGGTAGAGAATAATGAGGAGCTCAACAGTTTAATCTGAGCCCTCAGATGAAATAAGGTAGATTTAGACAGTTTTATGCTTTGAAAGAAAAATGTTTTAAGGTTGCAAGCCTAAATGCACCTACAAAATGAAGGAAAAATGTTATAAATAAAGTTGGGTAGGTAGAAAGCAGTTGAGTAATCATGCAATAAAGCATCATTGAGAAAAATCACTAATTTCCCCTCCCCTACAAGTATTCAGTGTTCTAAACTATTAGTAAAAAAGGCTCAGAGCATTTCTCTGACTTTTGTAGGGACTAGACTCAAGGCTCGATGACTGGTTAGTTAAAAATATTGAATTCCTACATTAAACCTTCATTCATCAACATTTGTCCTTCATTCATAAATCATAATCCCTTTTTCCTAAGTAAAAAACCCATTTTTTACTTGGTAAAAATAAAATCCTAAATAATTAACTTCATTCCCTTCAAAATCATTCATAAAACCCTCAAAAGGCATTTATCCTAAGTATAAGTGAAGTAATACAACAAAGATGAGAAATGCTTTATTTTTTACACTTTACTTAGAATTAGCATGTATTTTATGACCATTACACTATTCCTTTTTTCATATTAACACCTAACTTATTGTATTAAACCCCTAGACTACACCCTTCCGTATATATTATTTCCCTTATATTTTAATAAACCCAAAAAACCCATTATTTTAAGTTTAGGCCAATGTTAAATATTCCACATGCGTAATATAAAACCCCGCCCTACAAACCCATTGGTCTAAAAACCTATCTATAAAATTAATTCCGCCCCTATAGTATTCAAAAAAATGCAAAAAACTTTTGAAAAACTATATAATATAACTGGAACTTGTATATGTATTTATTGAAACATTTCATAAAATGTTTTAATTTAAATATACATTATATTCCTCCCCCCGCCCCGCCATCATATAACCCAAGGTTTTGAATTAATTAAATGTTTATTTATAAAGTCCAAAACCCATTGTTGCATATGCAAACACCCTGGCCCCACTCCCATTCTGACGCAGCTCCCCACCAAATTTGGACCGTTCGCATTTAAAACCCAAATCCGACGGCTAACATCTGATATTGCGTAGAAAAGTTGTGTGATCACTCAAGCTCCAAATCTGCGCGAAATGGGTGGCTTCGCAATTTATCTCTCCTCCACGTGAATAATTTCTATTGGATCGCGTGGGTTCAAGCCAAAACCACTTACCGTCGTAACGTCGTGTGATAACCACTGGTTGTTTTGATCCGTTGAATTCCGAAACTACCTTTCTTGTCGATGTGACAATCATTCAATGCCAAAGTAATATAACCAAAATGCATATTAAACCTACGAAATTTAATTCATGTCATTTCTATTCTGCAAATTAACCTATTGCTCATGCCTCCCCGATTGAAAAAAACATCATTTTCCACCATTTCTGCACCTGAAAAGCTTCAAAAATTTACCCTGTGACCTTTGAAGACCATCGAGGAGCTGTAATTTGCTCCAGAAAAGCTACAGAAGTCATCATCTCATTCAAAAACCTTTGAAACTCTTTCGAAGCCAAATACATGCATACAAAAGGTATTTATTTGAGATTTAAACCAGCAATTGATTTGAAAGATATTTAAAGAACAAAAGACACTGTCAAAAAGCCCCAAAAAAAGGCCAGACCCTGTCAAATTTTTTCCAGAAACCTTGTTTCTCTGCTGCGCACAACTTTTCAAGAAATTTGTGAGTTTTTCACACTTTGATGAAATATTTCAAGCTTAAGTCAAACAAGAAAACCTATGCAGGTATCCTAAGCCTTGGTGACCCTTTTCAAAAGAGTTTTTAGCCCAATTTTCCATTAAAATACTCAAGAAACCCTTGTTTCTTGTTTTAAACCAGTTAAAAGCCTATAAAACTCTTTCACAGACCTAATTGAGAAGAAGGCCCAAAGAAAAAGCTATACTTTGCCAAATTTGTCCAATAAACCCTATGCTAAAGTAAATTACTTTTGCAAACTGTCTAAACTTGCAAAAGTAGCCCAAAATGCCTAAGAAACAGAGCATAAGCAACCCTGAAGGTTCCAAAGTACCTAAACCTATTCCTGCCATGACTTCAAATACTATTATTGTTGTAAATCCTCTTCAACAACTTATTATTGATATTGAACACATCCCACTAGCTGATACTGATTACAAGATAACATATCCCATTGTTGAGTTTAACCTGCTAGATATCCATAACCGGTGCTATGAAAATTCATTAGATAATGAAGAAGAGGTCCATATTTGGGAATCTCATTTTCCCAAATATATTTTCCCAAATATGTTGTCCCATTAACTCACCCATGTTAGGAGGTCATTAGATTGTGTCACCAGTATTATGTTCCTGAGCAAAGAGCCATTGTAAATGCCAATAAGGAAGTGTTTTTTAGCATTACTGCAGAAACAATTAACTAGATGTTGTAACTTTAGCCTGACCCCCAAGCAGTCCCTCTGTCTATAGAGGCCCTCTTCAAGTCATATATTGGCCTAGATTTTCAAAAGAGATTCATGATTTTTCGCACATTTATGCCTTTGCATGTAGAAATTCCTAAGCTAAATCCTCCATATTCTACTGCTAAATTCCTTGAAGGTTCAAGACGTGTGATTTCCATGCTTTCCTTTATCCTTGGATATTTTACTGATGAACACATAGATGAGTCCATCTTAGGGTTCTTATCCACCTTTTCCCCAGGTGAACCACCATCAGTAATCTTTGATTATGTTAGTTTCATTGCAGATAATATTCATTATCAATTGACCAATTTGAAAATTGAGGGAGTGTTCAGATATACCTCCTTCCTGTTCCATATGTTTTTATATTTCCAATCAGATAATTTTCCAGTTTCTCTCCAAAAACTTGACATAGAGGGAAATCCTCTATCTATCATTTTTTGGACATCCTTGCTCAGGAAAGAATGTAAAAATTTCAGTTATTCAAAATTTTCAGAGTTATTTTTACATCCAGTGATCATAATATTGACCAAAACAGAGCAGCCTAGAATAAATGAAGAAATGAAAAAGTTATTGCAGTTGTCAGAGCAAAGTAAGGTTGGTGATTGGTATTTGTATGAAAAGTATACTGAGATCAGAGTCTTTGGGTCAAAATTGTCACCTTACAAGTTAACCAAACATCCTTTAATGAGGATCTTTGCCTTGGAGTATATCAGGCAGATCCTAAACTCTGATTCCATAAATTTCATGGCAGCTAAGAAGAAAACCCAATTCAAACTAAAGAATCAAATAGGGCCATTCATATGCTATCACAGGGATGCAGAGAAAGAAGCAGCAAATCAGTTATTGGAATACAAATTTGAATAGAGTTTCCCTTGGAACTATGATCCACAAGGGATCTTGAGTAAGCTAAGGGTTAAATGCAAGTTAAAACCCTTCATCCATGAAGCAAAACCAGAAATAGAAAAGTTTGCAAATCAGCTTGAATGGACTGAAAAAACTTTAACAGATGCAGTGAAAAAAGGTAATACTAGTCATACCTTAGAGACCGCAAATCAGCCAAAGAAATCCACCAAAATAATAAGGGAAGAAGGAGCCTATGTGGTAGAAACTATAACTGAAACCAAGTTCAAGCTCATATATAACAAAAGGCCCAAGTTAGGTTCAGCAGGTAAAGGAAAAGTAACAATTGATGTGGAAGAAACAAATATTTTAAATACCAATACAGATTTTCAAGAGAAAAATGTTGCTACTGTGATTATCAATGATCCAGTCACTAACAATTAGAATGAAGAACAAGTTAATAATGAAGATACACAGTTGATGAAAAGACAACAAAGCATGGAAGCCTCTTCCTCACAGGCAGTTGAGGAAAAAGACTTGGATATCAAAGAAAAATATAAGAAGATTAAACTGAAGAATGAAGAGATAAATAATAAAATTTATTCTCAATATCTCAAATAGACTCCAAGTGTGAAAAATAGGCTTCTTTCTGCATTTGATTATTCAAATCAAAACCTAATCATGTCAGTGTTGCAACCCACAGTTAAATCTCCTAAGACAGTGGAAGATTATAAGAAAGTTGATTTGGAAGTTCAGACATATAAGATCCATGCTCTTGATCAAATTGATTTCCACAAACAGACCTCAGAAATGTTATATTCTACTGTCACAAATAAAGCCATGAGTGCTCAAAAGCTCCAAAACACCATCTCCAACATGCAAAATCAGATGAAGTTTGATAAAGCCTCATTGTATGCCAAGGATCTAAGGATAAAAGCCTTATAAGAACTAGTTTTGCGGGTGGGATATGACCCTATTAATATCAAAGCAACATAATTATTGGTGAAAAAGAAAAATGAAGATATAGTAGCTTTGAGGAAACAACTCAAACTTCCTCAAAGTGAACATCCTCAAACAAAAGAAATCATACAGGAACATAGTGAAAAAGACGATATGATGAATTTAATTCTTCAGTTGACAACCCAGGTTAAGGAGATGGAAATACAGATGGACAATCTTGTCCAAGAAAAGGAAACAGTGAAAGAACCAGAGATTCCTACAGTTATTCCAGTTATCACTACAACAGTGCCTTCAACTTTAGCTGAAAATTTGGCACCCAAAGAACCACTGAATACTGCAGTGTCAGTGACTTCTTCCACAACCTCAGTTATGAATCATCTACAACAAAAATTCAACATATAGAGGAAGCCAACAAAATAGTGAAAGCAGTGGAAGAAATGTCTTTAAAGACAAATGAGATTAACAGGTTGACAAAGATGGTAGAAAATCTTGAGAAGTCAAATAAATTAGCTCAGATAAATGCAAAGTCACATGAACAAAATGTCATCAGATTGAATGAAGAGTTGAAGAAATTTCAAAAGGAATTGACATTAAAAGAGAAAATATCATACATCAAAAAATCAGCTTTGGAAAAATGTCATTGAAGCCATCCATGATGTGTGGCCTTCAATTCAGGTAATTTTTGAGCAAAGATAATTATTACTAAAAGCACAAGCAGAAATTCAAAAGATCCAAACTGAACTGGCTGACAAACTAGAGCAAGCTTTAAGGCTAATCACCTTCCTTAAAAGAAAAAATAGAAAGGAGTTAGAAGAACTCAAAATTACAGATAAAACTGAAACTATCATAGAAATTAGGAAAGTCACTACAAAGAAAAATCTGATGAGGCAACTTGAAGAAAAATGTGATAGTATGAATACTGCCATAACCAGGTTTATGGTTAAGTTCACTAATTTGAGGCAAAAAGGACTGCCTGATATCATGGTCATTAATGATAAATTGATGCCTCAAAATGACTATGATAAGAATATTAGAGAGTTTGCAAAAGAACATGTAAATAATCCAACAGGTCAAGGCATACCAACAAGAAAAGTGTTACTGAAGAGTTTTGAAGATTTATTCTACCTGCAACATAAGATAAAACACTTGTTTATCATCAAACCAACCTTTGTTAGATATACTGAAACTGATGAAAATTTTAGGAAACTATAGAAAATACAAATTCCTAAAGATGAGGATTGGCAAGCACTCACAGATTTATTATGAAGGATAAAAGACAGACAGATAAAAAGAAGACTAAATTGTTTTCGGAATTATTTTCAAAACAGATTTTACAGCAGTAAACAGTTTTTTGTCTAATGGTTAAATAATATTAGTTTAGAAAGTACCATTGAATAAAGAGAATCAGAGAAAGAGTATCAAACAAGGCATATCAGATTCCAAAAATATCTAAGAGCCACCAAGGAGGACACCAAGACAACCAGCTACATCTTATCCTCAAAATAGTTTCTATTTCTTTTGGATAAATAGGATAGCTTGCTGATTTGTTAAGCAGCTGTCTCTATTATTGTTGTAAAGATATTTTATTTTCCTAAGATAATTCCTAGAAATTTTCTAGGATATTTTATAAAGAAATATGTATAAATACTTCATCTTTAGAAGTATTCTGTGTGGAATAAAATTGTTGGGATTGTTATAGTCATTTCTTCTTGGAACTAAAAGCTTTTTGTGTGTCAAAATTCGAGTAGCAGGATGGATCAGTACAACTGGCATCATACTTCAGGATTCCTGTGATGAGCTATTTGGAGTGAAGTATTTCCTTACTTATCATTGTTATATTTCTTTGTTACATGCATCTGTCTATGTTTTTTCTAAATCTGAATGAATAACTAGAAATATTACTACAATATTTGTTGAGAGCACCTTGTTTTTTACTAGTTATCATTTATATGTTTTCCTCTGATTACTAGTGTAGGAAACCCCTAATTGCCCCCTCTCTCGTTTGACCTCTTCCTACTACTTCCTTTTTCCAGATCAAAGGATTCTTAAGTGCCCTTTATCCCGATCATACCACCTCATAAAAACAACTTTCCAATATCTTCAAGGGTTATCTATCTTGCCCTGAAAACATTTGACCTTTTTGGCCTTGATCCTAGTTCTATTTACTTGATTTTGACTCCTTAGCCCAATGGACAAATAGATTCCCCACTATCCATCATTTCAAGTGATTTTTCCCACCAAATCTACCAAAACAAAACCAAAGTTACACATTCATAACTAGCCTAATATTTACAAATTGAAACAAAGTTAAATTTTAAAGAGAGAGCCCTCTTTGAACCCTAGGAAGGCTAGATCCTAGAGTTTGAAGTTGGTTTGTGGTTACCTCTAGTATTCTTTTACTAAAAACCGAAATCTCACAACTTTAGAATTACTAGAGTGATAAAATTATTAGCGACCATACTGGGGACTAACCAATCCTCAGTCATAAAGCTAGTCTTAAAGAAAATCTTTTTATTCATCTTTTTACTTTAAGATTGATTTTATAAGTTGTGGGTATTAAAAAACTGTAATTTTGGCTTCTAGGAAAATTTACTATACCAGGTTTAACTCGGATCCTAAGCCTGTTGTTATAGTAGACAACCCAGATCGAATTGGTAAAAAGAAAAAATAGTTAGAAGATTTAGAAGCTGAAGTATCATTACAAAGAGTCAATTCATTACCACAAGAGTTAGTAAGTATGCAAGATATTGATTTTGATCTGAAATTTGAGCATTCTTTATTTAGAAGTAAATCTGAAAGTGATTTGAAAACTGATGTTTTAGACCCTGTTTTTATTTCATTCTTGAATACAAAACATAAAAATATTACAGTAAATTCTAAATCAAAGAAAGTTCAATATCAGGCTAAAATTGAATAAATTAATGTTACTATTCTCAAATATATTTATGAAGCTATTGAATTAGCTCAATTATTAACCTACACAAACAAACCTTCAGTTTCTTAGTTACATACCACAATAATACCAGCTAAAGATTCATCTTTGTATGCTGTTACATCATATATAACTTCCACTACCAACTCATCTACAGATCCATTTATCCCTAAATTACCTTTACAACCTAGAGTACTATTTCCACCACTCACTTCATCCACTATATCCATTAGCTCACCCTTTGATTTTTTAAACACATCATCCTCATTCCCCAGTAGTTCTATATACATTTCGGTTTCATTTCCCAACACTTCAACTACAGCTTGTAGTTCATCAGCTATCATTTCCAGTTTAGCCTCAAGCACTTCTACTTTGCCTCCTAGCAAAGCTAAACTTCAAGCTATGGTTGCTAGGTATGCTCCCCTAGTCTTACCAAAACAGCTTCATGACATGCCTCAAGAATATCAGTGTAAGATACCGTAGTTTGATGCCACTACCCATTATACAGCTCAGCAACATATAAATAAAATGACATATTTCTTTGAACTCCATGAAATTGATGATTCAGATGTTCAAATGAGGTTTTTTGCATAAACATTGACAGGAGAAGTTAAAAAATGGTTTAGAGGTCTTGCTGCTGGTAGTGTAACTGATTTAGCTGTATCTCATAGATTGTTTTTAATAAATGGGAAAAGAAAAAGAATCCACTCCAAATATTGTTTGAATTTGATTCCATGAGAAGAGCTCCAAATGAGTCAGTCCAAGACTACTGCACTAGATATAACAATGTTTACAATTCCATCCCTACAAATATTTAACCCACTCCTGATAATGTCCTACTCAAATTCCCTGATGGATTTGACATGGACATGGCTTATCAGTTGAGGGAAAGAAATGAAGAAACCTTAGAAAGAATGCAAACAGACACTGTTAGTGTAGAAGTAAACATTTTAGCTAGAAAAGCTAGACTAAGAAATGAGATAAGAGTGACCATTAAAGAAGAAACTTCCAATTCAGACTAAAAAATAGACATGCTAGCTAAAACTTTAGACAGGATGATGGATAGATTAGACAACATAGAGAGGATACCTCCATGGGATAATCAACATCAAATCAGAAATCTCAATTTTAGAAAAAACACAAATTCAGGAAAAGCAAAAGAAACATCCCCAGACCAAACAACAAGACCCCCATTCCAAGAGAACTATGTTGAAAGTTCCCAGAGTGATGATGATGAGGATGCAATAAATATAATGGGAATAGATGATAATAATACTATATTTCTCACTCAAGAAGATCAGGAATTATTTGAACTCCAACAACTTAAATTAGATTCAAGTGAATCCTTTGATTATAAACACGGTTATGATTAGGCTATAAATGAAATACACAGTCAATATAACCTTAGAAATAAGAAAAAAAATGAGTCTTATACCAAGAAAACTTCCCAAACTCAGAATAAGAAAATAGTAGAGGCTCCCAGAACAAAAGTTCTGCAAATTCTCCCAAGGGAAAATAAGCAAAACTCTAGTTCTTCCCAAAACATTTCTAGTCCTAAAAATGCTTCAAGCCTTAAAATTGTTGATATTACTGATGAAGTTTCTCAAGCTACAAAAGAATCATAGAAATATACTACTGCTAAAGCTTCTAATTCTGTTAAAACAACAAATTTAGATCCTAAAATACCCTTTGCTAATTCTAAATCAGTAAATCCAAGAATTACTACTTCAAAAACACCTGCTGAAAATTCTAAGTCTGAAAGAACATCTACTGCTTCACAAACAATCCCTGAAAAGAAAGTTAGGAGCAGTAAAACACAAGAAACTCAAACAGAGAATGTTAAACCAATTGAAAATGAAAACATAACTGTAGAAAAACAAGACAAACCAACACAAACTACAGTTACCAAAGGAGAGTTGATTCAAATCAATAAATATCAACCTACATTCAACATACAATTAGAAATTGAAAAACTAAAAATACTAATTCCTTTGACTGAATTGGTAAAACATGACTTGTACAAATCAACCATAACTGAAACATTAAATATGAATGATGGAGAAGATTCCATAAATCTAAATGATGATCAACCACAGTTGATTTTTGGCCCAGATGTGAATGGAAAACATGCAAATGGAACAATTCCTCCATTTTATATTAGTCTTACCATTCATGATCAAATTTTACATAATGCCATGCTAGATTCAGGAGCTTCCCATAATCTAATGCCTAAAGCCATAATGGAAACTCTAAATTTAGAAATCATAAGGCCCTACAAATATTTGTTCTCATTTGATTCATGTAAAGTTAAATGCCTAGGTTTAATCAAATATTTGTGTGTAACACTAGTTCAATATCTTGGTAAGAGTATATTAATGGACATTGTAGTAGCTGATATCCCACCTAAATATGGAATGTTACTTTCTCTCTCATGGGGAGAAAAGTTACAGGGATCTCTACAATTGGACATGTCTTATGTTACTATATTAGTTTTTGGCCAGCCTAAGAAGTTATATAGGGAAACATTGATGAAGTTCATGGTCAGTAGTGCAAAAAGATCTATAAATTACCCAATTTACTCTACCCCAACTGACCTTGATTCTTTTATCCTATGCAACTCTGAAACTAATGAAATCCAAACTGAAATAATAGATAAAAAGAAAACACCCAACAATGATAATATCTTTCATGAATATCTATGGCATTTAGACTTTGATGGTTCTATAAATAAGTTAGGAGCAGGAGCAGGAGTTTGGATAACCAACATGGAGACTAATCACTCAGAAGGCCATGCTTTCAGGCTCAATCTAAAATGTACCAATAATATGGCTGAGTATGAAGCCCTCATTCTAGGACTCCAAATTATTGGAACTCAGGAGGAAAAAGAATCTTAATCATGGGAGATTCAGAGTTGATCATAAAACAAATAAATGGAGTATATTCTGTTTACAATCCTAGAATAAGCCGATACAGAGACACTATGCTAGATTTAACTAATGATTTATTGGAATGTAAATTTGTTGCTATACCTAGAAAACAAAATATACAGGCTCATTATCTAGCAACCTTTGCTAGTACATGAAATTTACCATTCCAACCTAATCACAGATATACTGCTGAAGTCAAGCATCGGCCAATAAATCCAAATAAACTTAAGTATTGGCAAATATTTTCTCAAGATGAACAGATTTACAAGTTTATGAATAATGAAGGTGAATTTCAGAACTATAAGATAGACACAGATTGTACTATAGATCAAGATTCAGATTGCAAAATAGATCTGAATAACTTAGATGTAAATAGAATAAAGTTTGATAAACCAACTGGATTTAGTCAATCAGATATAAATAGCTTAGAGAAAGTAGAGATTGAAGAAATTATTGATGATGAAACAGACATATTGAATCTTAAGGAGAATTTCTTACCCAAAGGTTTAACTCCCTTAGAAATTTTTTTTGACTCAAATGATGTAGCTAGAAAACCCAAAATGGATCCAGTTAGATCTGATATAGAAGAATGCAATATTGGTATAGAGTTAAAACCCAAAATAATCAAACTTTCCAAAACATTACCTCAACAAGAAAAGGAAAAATACATTACTCTTTTAAAAGAATATCAAGATTTTTTTTCCTGGAGTTATGAAGATCTCAAATCTTATGATATCAGCATAATCCAACATAAAATTCCAATAAAAGAAGACCAAAAGCCATTTAAATAAAAGTTGAGAAGAATTAACCCTGTTTTATTACCTTTGATAGAAAAAAAAGTGAAAAGAAGGTATGATGCACAAATAATTGCACCAATCAGATATTGTGATTGGGTTTCCAACCTGTTCCAACAAGAAAGAAAACAAGAGAGATTATATTATGTGTTGACTTTAAGAATCTAAAAAAAGTGTTCTTGAAAGATAATTACCCTTTACCTAAAATGGATCATATATTACAGAGGGTAGTCGGCTCTTCTAGGATGTTACTTTTAGATGGCTTTCAGGATACAACCATATTTTAGTCTAAAAAAAAGATCAAACCAAAACAACATTTACTACTCCTTGAGGCAATTTTATGTATGTAAAAATTCCTTTTGGTCTATTGAATGTAGGAGCAACCTTTCAAAGAGCTATGGATATAGCTTTTGCAAAGGAAATACATTATTTCTTAGTAATTTACTTAGATAACATTACTGTGTTTTCCACAACTGATAATGAACACTTGGATTGTCTGAGACAAGTTTTTATTAAGTGTAGGAGATTTGACATCTCTTTGAATCCTAAGAAAAGTTTATTTGGATTCGAAGAAGGCAAGTTACTTGGACACATAATTTCTAAAGAAGGAATCAGAATAGATCCTGCTAGGATAGAAGCAATTCTTAACATCAGTCCACCAAGAAACATCAAGAGTTACAATCATTTTTAAGTAAGATTAAAATTTTAAGAAGATTCATATCCAATTTAGCTGAGATAATTAGAGAACTAAATAACATGCTTAAAAAAGATTCAGTTCTTAAATGGACTATTGAGGCTAAACAATCATTTGACTCCACCAAACAAGCCTTAATTAAAACTCCAGTCCTAATAAGTCCTAACTTTAAGAAAGATTTCATAATTTTTTCTTTTGCTTCAGAACACACCATTGCTGCGGTTTTACTGTAGAAAAATGACCAAGGATTTGAATAGCCCATAGCTTTCTTTAGTAAGACCCTTAGAGATGCCCCTTTGAAGTACAACATTATGGAGAAACAAGCCCTAGCTTTGGTTTAGACTATTAAAGACTTCAGAGTTTATATTATCTACTCTCATATCATTGCCTGTGTCCCAAATTATGTAATAAAAGACATTCTTACTCAAGGTGGTCCTAATGGAAGAAGAGGTAAGTGGATTGCCACTATCTTAGAATATGACATAGAGATAAAACCCACAAAACTCATCAAAGGTCAAGGATTAGCCAGACTTATGGTTGAATCTAATTGTAATGCCCTAGATATAAATTTTATCGCCCAAGTAGATGATCAGGAAGAGATGGCGACTCCAACGATCAGTGAAGCCTTCTCAGACTCACCTTGGTATACATATATCATATTTGTACTCCTAAACTTACAAGCTCCTCCTATATTGTCAAGAACCAAATCCAGATTCTTAAAACTAAAGGCAGTGAGATTTTATATTTTAGACAATGTACTTTTTTGGAGAGATCATAGTGGGATTTTATTAATTGTTTATTAAAGGAAGAATCTAAAAAAATACTCGAAGAATTTCATGCAGGTGGCTGTGGAGGACATTTATATTGGAAAACTACTGTAGAAAAGATCCTGAGAGCTGGTTTTTACTGGCCTACTTTGTTTGTTGATGTCAAAAAGTATGTAACTTCCTGTCATAAGTGCCAAATTTTTTAGGGTAAGAAGAAATTATTACCCCTACCTTTAAAGCCCATTTCAACTAAAATGCCATTTCAACAATGAGGTTTAGACTTCATTGGTGAAATTCATCCTCCATCTTTAGGCCAACATAAGTGTATTTTGACAGCCACTGATTATTTTACCAAGTGGATTGAAGCCATACCCTCTAGATAGGCCATAGATATTGTGATTATTTCCTTCCTAGAATGTAACATTCTTTCAAGATTTGGATGTCCCCAAAAGATAATTACTGACAATGCGGAAACATTCAAATCCAAGAAAATGATTGAATTTTGCCACAAATACCATATTACCTTAGGTCATTCTACTGGATATTACCCCCAAGGTAATGGCCTAGTTGAATCCTCAAACAAGAGCCTTGTAAATATTATCAAAAAGTTACTTGAAGACAATAAAAAGACTTGGAATAAGAATTTAATCAATGCCTTATGGGAAGATAGACTTAATACTAAAAAATCCAATGGTACTTCCCCTTATCAACTTTTTTATGGAATGGATGTTGTTTTTCCATCCTCCCTAGGTGTACCAGTGATGAAAATTATCCAAGAGTTACAAGTTGAAACAAATGACATTCAAAGAATGATCAGTCAAACTATTCACTTTCAACAAACAAGGGAAGAAGTTTATATCAAATCTCAAGTCATTCCAGATAAGTTCAAGAAGTTTTTTGATAAAAATACTAAAGAGGATGATTTCTACATTGGAGATAAAGTGTTAAAATGGGATTCCAAAAGAGTAGACAAAGGTAAACATGGAAAATTTGATTTTCTGTGGAAAGGACCTTATGTGATTTATGGATATATAGGTAATAATGATTTCTTTTTGAAAGAAATGGATGGAACAGATCTGTAAGAAGGACCAGTAAATGGCAAAATGCTGAAGCACTACTACTCTCCTGAGTTAACAAATAGTTAGTTTTTATTCACTTTGTTCATTGTACATATACATTCTAGAGTTTATATTGGATTGGATGTTTCCCTAACAAAGTTGAAGCTCGGAGAGAAGGCCCTAAGCTTTGAGAGGTAAATATCATAAGTATGAATAAATTGCAGATATTAGAAGACATTTACAGGGTCATCACGGTCAAATTCCAAAGGCTACTAGTCTTAAAGTTCTTGATATTTCACCAGGGAATGTCATCCCCACGTGGAGCCACTGTTAGGATCCTATAATAATAGGGTTCATAAATTTTTAATTGACTTTGATAGTCTTGTAAATATGTACATACCTTGCTTTCTGTAAGTTGTTTTCCAATATTTTGAAAAAATGAAAAATAATAAAAAGCCAAAAGGAGGGTAAAAAGTCCTAAAATAAAGATCAAAGGACTTAGAAAAATATAGACCCCAAAAGAAAAAAGAGAAATAAGACTTAAAAGTGAGAAAATCAAAATTTCACTACTTTTACTTTTTACTGCAAGAATAATGATTATGTGCAGAGTGTCAATAAATGTCATAATCCATGATCAGTTAAACAATTTAATCTTAACTTTTCATGCTTTCAATTTCATTTTTTAGTTAGAGAATAAAGATTTTTCAAACAATTTAAACTTGACAAATCAGTAGATAGGTAGAGAATAATGAGGAGCTCAACAGTTTAATCTGAGCCCTTGGTTGAAATAAGGTAGATTTAGACAGTTTTATGCTTTGAAAGAAAAATGTTTTAAGGTTGCAAGCCTAAATGCACCTACAAAATGAAGAAAAAATGTTAGAAATAAAGTTGGGTAGGTAGAAAGCAGTTGAGAAATCATGCAATAAAGCATCATTGGGAAAAATCACTAATTTCCCCTCCCCTACAAGTATTAAGTGTTCTAAATTATCAGTAAAAAAGGCTCAGATCATTTCTCTGACTTTTGTTGGGACCTGACCCAAGGCTCGATGACTGGTTAGTTAAAAATATTGAATTCCTACATTAAACCTTCATTCATCAACATTTGTCCTTCATTCATAAATCATAATCCCTTTTTCCTAAGTAAAAAACCCATTTTTTACTTAGTAAAAATAAAATCCTAAATAATTAACTTCATACCCTTCAAAATCATTCATAAAACCCTCAAAAAGCATTTATCCTAAGTATAAGTGAAGTAATACAACAAAGATGAGCAATGCTTTATTTTTTACACTTTAATTAGAATTAGCATGTATTTTATGACCATTACACTATTCCTTTTTTCATATTAACACCTAAATTATTGTATTAAACCCCTAGACTACACCCTCCCGTATATATTAATTCCCTTATATTTTAATAAACCCACAAAACCCATTATTTTAAGTTTAGGCCAATGTTAAATATTTCACATGCATAATATAAAACCCCGCCCTACAAACCCATTGGTCTAAAAACCTATCTATACAATTAATCTCGCCCCTATATTATTCAAACAAATTCAAAAAACATTTGAAAAAACTATACTAATATAACTAGTGCCCATATATGTAGTATATGTATTTATTGAAACATTTCATAAAATGTTTTAATTTAAATATACATTATGTTTCCCCCCTACCATTGTATAATCCATGGTTTTGAATGAATTAAATGTTTATTTATAAAGTCCAAAACCCATTGCCACATATGCAAACACCTTGGCCCCACTCCCATTCCGATGCAACTCCCCACCGAATCTGGACCGTTCGCATTTAAAACCCAAATTCGACGACTGACATCTGATATCGCGTAGAAAAGTTGTGCGATCACCCGAGCTCCAAGTCTGTGCGAAATGGGTGGTTTTGCAATTTGTCTCTCCTCCACGTGGATGAGTCCTATTGGATCGTGTGGGTTCAAGCCAAAACCGCTTATTGCCGTAATGTCGTGCGTTAACCACTGGTTGTTTTGATCCGTTGAATTCTGAAACCACCTTTCTTGCTAATGTGACAATCATTCAGTTCCGAAGTAATATAACCAAAATACATATTAAACCTGCAAAATGTAATTCATTTAATTTCTATTCTGCAAATTAACCTATTGCTCACGCCTCCCCAACTCAAAAAACATAATTTTTTCCACCATTTCTGCGCTCGAAAAGCTTGAAAAATTTACCTTGTGACCTTTGAAGACCGCCAAGGAGCTGTACTTTGTTCCAAAAAAGCTACAAAATTCATCTTCTCACTCAAAAACCTCTGAAACTCTTCCAAAGCCAAATACCTGCATAGAAAAGGTATTTATCTGAAATTTAAACCAACAATTGATTTGAAAGATATTTAAAGAACAAAACACCCTTAGAATTTAAAGAATTAATCAAAAGACATTGTCAAAAAGCCCCAAAAATAGGCCAGACCATGTCAAATTTTTTCTAGAAACCCTATTTCTCTGTTGCGCACAATTTTTCAAGGAATTTGTGGGTTTTTTCACACTTTGATGAACTATTTCAAGCTTAAGTCAAACCAAAAAACCTATGCAGGTATCTTAAGCCTTGGTGACCCTTTTCAAAAGAGGTTTTAGCCCAATTTTCCATTAAAATACTCAAGAAACCCTTGTTTCTTGTTTTAAACTAGTTAAAAGCCTATAAAACTCTTTCACAAACCTAATTGAGAAGAAGGCCCAAAGAAAAAGCTATACTTTGCCAAATTTGTCCAATAAATCCTCTGCTAAAGTAAATTACTTCTGCAAACTGTCTAAACTTGCAGAAGTAGCCCCAAATGCCTAAGAAACAGGGCATAAGCAAGCTTGAAGGTTCCAAAGTACCTAAACCTACTCCTGCCATGACTTCAAATACTGCTATTGTTGTAAGTCCTCTTCAACCACCTATTATTGATATCGAACACTTCCTACTAGTTGATACTGATTACAAGATAGTAGATCCCATTGTTGAGTTTAACCTGCTAGATATCCATAACTGGTGCCATGAAAAGTTGTTAGATAATGAAGAAGAGGTCCATATTTGGAAATATCATTTGCACAAATATGTTTTCCCTTTAACTCACCCATGTCAGGAGGTCATTAGATTGTGTCAGCAGTATTATGTTCCTGAGCAAAGAGCCATTGTAAATGCCAATAAGGAAGTGCTTTTTACCATTACTGCAGAAACAATTAACCAGATTTTTTGCAGCTTCAGCCTGACCCCCAAGCAGTTCCTCTATCTATAGAGGCCCTCACCAAGTTATATATTGGCCTAGATTTTCCCAAGAGATTCATGCTTTTTTAGACATTCATGCCTTTGCATGTAGAAATTCCTAAGCTAAATCCTCCATATTCTACTTCTAAATTCCCTTAAAGTTCAAGACATGTGATTTCCATGATTTCCTTCATCCTTGGATATTTTACTGATAAACACACAGATGAGTCCATATTAGGGTTCTTACCCACCTTTTCCCCAGGTCAACCACCATCAGTAATCTTTGATTATGCTAGTTTCATTGCAGATAATATTCATTATCAATTGACCAATTTGCAAATTGAGGGAGTGTTCGGATATACCTCCTTCCTCTTCCATATGTTTTTATAATTCCAATCAGATAATTTTCCAGTTACTCTCCAAAAACTTGACATAGAGGGAAATCCTCTATCTATCATTTTTTGGACATCCTTGCTCAGGAAAGAATGTACAGATTTCAGTTATTCAGAATTTTCAGAGTTATTTTTACATCCAGTGATCACAATGTTGACCAAAATAGAGTAGCCAAGAATAAATGAAAAAATGAAAAAGATATTGCAGTTGTCAGAGCAGAGTAAGGTTGGTGACTGGTATTTGTATGAAAAATATACTGAGATCAAAGTCTCTGGGTCAAAGTTGTCACCTTACAAGTTACCCAAACATCCTTCAATAAGGATGTTTTCCTTGGAGTAAATTAGGTAGATTCTAAACTCTGATTTCATAAATTTCATGGCAGCTAAGAAGAAAACCCAATTCAAACTAAAGAATCAGATAGGGCCATTCATATGCAATCACAGGGATGCAAAGAAAGAAGCAACAAATTAGTTATTGGAATAAAAATTTGAAGAGAGTTTCCCTTGGAACTATTATCCACAAGGGATCTTGAGTAAGCCAAGGGTTAAATGCAAGTTAACACCCTTCATCCATGAAGTAAAACCAGAAATAGAAAAGTTTGCAAATCAGATTGAATGGACTAAAAAAACTTTAACAGATGCAGTGAACAAAGGTAATACTAGTTATACCTTAGAGACTGTAGATCAGCCAGAGAAGTCCACCAAAAGAATAAGGGAAGAAGGAGCCTATGTGGCAGAAAATACAACTGAAACCAAGTTCAAGCTCATATATAACAAAAGGCACAAGTTAGATTCAACATGTAAAGGAAAAGTAACAATTGATGTGGAAGAAATAGAGATTTTAAATACCAATACAAATTTTCCAGAGACAAATGTTGCTACTGTGATTATCAATGATCCAGTCACTAACAATTAGAATGAGGAACATGTTATTAATGAAGATACACAGTTGATGTAAAGACAACAAAGCATGGGAGCCTCTTCTTCACAGGCAGCTGCGGAAAAAGATTTGGATATCAAAGAAAAATATAAGAAGATTAAACTGAAGAATGAAGAGATAAAGAATAATATGTATTCTCAATATCTCAAACAGAGTCCAAGTGTGAAAAATAGGCCCCTTTCTGCATTTGATTATTCAAATAAAAATCTAATCATGTCAATGTTGCAACCCATAGTCCAATCTCCTAAGACAGTGGCAGATTATAAGAAAGTTGATTTGGAAGTTCAGACATATAAGATCCATGCTCTTGATCAAATTGAGTTCCACAGACAATCCTCAGAAATGTTATATTATACTGTCACAAATAAATCTATAAGTGTTCAGAAGCTCCAAAACACCATCTCCAACATGAAAGATCAGATGAAGATGGAAAAAGCCTCATTGTATGCCAAGGATCTAAGGATAAAAGCCTTAGAAGAACTAGTTTTATAGGTGGGATATGACCCTGTTAATATCAAAGCAGTGGAATTATTGGTGAAAAAGAAAAATGAAGATATAGCAGCTTTGAGGAAACAGCTCAAACTTCCTCAAAGTGAACATCCTCAAACAAAAGAAATCATGTAGGTTTTAACCCTCTACAGAAATTATCTGCAAACGAATCTTAAAAATAGAAAATAAACAATAGCAAGAGCATAAAACATAAAATAGATATACATAGAGATTTTCCCTTGGATCCCAAATCGGGATGACTAGCTTGATTTTTCATTATATTCCTTTTAGTGTTACAACACATATATATACATGCCGAAGCATACATAAACCCCAATCCATTAACCCTGAATTAGAGCATAACCGTAGTTCCCTTGACCGGATCTACAAAATACCAGGGGCTGAAAACCATCATGCCCCAAAACCATGTGCAAACCCATGCACAAAACCATGGGCGGGTCTGCCCACCGGAAAATAAGGACCAATTTTTTTTTCCCGGGGCACTACCCTGAACCCCAATAGAGGGGGTTGCTGCCCCCCCTGTCACCCCCCTGCTGCGCCCGTCGCAATGTACAAGGGGGGCTATCGCCCCCCCTCTAACCCCCCCACGCATGACTAGTCATGGAAATAATATAACACATACCCAACATTCTCCCACTTGTTGTTTTCTTTCTACAGGGGGCCACAGGAGAGCTGAGTCATTAGCACAACTTTGCAACACCCATTGTTTCTATACACCAAGAGAACTTCTGAGTGCTCACAGACTTCGTCAATGCATCTGCAACATTCTTCAAAGTGTCCACCTTTACCAACAACACCATTTTAGCCTCAACCATATATCTCACAAAGTGATATTGAACATCAATGTGTTTTGTCTTTGAATGATAAGCAGGGTTCTTAGCCAAGAAAATTTCACTTTGGCTATCACACTCTATCCTTATAGCTTGCTGCATCAAACCCATACTTGAACACAATCTCTGCAACCAAACTACTTCCTTGCTTGCATGACTGGCTGCCATGTATTCTGCTTCTGTAGTTGAAAGAGCCACTACAGACTGTCTTTTACTCATCCAACTGACTGCACCTCCAAATCAGCTAAACACATACCCACTTGTAGATCTTCTTTGGTCCAGATCTCCATCCCAGTCTGCATCAACAAAACCACGAATTTCCAACACTATTTCCAATTTTGGTCTTCCCTGGTAGCACAAGCCACAATCACTAGTGCCACACAAATATCTGAAAACCCGCTTCACTATTGTCCAATGCTCTTTCCCTGGGTTTGACATAAACTTGCTCAATATTCCCACTGCATGTGCAATGTTTGGTCTAGTATAGACCATTGCATACATCAGGCTACCCACTGCACTTGCATATGGAACATGGGACATATCCTCCTCTTCTTCTTGTGTCTTGGGACACTGTTCAACAGACAGCTTTATACCTACAAGAATTAGAACATTCACCGGTTTACTATCTTGCATATTGAACCTCTGAAATATAGTCTCGAAATACTTCCTCTGGTTTAACCAGAGCTTCCTCTTTGCCCAATCTCTCTTAATTTCCATGCCCAAAATATAGTTTGCAGCACCAAGATCCTTCATGTTGAATTTGGAGAATAGTTGGGTCTTCAAATCTTGGATAATTTCTTTGTCATTCCCAATCAACAACATATCATCCACATACAAGACCAAATAAATAACACGGTCACCAATTAATTTAAAATAAACACAGTGATCCTCCTTGCTTCTGGTGAAGCTAAGTCCCCATATATAGGTATCAAATTTCTGATACCACATCCTTGGTGACTGTTTTAACCCATACAGAGACTTCTTCAACCTGCATACCAGTTCTTTCTTACCCTTCACCATAAAGCCTTCAGGTTGCTTCATGTAGATATCCTCTTCTAGATCCCTATGAAGAAATGTTGTCTTCACATCCATCTATTCTATCTCAAAATCAAATGCAGCAGCAACAGATAAAAGTAATCTAATAGAAGTAACTTTGGCAACAGGAGAAAAAATATCACCAAAATCAATTCCCCGCACCTGGGAATAACCTTTCGCTACCAACCGAGCTTTGTATTTCTCCACCTTGCCTTCTACATTCATCTTCTTCTTAAACACCCATTTGCTCCCAATGGGCTTCCTTCCAGCCGACAACTCCACCAAATCCCATGCATCATTTTTGTGCAAGGATGCCATTTCATCAACCATGGCCTCCTTCCATAGTTTTCCATCCTCTAAATCTACTGCCTCCCTGACAGTTCTGGGTTCATCATCAGTTATAGTTAAGGCAAAACCTGAACAGAAAGCAGATGGACTATACCTTTCTGGTTGCCTTCTTTCCCGAACTGATCTTCTCAAAGCTGGAGTTTGTGGCTCTTCATCTTCTGAGTCTTCTTCTGTTGTAGAGTCTGATTCATCCTCCTTTAGCTCAAACTCTATCTTCTCAGGTTCCTTTGGTAGGAATTCATGTTTAACAACATCTTTCACTTCTCTAAACACCACATCTTGGCTGTACACAACCTTCCTTGTTTCTGGGTTCCAAAGCTTGTATCCCTTTAAACCATCATGCCCCAAAACCATGTGCAAACCCATGCACAAAACCATGGGCAGGTCTGCCCACCGGAAAATAAGGACCAAAATAAATAAATCTGGGGCATTTCCCCCCCTGTCACCCCCCCGTACGTTGCACCCAGTGCAATGTACAGGGGGGGGATATCGCCCCCTTGTTAACCCCCCCCCCGCGCGCGTGACTAGTCGTGGAAAGAATATAACACAAACCCAACAAATCATACAGGAACATAGTGAAAAAGATGACATGATGAATTTAATTCTTCAATTAACAACCTAGATTAAAGAGATGGAAATACACATGGACAAACTTGTCCAAGAAAAGGAAACAATGAAAGAACCAGTGATTCGTACAGCCATTCCAGTTATCACTGCAGCAGTGCCTTGAACTTTAGGAGAAAAGTTGGCACCCAAAGAACCACTGGCTACTGCAGTGCCAGTGACTTCTTCCACAACATTAGCTGCTAAATCATCTACAATAGAAATTCAACATAAAGATGCAGCTAGTGAAATAGTAAAAGATATGGAGGAGATATCTCTCAAGACAAATGAGATCGGTAGATTGAAGCAAGTGATAGAGAACCTTGAGAATTCAAATAAATTAGCTCAGATAAATGCAAAGACACATGAACAAAATGCCATCAGACTAAATGAAGAGTTGAAGAAATTGCAGAAGGAATTGACATTAAAAGAGAAAATATCATACATTAAAAATCACCTTTGGATCAATGTCATTGAAGCCATCCATGATGTATGGCCTTCAATTCAAGTAATTTTTTAGCAAAGAGAATTATTACTAAAAGCACAAGCAGAAATTCAAAAGACTCAAGATGAGCTGGCTGACAAATCATAGCAATCTGTAAGGCTAATCACCTTCCTTTAACAGAAAAAATAGATAGGAGTTGGAAGAACTCAAGATTACAGATAGAACTGAAACTATCCTAGAAATTAGGAAATTCATACAAAGAAAAATCTGATGAGGTAACTTGAAGAAAAATGTGAAAGTATGAATACTGCCATAACCAGATTTATGGTTAAATTTACTAATTTGAGGCAAAAAGGACTGTCTGATATCATGGTCATTAATGATAAATTGATGCCCCAAAATGACTATGATAAGAAGATTAGAGATTTTTCAAAAGAACAGGTAAATAAACCAACAGGTCAAGGCATACCAACAGGAAAAGTGTTACTGAAGAGTTTTGAAGATTTATTCTACTTGCAACATGAGATAAAACACTTGTTTATCATCAAGCCAACCTTTTCTAGATATACTAAAGCTGATGAAAAATTTAGGAAATTAAATAAAATACAAATTCCTAAATATGAGGATTGGCAAGCACTCACAGATTTATTATGAAGGATAAAAGACAGACAGATCAAAGAAGGAAGTAAATTGTTTTCTAATTTACAGTCAAAACAGATTTTTTTTATACCAGTAAACAATTTTTAATTATGGTTAAAGAGTATCAGAGTTTAGAGAGTATCAGTGAATAAAGAGAATCATAGAAAGAGTATCAGACAAGGCAAATCAGATTCCAAAAAATATCTAAAATCCAGCAAGGAGGACACCAAGGCAGCCAGCTACATCTTATCCTCAAAACAATTTCTATTTCTTATGGATAAATAGGACAACTTGCTGATTTGTTAAGCAGTTGTCTCTATTATTTTTGTAAAGATATTTTATTTTCCTAAGATATTTCCTAGAAGTTTTCTAGGATATTTTGTAAAGAAATATGTATAAATACTTCATCTTTAGAAGTATTTTGTGTGGAAAAAAATTGTTGGGATTGTTATAGTCATTTCTTCTTGGACCTAAAAGCTTTTTGTGTGTCAAAATTCGAGTAGCAGGTTGGATCAGTACAAATGGCATCATACTTCAGGATTCCTGTGATGATCTATTTGGAGTGAAGTATTTCCTTACTTTTCATTGTTATCTTTCTTTGTTACATGCATCCATCTATGTTTTTTCTAAATCTGAACGAATAACTAGGAATATTACTATAGGATTTGTTAAGAGCACCATGTTTTTAACTAGTTATCATTTATATGTTTTCCTCTGATTACTAGTGTAGGGAACCCTTAATTTCTCCCTCTCTCGTTTGACCTCTTCCTACTACTTCATTTTTCTGGATTAAAAGATTCTTAAGTTCCCTTTATCCCGATCACACCACCTCATAAAAACAACTTTCCAAGATCTTCAAGGGTTATCTATCTTGCCCTGAAAACATTTGACCTTTTTGGCCTTTATCCCAGTTCTGTTTACTTGATTTTGACTCCTTAGCCCAATGGACAAATATATTTCCCACTATCCATCCTTTCAAGTGATTTTTCCCACCAAATCTATCAAAACAAAACCAAAACTGCACATTCATAACTAGCCTAATATTTACAAATCAAAACAAAGTTAAATTTTAAAGGGAGAGCCTAATCTGAACCCTAGGAAGGCTAGATCCTAGAGTTTGAAGTTGGTTTGTGGTTACCTCTAGTATTATTTGACTAAAAACCAAAATCTCACAACTTTAGAATTACTAGAGTGATAACATGATCTATGTTGTGTTGTCAAACATTCTATGTTTGCAATCACACTAAAGTCTTATCACTATTCACTTTGGTTTCACTGATCCCACACTTAGCCAAATTTGGAAAACTTCCCAACCGAATGACCTATCATCATTCAGCCTTGCTGAATTGCACATTGTGCAGTATCAGTCCTCAAGAAACAACCATGTCTTTTAACACTGTGCAATGCACAATATCAATGTCCCAGAACTATGCATTGCACAATCTTAGTGCTCAAGCCCAGCCCATGAGCTCAGTAATTGCACAGTCCTTTCCTCTAGCCATCCTTCTCTGGCATTGTGTAGTCTCAAGCATCAAGCCTCAACCTTGAGCTTTTGAACTATGTAACTGCATAATCACTTAGCATCTATCCCTCTAGAACTGTGCATTGGGAAACTTCAAGACTCAAGCCTCAAGCTTGAGGCCTTGAACCGCTCAGTTATGCAATCTCTTAGCCTGTTCTCCTGTTAGAACCGCACATTAGGCAACTTTAAGCCTCGAGCTTGAGCCCTTGAATTCCTCAAATGCGCAATCCTTTTGCCTAGGCCTCCATAACTGCACATTGCACAGTATGAAGAATCAAGCCTCCAACCTAATTCTTTGAGTCCCTCAACTGTGCAATCCTTTGACCCTGTCCATACTGAACTGCGCATTACGCAGTCTCAAGCCTCAGTCTCAGACCTTGGCCTCTAGAGTTGCACAATCCCTGAGTTATCCACTGAACCAATCACCAGTTCTAGCCCTTACAAGTGATTTCATGAAGCATTTTAGGCTAGGGGTTTATCAGACTGATGTCGTGTTCTCATGGTTGGATTTAAGTCACATGTATTCTATTATGTCATGACAGGATGATGATGAAGGAGATGGAGAAGGAGACCATGCTAGAAGACACCTAACGAGCTGGGGAAGCAAGATGATCATCAGGCAAGGAGTCGAAGGAACACTAGATTAGAACAAAAGACCAAAGATCAGGAATGCATGAAGACTCCATCTGATTCACAACCCTTTGGAGGGAAAATATGAAGAAAAAAACATATATCTCATGAAGACAAAGTATTGGATACATCTTTAATGAAGACAAAGCAATACGAAGGACAAATTATCACTGCCACTTCATCATGCAATCCATGTCATCAATGTCATGTCATGTTCGGTCACAAGTCATTATTTTCCACATCATTTGTGGATTATGTAAATTAAATATTGGAGGAATGTGATGTAAAGTGGAAGTCCAAGAGTCATCCATGTAATATGGAAAGTCATGTAGGAAGTTGAAAGGTCATTGAGAAGTCAAACAATGATGATGGTAATCCAAGAGTCACAAGGGAGGTGAATGGTCATCCCATTTGTTATATATACACCCTCATTGCTCAAGAAAAGGACTTTTCACCTTAGCTCCTCCTACTAGGCATTGGAGAGGAAGATAAATTTTTTGGAGGAGCAAGTGACTCCTATAATGCTCCACTATTGGGGCTAGTGGTGTTCACTGCCTTGATGTACCTTGGAACTTTTAATTAATTCAAAAGCTCATTGAGTCAACATGCTTTCATGCATATGTCGTGAATATTGTAATATTATTATTTTAATGTTTTCGATGTATGTTGTCTTCATCTGTACTAAGGAAATTGAAATATTTTGGTGGTTTTGGTACTTATCTTGTTGAAGGTGTGTTGTATTTTCTTTAAAAATCATTGCTTTCTTATGAACTATTTCGCTGGTTGATCAACGATTCATTCATATTTATATGCTTGCGTTCCTTTTCTAGATTAGTATTACTTGTATTTAAAGGGCCCACTTTTCTCTTCCCTTTCGATAGAAGGACCTTGATACTTTCTGCAACTGAAAATTTCACAAGGCATAGTCACTTACTGATCCAAAGACGCCTGTATATTACTCTCTTGTGCTAAACTTTGTAGCCAAGGAAAATCTACAAGAATACATGGTTTCCAGGATGATATTATTGATGGGCCTCCTACTCCAAATGGTGTGAGGTATAATTGGGACTTCAGATCGGGGAGACCCCCTTGGTTGACTGATTTCCAGCACCATCTACAAGAGAGGAACACATGCCTTAGTAACTAATGCGATTAAGAGAGGAACATATGCCTTAGTAAATTATGCCATTGAGAGAGGTGCACATGCATTAGTTAATGAGAGTGTAACATATGCATTAAAAAAAGCGTAAGAGGAATATTTTATGACATACCTTTAATGATAACATATGAGAGAGTGTAACATATCATTAAGAGAGAGAGAGAGAGAGTTACATAGTGCCATGTGAGTCATTAAGGAGAGAGGTGCAAAGTGATTGAGGTGATGAAGGTGAGGTTAATTGTAATTCCTTTTAATAATAATATCATAGTATCATAAAGGATAATAATAATAATAATTAAATTATAATAATATTGATGATTAAGTCAATATTGAACTATTAGGATTTATTAATGATAAGTTAAGTGATTTTCCTTCAACTATACTTGATTACCAATTAATGCAAGGTGATTTACTGTTTTTGGAAAGTCATACTTGAGATGCTAGACATGATTTTCTATTTTTAGAATTTCTCTCCAAAATTGTCAGAAATGAGATTTTATTTAAGGAAATTCATCCCTGAGCTGACATTTTTCAATAATTCCCATAAGACATCATCATAAATCCTTACCTACAATAGATTAATGAGTCAATAGTGGTTGACCAAGGTTTTCCCAGAATCAATGGATGCCCTCCTAGGCGAGTCTTGGGCTCCAACACTAAAATGTCAGCCAGGTATTCCTAGGAATCCAAAAAAATGATGACATCTTCTAGGATTCCTTTCACTCGAATTTTGGATTGGTCAAAAAATTTTAGCATAGTAGGGGTTTGTATTAAATTAGTAAATTAGAGAAACTCTTAGGTTTCTTTGTTCATCACATTTATTTCAGCGCAAAAATCAACCAATGTGTTTGGGATCATTATCACAATCTTAGTTATTAGTTTTAAGGCACTTACAGTTTCAGTGTCAGCACCAATTTGTAAAAAATAGTATAAAAGCGCTGACAAATAAAACATCAACGTTATTATGGATTTGTAAAATAGAAATACATTGATAACCAAAGTAGCAACACAAATATGTCGGCAAATTAAGAGGAAGTTTTAAGTTTGGATGGTCAAGATTAAAATGCGTTGATGGAGCATACATTAGTGAAAGAGCGGGCACTTGATAAAGTGAGCGTTGACAATTAATCTGTCAGTGACAAAACTCTATTTTACTCTGCTTTTTCTTGTAAAATACAATAACTTTGGGCACATATTCCGAAGAACTGGAAACAAAATTTTAACAACCAAAAGAGGGTTTCTTGGTAACAGACTCATTTAAAAAAACATCCTTTAGTTTTTACACAGATGTAATGGTTTGAGAGATTCAAAGGAATCTTTGAGGCCTATTTTTCGACATTTTGCAAATCAGCTTTTTCCTGTTTTAGTCATTGTTTAAAAAAATGGTTTTCGAACAAATGGGAATGAATTTTTGAAAACCAAATTTTCCAGATTTTGAAAATTAGTTTTTCCTGTTTTAGTCATTTAAAAAAATTGTTTCCAAACAAATGGGAATGAATTTTTGAAAACCAAAATATTTTTTTGTCAGGAACAGACCCATTAACAAAAACCTCTCTAAGGTGTCACAGTTTGAGGTATTCAAATTGATCTTTGAAGCCTCTTTTTCATGAATTTGCCAGAATTAATTTTTTTTCTAGTTTTAGAAAACAAACGTCTAATCAATTGGAGAGCCACCTCATCAATTCGACTTGGGGTCAGATCTTATCTCCTTTATTATTTTATATAGTAAGATATAGATAGTTGAAGAGGTTTGAGATCCATTATTTTTGGATCTTGAAAAATTTGTAGGTAGTCTATAAAGGCTATCATTTCTGTAATGTACAAGGTTAGAAATGTTTGAAGAAGAAGATTGTGTGTTTAGCTCTGATATCAATATATTTGTATATACATTGTTATGTATACAATTTTGCAGAGATTCATGTGTATATAACTTCCTGAATGTCTTTCCTCATGTTGTTTTTATTTCTCCTCGTATTACATATTTGAATCATTAAGTATTCAGTGTTTGGAAAAAAGGTTATAAAATGGAATTCTTCATGTATGCTCTAATTCAAGTTATCTGAATACTTTCTATGTTTTCTGCTTAAATATTTATAACAAAATTCTTATTGCTTTGTTGTGATATTTATTTTTTGTATTTTTTGTCCACATCTTGATGGTTATCTATCTAAGAAGTTGTGTCCTACCTTACCTCTGTTAAGAATTGTTTATGTGTCCTGTGGTTAGCAATTTTTACCACCAGATTCCATGCTCAATGATCCTTATTCTCTTCTTTCCCAGCCAATTTCACCATATAAACTAAATTAGGCCAATAAGCTTACATGCCTACTGCTAAGGTGATAGTGAGTGGTAGAGTTTTAAGATAGATCCCTCTCTAACTCGAAAGGTCTAGCTTCCAAGTCCAAAGCGGTTAGAGGTTACCTTAGAGTTTTCCCCCCACAACCAAGATTTTTCCTGAATGATAACGGAGTATTCATTTTTCCAATCTGAATAATTACTGTCAGATTCCTAGGATCATCATATTTGGTAGGTGAGGTCATTCCCATCATTAATTCTAACAAATTTTCCACCACATGAACAATGGGAGGATCTCGAGGTTTACTAGTAAAGCTTTTAACATAGAGTTCCCTTATTATTTTTACATAAACTATAATGTCTCTAATAGCTTGTAATAATGCAATATTGAAATTTTTTTTTCAAATAATTTAATAGATCATACATATGTTTTTGATTAGTCTTGGATACAACCATCACCTTGGATAGGGTGGATTCAAAATTATTTTAGTAGTAACGATAACATTGAATTCTATAGAAGTTTCATCACATGTTCATCGAGTAACAACAATGTTGAATGGTACAATAGTTTCATCATGTTGTTCTTTTAATGTCTCATGAATCGAAGCTTCTTCCTTGGGTAAATTCTCTTCATCATTTCTATAATGATAGGGAAGCTCTTGAATACACTACTCATCCTGACCTCAAGTGTATATTACATTTAGCATAGAAGATGCAATAAGTAGTGAAGACTAGAGCTTCATCTTGTTGCACAAATTCAAAATGAAATCATGTAATAAAACATCTACTCTTTCAACATAAATGTTGATACTAAGATGAGATTAATAACACATGGATGGAAATAATAAAGGAAATATGTAACACGAATAAATAAAATATAATAACAAATAATCAAGACTCTTTAACATAGGTAATTCATAACAACATATAACAACGTTAAATCAACAAAAATAGCATACAAATGGTAAATATTGATTCTACAATGCATCTGGATGAATTTTGATATCCTATTATTCAAAAATTTCGCAAATCATCATAAAAAATCAATAACAACAGAGCCTCAATGCGAAAATAAGTGTGTAAAAATTATAAACCCTTAAAATAATTGAAACCACAACCTACAAGAAATTAAACAAAGTAACTATGCTACCTTTATGTACACACAATAATCCCTGATAAAGAGGAGGGGACTTACTCTTTAGTAGGGAGGTGGAGAAGCTACAACTCACAAACTAGCACACCAAACCATAAGGAGAACCATGAACTTGCTGAGAATTGCATTAATTTTGAAAGTAAAATGTACAAATGCACAATTCAAAGTAACACTAATTCCAACCCCCTTTTTGGGGCAAAGAGATGCTTTTTATAGGTTTGTCTTCCTTGTCCAATATTAGTGAAAATCATGATGACTAGCCATGTCAATCTTCGATTCTCAAGATGTTAGAATACTAGTAAATAACGGTTCTTTTTAAGAGAGTTAAAACAAAATAATCGCAAATAAAATCAATGCCACATTGGTTTCCTAATTTTAACGAGTAGCTATAATGTCAAGAATCATAAATGTTGTCGCCAAATCGACCATGTTATCAAGAAATGTCAATTTCATTTTGTTAAAAAAGTCCAAGATGACCTTGTTGAGTAACAATGTATTCGTCAAAACCTGAACATAGAATCAAGAATTGTATAAGCATGGAACATAATATTCAACATTGGAACATTGGCTTGGTGTAACAATGTCACAAAATCTTGGAGAAACAATGTCCTAGCCAACTGGGTTTTCCTATAAACATTCTTCTTCATCATTTTATCGATAAAACGGCAAAAACATCTATTCTCTCAACAAATGCAAGCATAATTGCACAAGTTAGAGTGACATGGGAAAGTGGCATACCTTAGTCAAAAATATAAATGGTTAAAGAAAATATGTGATTATGAAAGGAAAATTGATAAAAAAAATGTGAGAAAAAGGGTAGCGAAAAGGATTCCAATTCTTGAGCCCAACATCTTTGTTGATATTTCTAGGGAAAACAAGCTAGAATAATTTTTATAAACACACACACACACATATCATCCATTATCGTTAAGTAGTTATACAGAAGATAATTTCAATCAATAAACATGAAAGAGAAATAGAAAATAACCATGAGACAATGAGAAAAAAGACAAATAAATTTAGGCCTGAGGCCAGGGTAAAAATGATGTAGGAGCATCTGGCTCAACAATTTTATTGTAATTTAGTAGATAGAGGGGCTTTTTATGTTTTAAAGGAAATTGGATTTGAATGTAACAAATTTGAATAATTTTAGAGTTTGAGTGATTTTAATGAGAGATATTAATTATTGAGAGGAATTTTTAAATGTTCCCAAATGATTGGAGAACATGAGAGAATTAGGAATTAGAAGATTTGGGAGTTAGTTGTAAATCCTAAATTAGAATTAGTTTCAAGAATCTAGGGATTTATGAGAATCCTTAGGGATAATAGAAGATATTTAGGAATTGATTTAGAATCTAAACCAAAATTGGTTTTAGAACCCAATTGTATATATTGTAAGCCTCAAGGGCATAAGAAGGAGAGAGATTCAGGATTTAGAGAAGTGGGTTTTTTGGATTGAAAGCCTATGAGCATTAAGAGGAAAGTGGCCACTGATTTGAATATCAGGCAAAAAAAAAAAAAAACCTGTGTAAATATTTGATTTCTGAGTTATAAATTGTGAATGAATTAGAGGATTTGCACGAATAGAGTATTTGAATGGTGTGCATTGATTGAATGATTAATTTATGAATTAGTGTTTCCACATAATATATGTATGCAGATTGGATCCAGCGAAATCAATTCAGAAGACAGATAAGTAACCAACGATCACAGAATGGATCGATGGTGACAATGAAACACCATGCAACAAGGTATGGATATTGGGTTTAAAAATCCAATTGAATAGTTAAACTATGGATGGAACAAAAGAAGACAAATTATTGAAAATGTGAGGTCAACATTCATGTTATAGTTCTATATGAATATTGTATGCAAAGGTTAGTCATCAATTCATATTTGGACGCAGATCCATGGCTCGATTCCTCTGGGATCGATGTCATTGCATATAACTTGGCTTTCAATTGATATGCTGTGCATAGAAGTGAAATAAATCACAATGGAATTTTCTCAAACCACCGAATCAAACAATTCAATCCATGTAGAAATTGAAAATGAAGATTTGTCTCAAGAAATTTATGCACATGTCACTTTGCTGAGAGAACTCCACAAGTTGTGACGACATTACAATTTATTCCCGTTATCTCAGGCTTTAAAAGTTCATTTTATTTTATGAACAATGTGGCTGAATTATTTGTATGGACAGAGTTTTTACAAGAATTGCATAGAATCCATAAAATGAATTTGAACTACAAAATAAGAAGGCTGGGCAGTGAATAAAGATTGAAGACCGTAACTCAGAGAAGAGCAAACGGAACCATGAATCGAGATGGAAAAATTGTGATCAGCTTTCGCATAAAATTGGAATAGGAAAGTGGTTTTGGAAACCATGAAAAGGGTTTTCGCACAACTTTGAGAGGGCAAGCGGTAATATTTGGGGAGAATGTGATAGCATTCAAACAATGACACGTAGCATTGACGAAAAGTCAATACTACATATTTCGCGTGGGTTATAAATGTTAAATATCACACAGATTGTGATGTGACATTTGTTGATTCAATGGGCTCAGTTGATCTTTGGTGAAAGATGCTTGGGTGATAGATGTGTGACCGATATATTTTGTCGACATGTTTTTGGTTTTAAATTAAAATCATAAACAAAGTGGAATATTATGTGAGCGGATAATTAATTGAGTTTTCAAGATTATGGTAGTACTTGTTTCATGTATATTATTTGCTGGGAAACTAATAGTTGCATAAAGGGAATTAAATCTGCATTAACATTTCCACTGTTTTGGGGACGCACGTATGTGATTTTAGGAAAGAGCCTTTGGTTATGTGAATACTTGTATCATTGACAAAGATGGAGCGAGTTAGCCGTGGCCCAATATTTGTTTATGATGGTACTTTGATTTTTAACCAAAGTCATATTCATGGATATGAAATGTTAGAAGGTGAGGATTATTTATTTTATATAAAATAATACTCCGATTATCGGCTACAACAACAATTAAGAAGTGTGATTTTGGGGAAATGTATTTTTTTAATTTTTATATGCATAGCATGGGTTGTCACACAGCTTAGGCTGCGTCATTTGGTATCAAAGCTGGCAAAGCTCTTTTGAAGATTAATTTTTTTAAATTTTTATGGAGTGCATGCATGATGAAGGAAATAAGGAAAGTTCAGATTTTAAATCTGATTAGCAGCAATTGTAGTTTGGACAGATATGCAGTGAAAGCATGATAATAAGGAAATTCAGATTTGCAGAATCTGGGTTTAAAAGCAAATGTGCTTTGAAAATTTATAGAGTTATGTTTTGAAAGATCTGAATATAGGTACAATGGTGATGGCAGAAAGGAAAAAGGGATCAGATTTGAATCTGACAAATAGCATGCAGTGTAGTAGAATATTGGAAGAATTGCATAAGCAAGTACAAATGACTGTTTAAATAAATCTTTAAGGTGAGGTATTTTAATTTTGTTTGAAGATTATGTTTGCAGAATGCAGATTGCAGAAAGCTGAATAAAATATTGTAGAAATTATATGCACTAAGCATGAATATGTCCTAGATCCACCTGATCTCACACTATTTAACTTTATGCAAGATACTGAATCATTCCACATGTTAATCTTTTGCGGAAAATTAATTGCACACACATGTAAAGCATAAATAAAAATAATCGCACATAACACAGTTGTTTTTAACCGGGAAAGCTTGAAGCTGAAAACCACAACTATATATTATGTATCATGGAATCATATGACAATCCTCATACAAAGCTTATCAAGCTCTCAGTACAGTACAATCATCATACACTAATCAGGAACAATCTTGCAAATCCATGCATCGATCTTTGCCTCTTGCTAGCCTGCCCCCACTACGCAATCCTTGCTGAAGAATAGCTTTGAATGAATTTGAATTACCCTTGCCTTGACTGTGCAATCCTCATTGGAAACTCCAATGTGTGTGTGATGCAATCAATGCATCACTATAGTCACAACATATAGTCCATCTTGCCCTTTCACCTATCTTTCCACTGGGTCTCCACTGAAACTACCATGCATTGTAGTTAATTGTTGTATTGTTTAGTTGATTAATGAGTTATTATTTGTGAATTAATTAACTAATTAATTTACTCCACTCTCACTACTGTATCAATCAGTTAGACTAGATACAACTAGCTCAACTGAGTCTAACTGAGTTAAACTGAATACAACTCCATAACTACTTCTTCCAATTGTGTCATAACTTTGCCACTTGAATTCTAACTGAGTCCTCCATGCATTAGCTCCAGTAAAACCTTGGGAATTGCGTAATTCCCTCAGTCCACTGATGTGCTACATCTGTGCACTAAAACATAGTGCTCCAAGAGAATAAGTTGTTGTTTATTGTCGGATTATTATTAAGAGCTAATAATAATCGACACTTCTATTTTTAGATCGATGATATATAAATAGACTTCGCCCAATATTCAAAAAATAGAATTTCATATATTTTTCTAACTTGATCAACCATCCACAAATAGCATCGTGCAACTTCCGAAATATGATTACCATATCTAAAAATAGACTTTAGCCAAAAATAACTGCGCGGGCCCACTTAGTGAAAGGCGACTCTTTTCATCGTATCTTATTAAATCTCAACACTCCCTCTCAACAAGATAGGGATTATCCTTCACCTCGATCCTGCCTCTATGGTATTCGAATTTTCTCCTGGTGAGCGCCTTCGTCAGAATATCTGCATCCTGATCCTCTGTAGGAATGTACTGAAGCAACATGATCTTCCACTGCACACAATCTCTGATATGATGATATCGGATATCAATATGTTTAGATCTATCATGAAACACATGATTAACCGAGAGTTTAATGCAACTCTAATTATCACAATGTATCATTGTGGGATCTAAATGTGAACCGAACAAACCAACCAGGATCTTCCTCATCCTGATAGCCTCACATGTAGCTTGACTTGCTGCCATGTATTCCGCTTCCGCTAAACTGAGTGCCACGGATCTTTGTTTGCTGCTGTACCAAGAAACTACCGTAGACCCGATACTGAAAATCCCTCCTGGTGTGCTCTTTCTGTCTGTTGGGTTTCCTGCCCAATCTACATCCGTGAAGCCATGCAACTTCACCTCATCTGTCTGTCTGTACCATAAACCATACTCATATGTGCCCCTGAGATATCTCAAGACATGCTTTTCTACCTTCCAAAAGAGCTTGGTAGGCTTTACCATTGCTTGTGAAAGCTGGTTCACCGCAAAGCATATGTTCGGTCTTGTATTGACTAAATACATGAGCGAACCCACCAACTATCGATAAACAGTGGCATCCACTACCTCTACCAATGTAGCATCCTCTTTCTTCCAATTTCTTGGAAGAGGAGTGTCGATAGGCTTGTAGCCTTGCATTTGAAAGTTCTCCAGTATCTCCCGGGCATACTTGCCTTGAGACACAAACAGTTCACCTTCCCGCTGCCATATTTCCAATCCAAGGAAATAATGAAGGAGGCCCAAATCCTTCATCTCAAACTCCTTTGCAAGATCTGCCTTGCATGAGTGTATCAACTGCTCATCACCTGTTAGTATTAAATCATCAACATAAAGTACAATTATTAAAAGCTTACCCTCCACCACAATTTGGTATAGGTTTGCATCCACCTCACTCTTGGTGAAGCCAAGTCCAGTGAAATAGCTATCGATCTGAGTGTACCAAGCACGTGGTTCTTGTTTCAACCCATACAACGCTCTTTTGAGCCTGCACTCATGTGACTCGCTGCTGAAGATCTCAAATCCTTCAGGCTGCTCAATGTACAACTCTTCCTCAATGATCCCATTAAGGAACACAGTCTTCACATCCATATGATAAATGTGCCAACCCATCTGCGTTGAGAGAGCAAGGATGGTCCGTATGGAAGAATACCGTGCGAAAGGTGCAAAGGTTTCTTCATAGTCAATCCCCTCAATTTGTGAGAAGCCCCGGGCAACAAATCTTGCCTTATACTTATCGACACTCGCATCAGCAACTTGCTTTACCTTATAGATCCATCTTGATCCTACAACTGATTTTCCCACCGGCCTTGGAACAATCTCCCAAGCACTGTTTCTGAAAATGGAGTCATACTTCTCCACCATGGCATCTACCCATGTGGGCTCCTGCACTCCTTATTCGAAAGAGGATGGATCTGTCACGATACACTTGCTCATAAGAGCCATGTATCTAGTAAATCGGTCAGGTGACTATCTATGTCTGCGTTATGATGTAGGGACTCCTACATTTTGCACCGCATCAAGCTTCAGTCTCTCAGCATCTGTGGTATGCTTCCGGCCTTGTGTGATGTTTGGTTCTGCATGAATGGACTCCTCCACTCCATGAGTATCCTCTTGTGGCTGATCCACATCTGGAGGCTCATCTTTCAGAACAAGCAGTTCCTTCACTGCATGCAAGTCTAGCTCCCTCTCAAGTATAGCTTGTGCAGCACCCACGATCGTTCTGTTCTTCCTCTCCGCGACCCCATTTTTCTATGGGTTATGAGGCGCTATGAGTTCTTTTCGAATTTGTTCTTTGCTACAGAAGTCTTTGAATTCTCTTGAGATGTATTCACCACCATTATCGCTCCATAGAGCTTTCACATGCTTCCCCGACTCCTTCTCCACCAATGCCTTGAACTCACATAACTTTGAGAATGTTTCACTCTTCTTCTACATGAAGAAGATCCATCATCTACGAGAATAGTCATCAACAAATATAACATAATACCTATGTTTTTCTGTTGAAGCAACCGAGAAAGGTCCACACATGTCTGTGTGAATTCTCTCCAGGATCACCGAAGCACGATTCTCCTTCTCATGAAAGGTGGTCTTCACAAACTTACCCATAGTACATCCCTTGCACTAATATGACTGCGCAAGAGTACCCTTGGGAAGTCCAGTAGAAATTTGCTGCAAAATCTTCAAAGCGCCATGTTGAAAATGGCCCAATCTCCTGTGCCATAATTCGCCCTCATCCCGGCTCACCACTTCTTCTGCTTTGCCCACCATTGCAACACAGCCATCTACTTCCAGCTTGTAGAGATTCTTAATTCGAACCCCTATCTTCTTGGTTTGACGCGTTGTTTTATGTCGAAGGAAGGCTTTTCCCTCATTGAAAACAACATCATAACCTTTGTCTTCCAACATTGCGATAGAGACCAAGTTCTTCTTCAGACCTGGAACATGCATAACATTCTTCAACAAGAATGGATTACTGGACTCCCTCTCAAAGGTAATGGCCCCAATGCCAGCCGCACTATACTGACCATCATCGCCCATCTCTATATGCATCTGGAGGTCCTTCTCCTCCAAGTCACTAAACAACTCTTTGTCTCCAGTCATATGAAAAGACACACCACTATCAAGATACCACACCAATCCCATACAGCTTGAAACCAAGCATGAAATCAAAGAGAAATCAAGTTCAAATTGCGAGGCTAAGGCCCCTCCAGCGGCAGATCCATCAGCCTTCTTGTTCTTCTTCTTCTGTGGATAGTTAGTGGCGAAATGCCCATGTTCGAGACAGTGAAAACACTTCACTTTGGAAAAATCCTACTTCTTGCCTTTAGCATCGGATTTTGAAGGATTTTTCTTCCCCTTCCCTTTCCTTGCTTTGGCAGCCAAAGTGAAATTCTCTTCATCTTCATTCTTCGATGAAGATCCATCCCTGGTACCCTGCCTTATCTCCTCCTGCACAAGATTCGACCAAAGTCGCTCCCATTTCAAAGCTCCCGTCCATCGACGAGTCTTCGTAGCTATGCCAACTCTTCGAAAGCCTAAGGAGAGCCAAGCTCACCAAGTCTTCTTCATCAACAGTAACCCCCACACTTCCCAGTTCATCCTTGCAGTGGAAAAACTTCGTGAGGTATTTTGGAATACTGTCACCTTTCTCCATTTTTATTTTTCTGAGCTTGTCTTTAAGCACCAACTTCCTCTGGTAACTTCTTCTTTAGAACAAGTCTGTCAAAGCCTTCCACATTAATAATGGAGTGGCTTTCACGTGAAGGCTGGACACAATATGGTCCTTCACACCTTCCAACAGAATCCTTCTCGTCTTTGCTGTCTTCTTTTGCCATGTGTCAAGTAATGTAGCATCGCTAGATCCTGGCTTAGGAACATTGCTATCGATGAACTCCTTTAGTCCATTATCCTCTAGCACTGCCGCCATCCTGCCCTTCCAGGATATGTAATTCGAGCTCCCATCAGGGGCATACTCCAATCGCAACCCATTGAAAGACATTTCAATGTATACTCAACTTCTGCACCAAGAATCTTCTATAGCAAATTCAAATTTTCCACCAGCACAAACTCACTTTACAATTGCAATCTTCAATCAACAATGCCTCTGATACCATGTAGAAATTATATGCACTAAGCATGCATATGTCCTAGATCCACCTGATCTCACACTATTTAACTTTATGCAAGATACTGAATCATTCCACTTGTTAATCTTTTGCGAAAAATTAATTGCACACACATGTAAAGCATAAATAAAAATAATCGCACATAACATAGTCATTTTTAACCGGGAAAGCCTGAAGCTGAAAACCACAACTATATATTATGTATCATGGAATCATATGACAATCCTCATACAAAGCTTATCAAGCTCTCAGTACAGTACAATCATCATACACTAATCAGGAACAATCTTGCAAATCCATGCACCGATCTTTGCCTCCTACTAGCCTGCCTCCACTGCACAATCCCTACTGAAGAATAGCTCTAAATGAATTCGAACTACCCTTGCCTTGACTGTGCAATCCTCATTGGCAACTCCAATGTGTGTGTGATGCAATCAATGCATCACTATAGTCACAACAACTATTCCATCTTTCCCTTTCACCTATCTCTCCACTGGGTCTCCACTGAAACTTCCATGCACTATAGTTAACTGCTGTATTGTTCAGTTGATTAATGAGTTATTAATTGTGAATTAATTAACTAATTAATTCACTCCACTCTCACTAGTGTATCAATCAGTTAGACTAGATACAACTAGCTCAACTAAGTCTAACTGAGTTAAACTGAATACAACTCCATAACTACTTCTTCCAACTGTGTCATAACTCTGCCACTTGAGTTCTAACCGAGTCCTCCATGCATTAGCTCCATTAAACCCTTAGGAATTGTGAAATTCCTTCTGTCAGCTGATGTGCCACATCTATGCACTAAACTAAAGTGATCCAAGAGAATAAGTTGTTGTTTAGAGTCTGATTATTATTAAGAGCTAATAATAATCGACATGCATCTATTTTTAGATCAGTGATCTATAAATAGACTTCGCCCAATATTCTAAAAATAGAATTTCATCTATTTTTCCAACTTGATCAACCATCCACAAATAGCATCCTGCAACTTCTAAAATATGATCATCATGTCTAAAAATAGACTTGCGTCAAAAATAGCCTGTGGGCCCACTTAGTGAAGGCGACTCTTTTCACTAAGCTCATCATCTTGTTGAATCTCAACAAATCTTTAGGAAAGAAGATCAGAGCCTTAAGAGTAGTGATGAAGGAAACTAGTAAAGGTTTCTAGGTGAAAGAAGAATGTGGTAGAACCTGGAAGAATTCCAACATAGGTTGGATAAAAAGGATAGTTGTGTTCTTAAAAGGTGCAGATGAGTTGAAGCCTAGAAGTTTCTAGAGAATAGAGAACCAGTGCTTGCCAAAAGACCAAGTCCAGAGAGGGGATTGGTGAGGTAAGTGGTAGCAGGGAGGACTTGTTGTTGTAGAGGCTTTAGTATAGCTCATGATGAATGAGTGAGGAACTCATGAAGATAGAAGTGGAGAAGAAGATGACTACTGATATTCATAGTAGAAATGGCAGAGGTTCTGAGAGAGACCACAACAGAATGAAAATGAAGAAAGAATATTCCAAGGCAGATGGCATGCAGAGACAGTTAAGTAAAGAAGAGTATGAGAGAGAGAAAGCTGAGATAGCAGTCCAACTTGAAGTATTGCTGGATTTTTTATAGAGGAATGAGGAATACTAGAGGTATGGTTTTCTTGTAAGAAGGAAGATAAGGTGGAATAAGCTACAGATGAAGAAAGAGCAAATGATAAATGCTTGGCTAAAGGAAAAATTACTCAGAATAAATGAGTATTTGGGAAAAGACTTGAAGACTGAAATTTCAACTGATACCAAGAGGTCACATGATTTTAAATCTTATAAATTTTGTATGTTTGCAGGAAGAACATTTGAAGAAAAGAAAACTGTTGATATTGTCATAAAGGAAGAAAATGGGATAGCTAGATCTCATGTAAATGTCCATACATAGTTGGGGAAAAGTTTTACTTTTCAACATATTGGAAGCAAAGGAATTTTAACTCATAATGATGGCCAAGAGCTGGAAATTAAGCAATCAATTGAAAAGCTTAAGGGGATTGAAGAGAAGACCATTGAAGAATTTCTGAATTATATAGAGGATTTGGAACAGCAGGAGGATTTGGTGATTAAATCATCAAACAAGAACATAAGGTTTTATGATTTTAAAACTAACAAGTTGTGTGTGAATCTAGGTATTGTAGAAGAAAAACCATTTTGTGAAACTGTATTGGATGAGGCTGAAAGTTGCCAAGCAAAATATGATGATGACTATCTTTTAGATGAAGATCGAGTTGAATTATTGCAACAAAACGAGTTCATAAATTCCTTGTTTTGTGAAATAAATTATTTCAGTAAAGATGTGACAATTATATCTGATGATGAGAAATTTTTTATTGGTAATGACAATGAGAATTTGATTTTATTAAATGGCCAAATGAAGAGTGATGGATAGACAACTAAACTATTACAGAGATGGAGGATCAGAATTCTATTCTGATGAAGAATGAAGAGATAGTATCACCAGGAAACTTGACTTGTGACAAAGAACAAGATAGTGAATATTGTACAAGGATTTTTTCAGATGAGATGACATATTTGTGGCATGAGTTAAGTATTTTGGAGAAGAAGCTAGAAAAACAAAGGATAAGTGTTCAGGTTGTAAATTCAGAGCTGGATGAGAATGAACAAGTTCATTTTTATGAACCAGAGCAAAGAGACATCCTTGAAATGGATGATGTGGATGAAAGACTAACTGATAGGCTTGAGAGTTCTTTGAAGCATTGGAATCAACATACTAATGTGCTGATAAAGGAGAAAATGTCAGAGCAGCAAATTGAAATGTTCCCAGAGAAAGAAGAGACACAAAGGTCTTATGATTTTGATGATTGTTTTATGATTGCAAGCATTGTTGAAAAGACTAAAGAATGTTTGGTATAGGAGAACAAATTAAAGAAAAGAAAAGAAGATGACAGTGAGTGGAAAACTAAATACCAGTCCAAGGAATTGTTGAAGACAGAAGACAAAGAAATTGTCATAAGTGTCAATCAGGAAGAAGTTATTAGTTGCAGTAAACAAGAGGGTAAGGATGACAGGGCGACAATAAGAATAGAAATTCAACAATCAATAGGTGGAAGTACTCAGCAGTCAGAAGATCTATTAGACAAAGAAATTGAATTGATAAGAAGGCTAATGGTGAAAGTGTCTCAGAAGAAGATAGCAGCAGGAAAGCGAAGAAGCAACAGCAAGAAGAAGACAAGAATAGAATGTGAAAGTATAGAAAGTGGGAAGATGCAGAATAAAATATGGAAGCCTGGAAAAGTATAGCTAAAGAATGATAAAGACAATATAACTTATGGACATCAACAAAATAGAGTATGGGATCCAAGAGGCAAAGGTTGGAACCACATGATCAGGAGATCATGATAAATTTCTACTTTGGGAGTTTGATGCAGGAGCATCGGGCTCAACAATTTTATTGTAATTTAGTAGATAGAGGGGGTTTTTATGTTTTAAAGGAAATTGGATTTGAATGTAACAAATTTAAATAATTTGAGAGTTTGAGTGATTTTAATGAGAGGTATTAATTATTGAGAGGAATTCGTAAATGTTCCCGAATGATTGGAGAACATGAGAGAATTAGGAATTAGAATATTTGGGAGTTAGTTGTAAATCCTAAATTAGAATTAGTTTCAAGAATATGGGGATTTATGAGAATCCTTAGGGATAAAAGAAGATATTTAGGAATTGATTTAGAATCTAAACCAAAATTGGTTTTAGAACCCAATTGTATATATTGTAAGCCTCAAGGGCATAAGAAGGAGAGAGATTCAGGATTTAGAGAAGTGGTTTTTTTGGATTGGAAGCCTACGGGCATTAGGAGGAAAGTGGCCACTGATTTGAATATCAGGCCAAAAAAAAAAAAACCTCCGTAAATATTTGATTTCTGAGTTATAAATTGTGAATGAATCAAAGGATTTGCACGAACAAAGTATTTGAATGGTGTGCATTGATTGAATGATTAATTTATGAATTAGTGTTTCTGCATAATATATGTATGCATATTGGATCCGGAAAAATCAATTCAGAAGACAGATAAGTAACCATCGATCACATAATGGATCAATGGTGACAATGGAACAACGTGTAGAAAGGTATGGATATTGGGTTTAAAAATCCAATTGAATAGTTAAACTATGGATGGAACAAAAGAAGACGAATTCTTGAAAATGCAAGGTCAACATTCATGTTATAATTCTACATGAATATTGTATGCAAAGGTTAGTCATCAATTCATATTTGGACGCAGATCCATGGCTCGATTCCTCTGGGATCGATGTCATTACATAGAACTTGGCTTTCAATTGATACGTTGTGCATAGAAGTGAAAGAAATCACATTGGAAATTTCTCAAACCACCGACTCGAACAATTCAATCCATGTAGAAATTGAAAATGCAGAATTGTCTCAAGAAATTTATGCACATGTCACTTTGCTGAGAGAACTCCACAAGCTGTGATGACATTACAATTTATTCCCATTATCTTAGGTTTTAAAAGTTCATTTTATTTGATGAACATCATGGCTGAATTATTTGTATGGATAGATTTTTTACAAGAATTGCATAGAATCCATAAAACTCAGAGAAGAGAAAACGAAACCATGAATCGAGATGACAAAATTATGAGCAGCTTTCACATAAAATTGGAATAGGGAAGTGGTTTTGGAAACCACCAAAAGGGTTTTCGCACAACTTTGAGAGGGCAAGCGGTAATATTTGGGGAGAATGCGATAGCATTCCAATGGTGACACGTAGCATTCACTGAAAGTCAATATCGCCTATTTCGCGTGGGTTATAAACATTAAATATCACACAGATTGTGATGCGACATTCATTGATTTGATGGGATCAGTTGATCTTTTGTGAAAGATGCTTGGGTGATAGATGTGGGATCGATATATTTTGTCGACATGTTTTTGGTTTTTAAATTAAAATCATAAACAAAGTGGAATATTATGTGAGCGGATAATTAATTGGGTTTTCAAGATTATGGTAGTACTTGTTTCGTGTATATGATTTGTTGGGCAACTAATAGTTGCATAAAGGGAATTAAATCCACATTAACATTTCCACTGTTTTGGGGACGCACGTATGTGATTTTAGGAAAGAGCCTCCGGTTATGTGAATACTTGTATCGCTGACGAAGATGGAGCAAGTTAGCCATGGCCCAATATTTATTTATGATGGTACTTTGATTTTTAACCAAAGTCATATTCATGGATACGAAATGTTATAAGGTGAGGATTATTTATTTTATATAAAAGAATAATCCGATTATCAGCTACAACAACAATTAAGATGCGTGATTTTGGGGAAATGTATTTTTTTAATTTTTATATGCATAGTGTGGGTTGTCACGCAGCTTAGGCTACGTCAAAAAATGACGAGGGGAAAACCTAGAAATGTTACCTTATGAGAGAGAGAGTTCAAAAATTCATCAATACATCAATCGCAACAAGACATCAAAGTTAACGTCTGACCAAAAACATGTATGCCAAGCCTTCTGATATTTTTGGCTCCATTCATCCTTCCTTTCTTCACCGGAACAAATCTCATTATGAGATAGGTCAATTCCCAAATGAGGATGGATTTTCAATATATATACTTCTGAAGGGGGTAGAATAGGTGCCTCTAAAGGGGCCCAAATGAATTGAACAAAAGGGAGGATGACTTGAGTAATTTTGGGATCCATAAAAAAAATTCAAAATTTCAATTTATTCATGATGAAAATACCGACCATGGCTACTCAAATTCCAGCACTCCCTCTTAGTCAGGGATGTACTTTTCATTCTCTCTCAAGGTCAGTCTCCCCAACCAAACCATATATCTCCTAGTAAACACCTAAGGTGTAGAGACCGACCCTTTAATTTACTAAATGAGTGCTAGGCTTTATATATATATATATATATATATATATATATATATATATATATTTTAAAACACATTAACTAAGAATTTAAACCACTATCACACAAGTTTGAAACTCAGTAAAATTAATTCACTTATATTAAAGTCCATAAATTTAACTTCATAACAAATACATCTATTTAACTGGGTGATCTAGGCACAATGAAATCATCATAATTAAAAATAATCTAACTAACACATGTATCGTTCAACATTGGACGAGAACCAAACTTGACTTGCTACTACTTGAGCTCCCTTGCTGTTGTCAATCTCCAAGCCTGAAAGTTGTCGTGCTTAATCCAAATGTAATGACCCACTGGTTGACCTCCCAGCCTACTCCTTGGGTACTCTCCTTCCCCGCGGACCCCCGAGTTGCAATGGGGTTGTACAACGAAGGAATGTGCTAACTGATAGAGGTGAGCCCCTCTTGGCTCAAGAGTCCCCTCTCTATAATATTCTATCTCACCAAACTCAACTATAGCTTTTAACCACTCAAACTGACATAATCTCCTCCATCCAACAATAGGGTAAACAAAAAGGGGCACTTTTCTGTTCCATTTCCCTTTCTTTTATAGAAGGTTTCATAGGTGACACTTGGAATTTCATGCATAAATAATTATTTTTTTACTACCTCAAAATTTTATTATTCACCCACCCATGTGTCACCCTCTCATCAAGACTCTCCAAAAATAATTTACTTAATTATTCATTTAAAAATAGTATTTCCATCACCCCAACAAGGTTTTCTATTTCTTCTCCTAGTTGTCTCTTGATTCCCCCTTTTTACTCCTTAATTTGTATTTATTACTAAAGTTAATTGATGATTCTCAGATTTGGTCCCCTAACTACCTTAATTTTTTCTTTTGATGAATATTCTTATATTGGCTCTTGCCACATGGAAGTTCTCTAAATTCCTCAAATTTTAATTTATTAATCTTATTTTAATTCACCACCCTCTTCTCTTAATGAAGTTTTTAATAAATCTTTCTACTTAACTCTATGTCCCTCTTTTCCCTTTTGCCTAATTAAGTCTTATGTACTTAATATTTTGTTTTAACATGGAAAGGGTAGAGTTATCATGGTAAATATCTTATCTCTTCCTATTCCTCCCTTACCCTAAGTTTTATTCTTGATTTAATTCCTTTGGTTCTAACATCATATGTCACTTGATATGAATTAGTTGGATTTTCATATATTGATTATATTTATTAGTTTCTTTAATGATGTCAAGGGTGTCAAATGGGTCATGCCCTTCAAGAACTTCCATTCGAAGTTTCAAGGGTGTCATGCCTACTAATTTATTTCTGATACCAAGGGTGCTAAGTTGGTCATGCCCTTCAAGAATTTCTCTTGAAATTCCAAGGGTGCCACACCATTTGCCCTTCAAGTATCCAGTGGTTACAAGGGGAAATTATATGTGCAACGACAGAGACCCCTATCATCTCATATGTTGCCTGCTATAGTGAGACTAATGGTGCTGGGGATCAAGGAATCAACCTTGATGCACCCCCCCCCCCAGAAAATCCTTGTGAGTGAACCAAATTTGGGACCTGCCCTCACGACATCGTGATCTTCAAGGCGAAGGTACTTCGACCTTTCCAGCCTAAGTCACGGCAGGAGGCTAGCGGGTGAGATCAGGGACACTGTTCCACCCCTCCCACGTTGTTCCATCCAATTGTACAAACCCATCACCCATATGTGAGTCATTCGGCCAAGCAACTAACATGTTCCTGCAACCACTGACATATCATCAGAGTGTGTATATATATATATATATATATATATATATATATATCAAGTTCCAAACTTAACTTATAATTTCAAAGACAAAATATTAATTCCTATCAAACCAGATGTTGTCAGCTCATCATATGTGAGTGCCTCTGGTGGTTTCCTGTCATATTCAATCATCATCAGTAACAAAGTTTCTCATTGTTAGTCATTATCATAATAGAAATATCAACATGATCATCATTCACATCATTGTTTATTTTGAATCATAACTAATGCGAGTAGCTACCATAGGAGACACATCCATCATGGTTATCATTAACATATCCATCAAAGCCATCATCATTGTAACATCACTAGAAAACATGTCTATCCATAAAATCTATCATCATTATGATATCAATAGAGAACATGCATATCCATTAATGCTACAATCATCATAGTGTCAATACAACCATCAAATCCACTAATAATAGAGTCATGTGTCCGGATCCTCAACTTGAGGTCCTCAAATAATAATGTGTGAGCCTTAAGGCTAAATCATTGTTAATGTCATATCAAGGTCAGAAATCTAGAGTGGGGCACTACATACAGCCCCCCTTAAATTAAACTTCGTCCCAAAGTTTCAACCCATGGAAGTGATGACATATCCCACTATATCCTCCCTAGAAATGGAATTGGGAGTATGTTACTCTACTCTAAGCATATAACTAAATGAAAATGAGTTATAACCTGCAATTATAAAATATAATCATCTTTTGAAAATTTTCCCATATCAAAATTCATGATGACTCAATTAGTACCAATAGAAGGGTCTAATATAATTTGTCTAAATAAGTATATGAAAATGATCAAATTATATCTTTCACCCTTCTCGCAATCTATATAATGCATCCACCTTTATTTCATTGCATTTAATTTGCATTTGGTTTGCAGCATACACAAGGTCACTGGTTAATATGTATTAATGACTCAATGATGTTTGCTATTGGCACACCCATATCAATATACATTGACATGCACATACGCACACATATATAACCACGCTAAGTTATTTATTAACCACAACTCTTCCATGATTCAACTCATCCTAATACTAATGCTACAATAAAATTTTATTTAAATGAGGGCTATCCATAATGATACTTAACACACGTGTGTATATCTCTAGACTAACTATATTAATTTATAGAGAGAGTTATTTAATTTTATCTAAGTCATGAATTTCATTCCATAATCACTATGGAAAAGAGAGAGGTTTTAAAAGTTATGTCCCTTACTTAGAAATGTCTCATAAGGGAGATATGAATTACAAGACTCTTAAGATATTTGTTGAATCATATTTTGCTAAAGTGTCCTGACTTACTGTCCATATTATGTAATACATTACATGAATATTATATTATATTTGAATAAAATAAACATAGATTATTATTAAAATAAGAAGACTACAACATGCTCATCTAAACACCCCATTAGGATTCAATATAATAATACAACAAGAAAGTTTCACTTACCTTAAACTATAATAATTTTAAATGTAGTATACTATATTAAATCCACTAAAAATTTTACCAATATAATTTAATGACGAATAAACTAATAAATTGGTTAGACTATGAAATAAATTTTCCTCAACCTATTCTTCATATATGCAACCCATTCTACAATACTTGCCTTCCCCAATTAATGCAACAATTTTTATGTCATAGAAGAATAAGTGAGTTGTTCAAAATATTCTTGTGATATGAAATTTTATTTTACAGAATTGATAAAAGAAGTTGACTATTTAGTGAATCAAAGCAGACGAATTCAAAATTTTGAAGTCCCTTGGGTTAAACATTTAGTGCTTGTTGCCTTTAGAATTGTTAAAACTACCTATCTCAATGAATTGTTGAAATATGGGCAACTGAAGCCTATTATGGAAAATAAAATTTGCAAAACTATCATAATTCATCCTAAGCTTCTTCTTCTCTCATTTTTTTTTATTTTTTAATTTTTATTTATTTATTTATTTTCTATTTTTATTTTCTTCAATAAGTGTCTAGAGCCTTCTAACTTACTCTTTGGTGTGATATTGGTTTAGATCTAAAAGTGAAACTTATGATTTTTGAAAGCTTTTCCAGATCAATGTATTGGAATCATTCAATTCTATAGCATGCACAATTGCTAATGATGTTTAAAATTTCAAAATATTAATTATATACCTATTATATGGAATTTAATTATTTGTTTAAGGGTAATATATATATATATATATATATATATATATATATATATATATATATGTTTTTCACAATATTCTATTTAACTGAATTAGTTATGTGGCACCTTCTTAAACCTGGGAAAATAAGCTACATGTAATACACATGCCCTAATTGTTACCCATATATGTAAGAATCAATGGGACATTCCCATATTGTAGACAATATGTTTAATATTCCATGTAGTATGTAGTTATTTAAATATTAATAGCTTTTACATTTAATCTCTTTCTTTTTTCTTTTTTTTTTAGTGAATCTACTTATAACCTTGGTAAATCTACATATTTACATTTTACTTCTCTCTAAATTTATGCAAATAGTTGCATAATTTGTGGTGGTTGGGCGGTAACTCTTAATAAATACCTTTTATTCACCTAAATTTAAAAGATATCATGATTATCATTATGTTAAACATGAAATGGAGCATTCTTTTTATATATATAAAGTTATTCTAATCTCAACTAATCTTTTTCAATAACTCACTATTAACATGTTAACCTAATTTTCACAAAATATTATACTACACCACCTTGAAAGTTGTTTAATAATCCAATGGGTCAATAACAAAACTCTATCTGAATGTAAATATTTTTAAAATAAAATAAAAATTGATAGAGTTTAATTCATTTTTAAAAATATCACCAATTTATTGCTTGACCCAGACAATTTTGAAACTTATCTTATAACATCTGTAATTACTTCTTTTTCATTTAATTATTATTATTATTATTTTTTAAATTTTTTTCTGCAATGAATATGACAAATATTAATTCAATTTTGTTTATTGTAAATGTGTTACGTTGCAGACATTGGCAGACACTGCCATATAAATGAACTCGTTCTCTTTTATTAATTGATTGGATCGATTAAATTTGCTACATGATAGTCGACATCTGTGTTGATGAGTAAATAATATTTTCAAAGTTCTTTATTAGCGCTATCTCATTCAGGTTCAAGAGCATAAATATTTCTTTAATCCCATTTCTTTGGGTTGTCTGGGCACAAATTCAATGCAAACATGCCCACATTGTAAATATTTGTTTTGATATGCCACATCATATTTTGTGCGAAACGTTTCAGGTGAATAGGTGAAAAATTGGTGTTCACCCAAAACATTACGCAAAAAAAAATATGATATGTAGTTTTAAAAAAAATTGATGACATGAGACTAGCAGACAATGATTAGAGAAGGTGGTCGCCTTCTTGCTGATGGGTGTCAGCTGAATGTTATAGGAGTTGAGTCTTCCTTCTGGTGGATGCCAACTACTCTGTCCATCTGCAAACACCTGCATTCTGAGAAGATTCATTTTCCAGTTTACATTAGAGAATAAATCCCTGTAATTAAGGTTATTCTCCTTGACCGCAATTGCGTATTATGTAGAAATATCATCAATGCCAACTACCGAAACAGAGATTAAAGGTTAGAACTACAGTTTAAGATGTTATTTTATTTTTAGAAAATAAAATAATACTTGCAACTACCAGTCGAGAGAGCAGAATTAAATCTTGGATTCACCTTCAAGATTCAAGATATAGTCCTTTGCAACTCTGTTCCACTTGTTTCCAAAAAGCTTTCTATCAATTTGTGGGGCTCACAACTTTTAGTTAGATAACAACTGGTTTTCCATGTAAAGCTAACAAACTATTTGTAACTTGAAAGGGATAGGAGAGACAAGCCGAAAGACCAAAGCTATTTTTGTTCATTTAAGCCTCTTCATAGTACTTACTCTAGTAAAGGGACAGATTTATTCCTCTATTATCCCATGCATTCAGTTTGTTGCGCAAACATTTATGTCAAACAGATATTGTTGTGCTCAGGGAGTGATTACTGTTATTGGGTTTTCTATTTGTTTATTAAAAGATTCAAGACTGCATATAGAGTTCAAGTATTTGCAACAAATATACTTTACAAATTAGAGTGAAGAAGAAATTTTATGCCAGCTAATTTCCGGGCCTCACACCAAGAACTGCGTGGTTGTAGCAAGGATAACGGGCCTAACACAGTATGTCAGAAAATGCGAGAATATTTTGTAACTTCCTAGGCAGAAAAAGGAATACTGCTCCAGTCAAAAATATAACTCCTCAAATATGGCCAAAAGCTTCCCAAAATATCCAACCAACCATGGATGATAGCACATAAAGGAGATGGATTTTGGCTACTTTTATTTAGCATTCTTGCATCTCTTCAAAAGCTACAAGACATATTGCTCCATGTTACAGATAATAAAAGAGTTTAGCTAGAAGAAAAGCATAATAGGAGCAACTGAACAAATAACCATGCAGAGGATTCCTAATGAGCCCTGCAATAAGTCCCAGAAAAGAAGGAAGCACACTTGTGATTGTAATTCTTGTCGTCCACATCCTACAGAAATGACCCTCCCATTATCAATTGAAATTCATAATTTTGAAAACAACTGCTGATGTATTGCTTAACATATTTTTCTGTGGATAAATGTAAGACTAAATCAGACAATGTTTTGTAGACTGCCGCATCACCACTATATTCCTTTATGACTTGATCTCAGCTGCATACAAGCAGATACAAAACTAGAAAAAGAACTCAACACCTGAATGTGCATTCTTATTAATAACTGACAGATTGAAGCTTTATCTTTTCAGTAAAACCTAGGATTTTGGGTTTATGGCCCGGGCACAATATCTTTCTTCGGGATGTATTATACAAAATGGGTAGCAACCTGATGGAATTTTATGTCAAGCTGCCCAGTCATATTTGAATTTTGTTGAAAATCCATTGCCACAAATAACACAATACCCACTATCCATCAACATTTTATGATGATGAATAAGCCAGAGGAACAAAGGCTCATTAAGCTCAATTCTGACCTTGGAATCTTTCGGTTAAAAGCATGAGTGTCTTACATGAACTCAGTAAGAACTTTCAGGACCTTACTTGAGTTCAATAAGACTTTTCAGGACATTCTACCTCGGGTAAGACCAGGACTACATAGGGAGATTAGATCTAAACCAGACCCAGCTCACTTTGAGATGGGATGGTTTTCTCTACAGAATGGTAGGAAAGAGATCAGGAAGGCAAGGTCCTGGTTAAGCGAGCCAACTAGAGAATAAGGTCCTGGTAAGTAAACCTAGTGATCAGATGACATTTTTTAAATAAGTGGAACATAAAATTTCAATTTCAATAAACTACAGTAAACTCGAGTAACTGTTATTAAATAGTAATTTAAAAACTACATTTAACTAGATCTTGACTAGATCTGTAAGAACTTAAGAATGGTGCTGCAATAGGTAAAGATCTTTCTTGTAGTTATTTCCGCTGATTTGTTCGTGGGTTTATTAATTACTAACTGATTTTAATAACTCCAGGTGAATCCGTTGGAGCGGCTATGTTTATAGTTGCTATTCGACTCTGGACTGGATATCCAGCGGCCACAGAAATTAGTCGTGTGCCCCAAGAGGTCGAGGGAAACTGTAGAAAGCAGTTTGCCAGATGATTTATGGTGCAAACGATCCCACGGGAAGCGATGGCGCTGTTCTCAGCCCCGCTTGAAGGGAAAAGCTACTGCCAACGCCATTATGAAAAATTCAACGGTATACCCAGAAAAAGAAGAACCTCAACACGAGCAGATAGCCGGAATTAGAGATTGGTATAACAGAGCATTGCGTGAGCAACGATTACAAAATAAGGGAACCTGAAATTGCTGAAACCGTAAAATTGCCCCCAGAAATATTTGCGCTACAGGATCTCAGAAACGTTCTAATGGTAGAGACGTGGAGACAAGATCTTACAGAGCGGGAGAGATCGAGACTTGATGGAATTGGATACCCAATAAAATCCGATCTGCTGACATGTGACATTTTTGTTCTTCTCAGCTGTTAAAATAAACTATAACGGCTTTAAAATCCAATGGCATTCTGGCGCTGTTTTCTACTCCTCTGGCTGTTCTTGGGTGGCAACCAATTCGAAATCGGAAACAAATTGCATGCAGAATACGGAAAAATAGGTCACTCTGTCAACGATGGACGTATGCCAGACCTGAAATTATTCTTCAGCGACAAGAGTTTTATCACCTGAGGTATACTCCAAGAAACTGCGTTTCAGAAGAGTCCACGGATTCCTCAGCGGAAAGTGTAGCTCAGATCAATTTTCTACATGGGGGATGTCAATGAATTTGAAGAGGGATGTCAATGAATTTGAAGAAGAGAAAGAGGAGCCTGCGAAGTATGTTCCACCTCCACCTTTAAATCATGAAGATGCAGAAATGATTGGCAAAATAGAACTTGTGCTCTATGCAATGGAAGATTTTCTTGGTTGTTTGCTAAAAAACACAAGAAGCAGATTGGAAGAACTGTGAAAAGGTTTGGAAGCTTTTCGGTAGAACTGTGGAGTTCCAGACCCTCTAATTTGTTTTCGTGGGATTAAGAGGTCAGTCTCCATATGCGTGTGGAAATGATTTGGCTTTCTCTGGTAACTTGAAAACTCTGTAATAAACATTTAATTCCTTAGCAGATACGATGGGGAGTGTTTTTCATGTGAGCTGTTCTATGCTTATTAAAAGGGGAATTGCCTATGAACACTAAACAACTTATTTTCTCACAGATGCAAGATATATGCAATGGAAGATATGGCTTTGGAAGATACTTTTCGTGAGTGGTTTTGGAACCTGTATGTATAATTTCACCCTGTTATAATTATTTTAATTGTCCCCAAAATAATAATAAAAACAAATTATAAACTAATTTCTCTTTATCACAAAATTTATAACAACGATGGAGATGAATGAGTCGCTGCTAAAATGTCATACATGCATATAGAAGCTTTTGATATTGATGTTCAAGATTTAAAACACTATGCAACATTTTTATTACTTTACCATGGAATGTCTAGAATTTTCCAATCTAAAAAGAAGGTGAAAACTTCAAATGTATATATAAAAAAAAATTGAGCACCAAGAACAAAGAGAGGATTCTAGACATGCACATAGAGAAAAATCGAATGAGAGATACAAATTCTAAGACAAGTCTGATGAGTATGAGGGTTTTCTAAAGATTCTGAACTACATATATGAAAATGGAAGTGAATTTGGGTGAAAGATTTATATCAGAACATGCTCATAATGAAGACCATATTCAATAAGTTTTTCCACATTAACAGTTGAAGTGCTTGGAATTATCAAACTTAAAAATGGTAGATCCATTCTATATTAACGTGTCAATGGCATACATCAACAAAATGGCACGTACATAGAGAACTGTTGATAGGAATATATGGTATGAAGTACTTTGGGATATAAAAACCTTAATACTTTATGGGCCTATAGGTCCTAGAGGTTGAACCTTGCTGTGATACCAAGTGTAGAGATCGACCCTTTAATTTACTAAATGAGTGCTAGGCTTTAAATATATATGTATATATTTTTTAAAAACACAATAAGTAGGAATTTAAACCACAATAGCACAAGTTTGAAACTTAGTAAAATTAATTCACTTATATCAAAGGCCATAAATTTAACTTCATAACAAATACATCTATTTAACTGGTTGATCTAGGCACAATGAAATCATCATAATTAAAAACAATCCAACTAACACATGTACCGTTCACCATTGAATGAGAACCAAACTTGACTTGCCGCTGCTTGAGCTTCTTTGCTGTTGTCTATCTCCAAGCCTAAAAGTTGTCGTGCTTAATCCAAATGTAATGACCCACCAGTTGACCTCCTAGCATACTCCTTGGGTACTCTCCTTCCCCGCAGACCCCCGAGTTGCAATGGGGTTGTACAATGAAGGAATGTGCTAGCTGATAGAGGTGAGCCCCTCTTGGCTCAAGAGTCCCCTCTCTATAATACTCTATCTCACCAAACTCAACTATAGCTCTTAACCACTCAAACTGACATAATCTCCTCCATCCAACAATAGGGTAAACAAAAAAGGGCCCTTTTCTCTTCCATTTCCCTTTCTTTTATAGAAGGTTTCATAGGTGAAACTTGGAATTTCATGCATAAATAATTATTTTTTCACTACTCTAAAATGTTATTATTCACCCACCCATGTGTCACCCTCTCATCAAGACTCTCCAAAAATAATTTACTTAATTATTTATTTAAAAATAGTATTTTCCTCACCCCAACAAGGTTTTCTATTTCTTCTCCTAGTTGTCTCTTGATTCCCCCTTTTTACTCCTTAATTTGTGTTTATTACTGAAGTTAATCGATGATTCTCAGATTTGGTCCCCTAACTACCTTAATTTGTTCTTTTGATGAATATTCTTATGTTGGCTCTTGCCACATGGAAGTTCTTTAAATTTCTCAAATTTTAATTTATTAATCTTATTTAAATTCACCACCCTCTTCTCTTAATGAAGTTTTTAATAAATCTTTCTACTTAACTCTATGTCCCTCTTTCCCCTTTTGCCTAATTAACTCTTATGTACTTAATATTTTGTTTTAACATGGAAAGGGTAGAGTTATCATAGTAAATATCTTATCTCTTCCTATTCTTCTCTTACCCTAAGTTTTATTCTTGATTTAATTCCTTTGGTTCTAACATCATATGCCACTTGATATGAATTAGTTGGATTTTCATATATTGATTATATTTATTAGTTTCTTTAATGATGTCAAGGGTGCCAAGTGGGTCATGCCCTTCAAGAACTTCCATTCAAAGTTCCAAGGGTGCCATGCCTACTAATTTATTTCTGATACCAAGGGTGCCAAGTCGGTCGTGCCCTTCAAGAATTTCTCTTGAAATTCCAAGGGTGCCACACCACTTGCCCTTCAAGTATCTAGTGGTTACGAGGGGAAATTATATGTGCAACGACAGAGACCCCTATCATCTCATATGTTACCTGGTATAGTGAGACTAATGGTGCTGGGGATCAAGGAATCTGCCTTGATGCGTGCCCCCCAGAAAATCCTCGTGAGCGAACCAAATTTGGGACATGCCCTCATGACATCGTGATCTTCAAGGCGAAAGTACTTCAACCTTTCTAGCGTAAGTCATGGCAGGAGGCTAGCGGGTGAGATCAGGGACACTGTTCCACCCCTCCCACGTTGTTCCATCCAATTGTACAACCCCATCACCCATATGTGAGTCATTCAGCCAAGCAACTAACATGTTCCTGCAACCACTGACATATCATCAGAGTGTATATATATATATCAAGTTCCAAACTGAACTTATAATTTCAAAGACAAAATATTAATTCCTATCAAACCAGATGTTTTCAGCTCATCATATGTGAGTGCCTCTGGTGGTTTCCTGTCATACTCAATCATCATTAGTAACAAAGTTTCTCATTGTTAGTTATTATCATAATAGCAACATCAACATGATTGTCATTCACATCGCTGTTCATTTTGAATCATAACTAATGCGAGTAGCTACCATAGGAGACACATCAATCATAGTTATCATTAACATATCCATCAAAGCCATCATCATTGTAACATCACTAGAAAAAATGTCTATCCATAAAATCTATCATCATCATGATATCAATAGAGAACATGCATATCCATTAATGCTACAATTATCATAGTGTCAATACAACCATCAAATCCACTAATAATATAGTCATGTGTCCGGATCCTCAACTTGAGGTCATCAAATAATAATGTGTGAGCCTTAAGGTTAAATAATTGTTAATGTCATATCAAGGTCAGAAATCTAGATTGGGGCACTACATAAGGGAGATATCCGTTATAGAAGTCTCATCATAATGAAAGATTCATAACATCAAACTCATCCCACAAGACACAACCCTATGGCTACAATGATTAGAACCCTACTGGTCATGGGATCAATCAACATTATTCATGAGGCCATACTCTCTGAACATATGCAATGGTATCCTAGTAAACATGACTTAAGAGAGTAGTTACAATCCATCTCTCTGACCATCCAACTGGTCTCTTGGTCAAGCCCGATGACCTAAGAGAGATCATCCTTCTTGACCAAACCCATTGGTCTCCCAGTCAACGACTTAAGGAATGGAACTCAATATCAATCTCCCTAACTAATCTATTAGTCTCTTGGTAAACCCTAAGGGAGAGAACACAAAATCAGTTTCCTTGACCAAACTCATTGGTCTCCCAGTAAAAACCTAAGGGATCACTTCAGTCCCCAGAACAAAACTCCTGACCACAAAGGTCTCCCAATCCATGATTTAAGGGAGTATTAAGGACAATCATCCTGACCATAACCAAGGTCTCCCAACCACTGCTCAAGGAATATTGTTATGATGATATCCAACCAATTATCCTTGAGTCAATAGAGGTAATCTCATCCACACCAGACTTTGTCAAAACATCAACAAACTACTTAAGTACATAAAATTATACCATGGTCGATTTCAACACTTGATGTCATAGATCAACAACCATATTCTGAAGCCTAAATTGCTTCACAAATCAACTACATGTGCTAAATGCAACAAAAACACATTCCATTTAGACCAAAAAAACACCTAGAAGTTTTTTTTCTTTGTCCAACAAGCCAATCTGTAGTGTTCCTTCTTGGTTAGTTAGTTTTGATGACACCTGGAGAGAGAGATTTTGGAGTGATATAAAGATCATATATGTCAGACTTATGTATATGTTTGTATGCTAGAAACTTGGTTTTCGTCACATGGTTATTGCATGCTTATGATAATATCTATGGTTGTGTGTATAAGATTGATTTTTGTTAAGGACATATCATCAACGTTTCTCTTTTGGTATCCTAGTTTTGACTTTGGTGCATGACATGAATGATGATATATGACTGTGACAAATAGATCTATGGATTATAATATTTGTTTATAACATATAGTTGATTAAATTTCTATTTATGTTGCGTATTTTGTATGAGTATGTATGCTTAAATTTGTAATGAGAAGGATGTTACAAGGAACTTGGTCACTTTCCAATGAGGATGCTCAAATCAAAGATGATCGTAGAAGTCATTTCTTCAAATCAAAATGGCTACAAAATTCATGTACACCTATGAGTAAAAGCTGACTACGTTAATTTCATTATGAAATTCATTATATATTTTTAATCTATGAAAATTGTGATGTGTGTAGGCCTTGGGACAAGACCTTGCCAGTGAACCATCAAATGGGTATGAGCTCACAACTAGTACCTTGATGTGAAACATGGAGTTTCAAGATGAATAGATGAGAAACCATGGAGGTTAGGACATGGAGTCCTAAATCCATGGAAGATCAAGATGCGGTGTCTTGAATCACTGAAAAAAATTAGGGTCCAGAGTCCTGAATAATTGAAAGATCAATGTGTGGAATATTAGATCTATTTAATAGATCAGAGCACAATGTCCTGAATATACTAGAGCGCAAAGTCATAGGTGCAAGGAAAATGGTGTGTAGTTCTAATAAATCTGGAGAGGAAATCACTAGGGGTGCATAATCGCAATCCTCTAGCAGAAAATACCACTCATGGGCATAAATCAACCGGGTAAGACTACCTAGATTATCCTTGAATTAATATAATTCCGAATGTACCCACATTTAATAGAGTCTCAATTTAAATATTAGTATTCAAACTTACCCACTTCTAATGGGCTCTTAAGTTAAAGATTATTATTCAAATGTATGCACTTTAAATGGTCTCTTAAATATTATTATTCAAATTTACTAACTTTTAATGAGCTCTTAAGTTAAATATTATTTTAATAAAAAGGTAGATTACTTATTTAAGAAAATTTGATAACAAAAAAATATCTAGAAAGGACACATGGGGTGATGCATATTATAATTAAAGTAATTTAATAATTAAGAAAATTTGAGGGGTTTCCACCTTAGGGGAGGGTGATGAATAATATAATTTTTTGCAAATTAAAAATAAATTAATTTTACATGAGAGGGGTGATGTGTCACCCCACTCAATGCCTATAAATACTAAAGGATTTTCCCATGGTAGGGGAGACCTAAAGAGTAACGAGATGTTGAAATGTATCTCGAATTTTAAGAACTAAGTTCCTAGTAGCCTTACTTAGTTGAGTTATACATTAGTATTGAGAAATTGTCTTCCTTGCCCTAGTTATCTCTCTATTAATGTATCTTGATGTTGCTTGTGAGCTCTTACAACCTAGTATTGAGGATTTGTCTTCCTTGTCCCAACTATCTCTATATTAATGTATCTTTATGTTGCTTGTGAGCTCCTACAACTCAGGGGTTTTAGGGGGAGAAGTTCTCCCTGGATATATTTGGGTGGAAAATCATATTGTTCAAATGAGTTGGTTAAGGAATCAAAGATGGGACATATTTTCAGCTATTGAATATCTCATTAGGTATTAATTTTATTGTTTTGATAATTTAGTATAGTATTAACATAAATAATTGTTGTAAGCATGTAATTTTGGTTTAAGGGTATGTTATCTGGAAGATTATTGGCAAATTTGAGAATAAGGACTAAGACTAGTCTATATGTATTGATGTTTAGATCTCAAGTTGGAATTATTGTTGATGTATTAGTCTATATGTATGGATGTTTATATCTCAAGTTGGAATTATTATTGATGTATTTTACAATACTAACCTTGGTATTGTAGCGAATTGAGGAAGACAAGCTAAATACTGCTAAAAATAATTAGTAATAGAGAATCGCCAATGAGGTTGGGTAAGAGTCTCATGATTTATAGTTTTGTTTCATTTTGATTGAAATAGGTAAATAAATGCATTTTTAGAAAGGGTTTGAGAGTATGTTTGCAAAGTGTTTAACAAAATCCTTGGATGTATAATGTTATTGTTTTTATTATATATAAATGATTATTCATGTATAAGTACCAAATTGCAGTGTGCAAGAGAAGCAAGAACATGGGCACATACCCAAAATATATATGTAACCCTTTTGCAAGAGTTATTAAAATGGACACATATCTAAAATATATCTTTAACACCTTTGCAAGAGTTATTAATCTGTTCATTTTTGTTGTCTTTTTCTTTTCCTCTTCTTCTAATCGATTTTTTAAAGCATTTCAATTATGTAAATTTGAACACAATCTCCCACCTTTTCTAAATTTAATTTTCTTCAAATGATAGAGTAATAAGTTACTTTTATGATAGAATTCCACATTCCCATTTTCTATACAATAGATGACAACAATATTGAATTTGATAGTGATTTATATTATCATATTATTGTGTCAATAATATATTTAAATATTTTCTCGAGCCTTACATTTTTTGAATCGATCAATGTATTGACATGATTCATAACCTAAACATTTATTTGAGGCCGATTTACTCTTGGAATAATGGTATATTGGTAATGTTTAATTTATTATGGTTAAAATATTTTTTTCTATTTTTGATTTGCAATGGTTAATAATGTTTTTATTTGTTTAATGAATGTTTTTATTTGTTTTTATTTTTGAGAATTTTTAATTTACTATGGTTAAAAAAAAAATTTCCTATCATTGACTTGCAATGGTTAATAATGTTATTATTTGTTTAATTAGTGCAATGTGGGTGTGTTTAACTTATTATGGTTAAAACAATTTTTCTTACTATTGACTTGTGATATAAATATTCTTCATTACATTGAATAAATTTGGACTATGATGATATTAATGTCCCTCAAACATTCCTGCATTTATTTTAGATGTGATTAAAGCAATACAATATTTCAAAGGGTTTGTTAGATAACGTTGGTAAATTAAAATTTTGTTTGAATTTCATAAATTTAGGATTACAAAGGTGCGAGATAGAGAGGAAATAATTTCAAGATTTTCTTAGCTGTGTATCCAAAGAAAATGTGCAACTATTGAAATTATTATTTTATGTATTTTTTTAGTTTTTGTAATGGAATTGATGCGTGTCCATTTCCTTCCAACTATGCATACATAGATGCTAATGTATATTTTATCTCTGGATTAAATCTGAAATGTCTGTAGATATAATACTATGTTTTAAGCATGGAATTAATGTTTGTTAATTTGGTCCAAGTTTTGTTACAATGGTGGAACCTGGTTTGAATAAAACTAATCAATACAGGCATTCAATCTAAGGGTTGAATGCTCAACATGGTTAAATACTATTGGAATCCCAACTTTATATTTCTTATCTTACGTATAGATAACATCAAGAGAATCTAGACATAGATGTTTTAAACAAATATTGAAGGCTATAGCTAGAGCCCATACCCTATTTTGATTGAATATACTCTTTTTGTGTATATACCTGTGTTGTGCTTGAACCATTACAACCTCACATTGCTTGAGTTTCCAGGGAAAGGGATAGCATGGAGTATTTGCATTGATTTGTAGATAAAAGAGTGTAGGAGAAATTTTCTATTTGTTTTCAATTTATTATTAGGAGAATTCAATCCTATTTTGAGAATAATAGTCCATGAAAAATTAATTTTTGGCTTATCAATGGAAGGGGGTTGATATATTTTTTGTTTCCATACCTCTATGGATAGTCTAAAATCTCAAATCAATCTAGTGAAGTTTAATTATGTGGTATTTTAACCCAATACTCCATGCTTATTTTTATAGAAGTTACAATCAGACCCTATGTAAAGTGTTAATTTGTCTCCAAAGTTAATGTGAAGTCCATATACATATAAATGAATTGCAGAGCCAAGTCTAATAGCTCTTGATTTTAAACATTGGTTATAAGAATCATCATAACACTCTACTTAGTGCTTATCAATTTTGTTTGGAATAAAACTTAAAATATTGTCATAGCATTGGTGAATGGGACATGATTTATCCTTGAAATATAACTTCTAGTTCACATGGGTACTCAAGATAGTCCATTGGAGGATTGTGATGTAATGTTGCTGTTGACACCATTTGTATTGAATATTAAACATTGTGAAAGCACCATTGATATATATATATATATATATATATATATATATATATATATATATATATATATATATATATATATATATATATATACCGTATTTTGAGCCTTTTCTTCAATGGGACCTTTATGTCTCTATTATATTGATGGTTTGGAAGGTGGGACCTTACATATATATGGTATCAAAGCGAGCTACACCATTATGGCCTAATGGGAATACATGTTGGCTAGTAGATTAATATATGAAAGTTGATTTTGGATCCTTCCTAAATTGTTATGTGTGTGTTTGAGTGTTTGTTCTTAGAATAAGTGTAATTTGGATTGTTATTCTTATTTTTTTATGCTTTCACGCTAAAATTTTGCATGTGTTTTTTAGCTTGGAATCTTCAGATTAATAAAATGGGAGTTATATTTGAACTAGTTCAGGGGAATTTCTCTTAATATTCTTTTTCAAGTTTCAAAGAAAGAACCGAAAACCATAGAATTCACTTCCTATTTTTATACTAGTCTTCTTGAGGGGTTTTATAAGAAGTTGTAAGGAGATAAATTGCAAAAGAGTTGAAATACCATGTCATTTTAGACCTATTTTTCTGTAGTCACTAGAGAGAGAGAGAGAGAGAGAGAGAGAGAGGAATAATTCCTTATATTCTTGGTTTTTTTTTAGAGCTAGTTGTGGAAATTTGTTAAAAGCATTAAAGAGGTGTTATGAAAGATTGTGATTAAATATTTTGGATTAAACACACTTTTGTGAATGGTTTGAATAGGAATTGGATGTATGTGTAATGTGTTATCAACGACATAGTATGGTTTGAAAAACCATGTTTTCTAGATGAAATCACACATGCCAAGAAAAACCATGGCTTAGTACGGAATGGAGACTTAGTGTGTGAATTGGTATTGTGAAGTATGAGGCTAAAATTCCATTAATATAATGATTGAGTTCATCATATTAATCTTGGTTCTTAAATTATCTAGCTCTTGATTTTAAACATTGGTTGTAAGAGTCATCATAACACTCTACTTAGTGCTTATCAATTTTGTTTGGAATAAAACTTAAAATATTGCCATAGCATTGGTGAAAGGGACATGATTTATCCTTGAAATATAACTTCTAGTTCACATGGGCACTGATGATAGTCCATTGGAGGATTGTAATGTAATGTTGTTGTTGACACCATTTGTATTGAATATTGAACATTGTGAAAGCACCATTGATATATATATATATATATATATATATATATATATATATATATATATATATATATATATATATATATATATATATATATCGTATTTTGAGCCTTTTGTTCAATGGGACCTTTATGTCTCTATTATATTGATGGTTGGGAAGGTGGGACTTAGATATGGTATCAAAGCGAGCTACACCATTATGACCTATTGGGCATACATGATGGCTAGTAGATTAATATATGAAAGTTGATTTTGGATCCATGTTGAATTGTTATGTGTGTGTTTGATTGTTTGTTCTTAGAATAAGTGTAATTTGGATTGTTTTTCTTATTTTTTTATGGTTTCATGCTAAAATTTTGCATGTGTTTTTTAGCTTGGAATCTTCATATTAATAATATGGGAGTTATATTTGAACTAGTTCAGGGGAATTTCTCTTAATATTCTTTTGCTAGTTTCAAATAAAGAACTGAAAACCATAGAATTCACTTCCTATTTTTATACTAGTCTTCTTAAGGGGTTTTATAAGAATTTGTAAGAAGATAAATTTCAAAAGAGTTCAAATACCATGTCATTTTAGACCTATTTTTCTGTAGTCTCCAAAGAGAGAGAGAGAGATAAGAAGGAATAATTCCTTATATATATTAAAGCCAGTTGTGGAAATTTGTTAAAATCATTTAAGATGTGTTATGAAAGATTGTGATTAAATAGTTGGGATTAAACACACTTTTGTGAATTGTTTGAATGGGAAGTGGATGTATGTGTAATGTGTTTGTATGTGTTTCTTATGTGCTTAATGTGTTATTAACGACATAGTATGGTTTAAACAACCATATTTTCCAGATGAAATCACACATGCCAAGAAAAACCGTGGCTTAGTATGGAATGGAGACTTATTGTGTGAATTGATATTGTGAAGTATGAGGCTAAAATGCCATTAATGTAATGATTGAGTTCATCATATTAATCTTGGTTCTTAAATTAACTATCTCTTAATTTTAAACATTGGTTATAAGAGTCATCATAACACTCTACTTAGTGCTTATCAATTTTGTTTGGAATAAAAATTAAAATATTGTCATAGCATTGGTGAAAGGGACATGATTTATCCTTGAAATATAACTTCTAGTTCACATGGGTACTCATGATAGTCCATTGGAGGATTGTGATGTAATTTTGTTGTTGAGACCATTTGTATCGAATATTAAACATTGTGAAAGAACCATTGATACTATATATATATATATATATATATATATATATATATATATATATATATATATATCATATTTTGAGCCTTTTGTTCAATGAGACCTTTATTTCTATTATATTGATGGTTGGGAACGTGGGACCTTACATATGGTATCAAAGTGAGCTACACCACTATTTCCTAATGGGCATACATGCTGGCTAGTAGATTAATATATGAAAGTTGATTTTGGATCCATGTTGAATTTTTGTGTGCGTTTGATTGTTTTTCTTAGAATAAGTGTAATTTGGATTATTTTTCTTATTTTTTATGGTTTCACGCTAAAATTTTGCATGTGTTTTTTAGCTTGGAATCTTCATATTAATAATATGGGAGTTATATTTTAACTAGTTCAAGGGAATTGCTCTTAATATTCTTTGCTAGTTTTAAAGAAAGAACTGAAAACCATAGAATTCACTTCCTACTTTTATACTAGTCTTCTTGAGGGGTTTTATAAGAAGTTGTCAGGAGATAAATTGCAAAAGAGTTGAAATACCATGTCATTTTAGACCTATTTTTCTATAGTCAAGAGAGAGAGAGAGAGAGAGAGAAGGAATAATTCCTTATATTCTTGGTTTAAAAAAAAAAAATCCAAATGTGGAAATTTTTTAAAAGCATTTAAGAGGTGTTATAAAAGATTGTGATTAAATTGTTGGGATTAAACACACTTTTGTGAATGGTTTGAATGGGAAGTGGATGTACGTGTAATGTGTTTGTATGTGTTTCTTATGTGCTTAATGTGTTATTAACGACATAGTATTTTTTAAACAACCATATTTTCCAGATGAAATCACACATGCCAAGAAAAACCATGGCTTAGTATGGAATGGAGACTTAGTGTGTGAATTGGTATTGTGAAGTATGAGGCTAAAATGCCATTAATGTAATAATTGACTTCATCATAATAATCTTGGTTCTTAAATTATCTATGCTAAATCGAACACAATGTAAGTTATCTCCAACAATTCATTTTTAAATATGGATGTAGGTGCATGAGTAAGGCACAAACATTAGAGTAAAGAGTTAAAATATGTTTTATGAAGACCTTACTAGTGGTTAAGACTGAATTTTTTGTTGTTTCCTTTATATAGTTTTATGGTCTTGTTAATTATGGATTTTGAGTTGGTTTTCTTCAAGAGATAACTTCAAACTACTCTAGGACTAGGTTGAGATATGTCATGCCTAGTAAGGAAGGGGTTTAAAAGACTAACATGTGTGAATGGTTGTGGAAACCATTTCAGGGAAAGTTGAAGGATGTGATTGCTATGTTATGTATGATGGTAGAATTTATACTAATGAAATCTTATGGTAAACAATTCTTTGTGGATATAATGAAGAATTGTGCATACTTTAAATTTAGTGGAATAATTATTTTTAAGATAAATTTGTTCGAGATTTAAATGCATTATTTTATTTTGATTATAAATGAAGAAACGAAGATTGGCCTAGTGTACAACATTAGGTGGTTTAGAATGTTTGGAATAACTAACCTTGATATATGTAGCCAGTGTAAACTAGGTATTTATACTCTAGTATTGTACCTCTTTTTGTATGTGCCTTGATTGAGGTAGAATTAAAATGATTTCAAAATGATTGAAAATGTAGAAAAAGGTTATTGTGGTAAGTTTATGAAATATTTTTTTTATTGGCTTAAGACAAATTAAGTTTAGCATATTTAAATCAAAGTTCATATTGTTGTGTCTAGGAATGCCATAATAGTCTCCTTAGTGATTTTATCAATTTTATATTGGTTGAATTGTATTTAACTATTATTATTTTTTTCTAAATTCATATTGTTTATGAACATGATTAATTACTTTCTTGAAATTTGATTAACTTGTAATTGTTAAGAGAATAACATGTTCAAAGATAAACCTTTTATGTGGTTGGAAGTTTTTTTTCTATTTGACCTTAAAGGATAAGGTATGAGATTAATGAAAAACCAATTTTAGTTCTTGTTTTACGAGAATATGTGCTTGTGATATTTTTTTAGGGAGAAATTGAAGAAGAGTGAGATCACATTTTTGATGAATTGCAATTGTTGCATGATTTAAAAAACTAACATTATTGTATTTATATACAAATAACTCCTATTTATACACCAATTAGGATTTCTATTTAGCTAATGGGCCTACATTAGCCCCTAAACATAAAATAATGTGTAAATAACCTAACTTTTGGTGACAAGCCCACCAAACTAGCTCATAAATGAAATAATAAGCCTCTTAGGAGGTCAACTAATAATTCATGCATGTCATGGGGCCCTCCAAGAGGCTTTATGAGGTCAATATGTGCCATGATGATGAATAAAATCCACAAAAGTTGATGTTCAAGGGGGTGGCCCCTTTTTCTCCAAGTAATAGACCTGTGGTGCTCCCAATGGGTGTGGGGGCACACCAATGACCTCATGGGTCTCCATATGAGTCGAAGATGCCCATAGATTATATGTAAGGGCTCAGATGATGGAATGAACATTTTCATGTCATTGTACAAGTCAGGACACTTGCCAAGTGTGTGGTGCTCCTGTGGGGCCAACTGGGAATAATGTACCAAGTGCATCATCCTTGTCCCAAAGGTGAATCTCTATTAATCTCTGGACATCGGTGGGGATCCATGGAGTGTTTTCTGATGCTGTGGAGGCCAATGGCTCTCTACACACACTCTCTATGTGTCAATGGCCCTCTAGGAGGTTAGGATCCCATATAGGGAGACCAAACGCAAATGGACACCATCTGTAATCCTGCATAAAATCCAATGTGTCCCCTAGCCTTCCAGTACAACAAGTTATTAGATTAATCACGTAAAATAGATTACAAACTATGGAAAACAAGAGGGCATTTCATAATGGCATTCCCTTCCATAGTGAAATTTGGCATGTGCTAATATCTCCAGGCTCCAAAGGAGGTTAGCTAGGTACCTTATTAGGTTATTTCTACCCTTAGAGGGGATAGTATGTCCAAGGTACATCCCTCAAATGGTGGTGGCATGTGGCAAATAAGTGAAATGGAATAGGGAATGAGAGGGGCAATCTCGGGTCACATATCGGGACAAAAGGGTAGCTAGAGAAAGGGAACCCCACACCTGGGTGTATAATGTGTAGGAGGGAGAAATCATGGTACATGAGGTGCCCCAACCTTGATTTTTCCACCCTTCTTTATATTCCTTTTTCCTTTTATGAATTTTCTTTAATTAACTGCTTGGGGCTCAAAGGAGAAGAGCATGATGTGTAAGATATAACAGTGATTACCCCCTTTAAGGTAGGGCAGTTCATTTCCATCTAGGGAATGGGGAAATAATGGGTTCTTGAATGATAAAGGAGGCTCATCTAGGGCCTACAGAACCAGGGTGATGACCATGGGTATGGGCAGAACTCATGTATGGGAATTTTCCCATGTGCTAATTATTTTGTCTCGACCATATTTTGAATTTTGTGGTACAATTTCCTGTTGAATGTGGCCATTTATGATTTTACCTTTTATTTTAGCTACTTCAGCCTCCATGGCATCCTTCCAGGCCTGCCCCAAGGTGGGGGCAAGTGAATAGGGACACTGACCCTATGTGGAACCATAGAGACAATGTGGACCCACGTGGGAGACATGATTAATGGAGGTATAGTGAGTGGAAAGGGAGTAATATATGTGGATAAAGTAGCAGGACCACATAACAAAATTCGGGATTTCCTAAGTAGTACCGCCCTAGAAACAAATGGTCAATAAAGGATATCCCACGAGACTAAGATCCAAGGGTAACATCCAAAATATATCAAGGGGATAGGAGCACAAATAAGCCCACTATTTGCACCAAATATCCCCATCAATCCATGCCCATAATTTTCCATGATAAGAAAACCCAATACTCAATTATCAAATGAGAAGACATACCTTTAGATTTGGGAGGTTGATCTTCAAACATATGATCAATACAGATGGGTGAGGGACCACATGGTTGGATCAGGTGTCAGATAAATGGCACAACGAGATAGTTGAGGGCTGCAAGGGGCTATTAGCTTCCGACTGAGGTCCATCATGGAGAAAAACGTTCTTCTAGAGATATCGCCCATGAAGTGGTAAGTAAGATTTGGCTCCAACTGCGACATGATTTCTCAAAGAGGTGGGCAAGGATACTTGAACAGGAGGTCACAAGAACTCCAACAATCCCTTGGTGACCCTATAATTTTTATCTACACATATCAATGACCAAAACCCCGTGGCAACATGTTTTTCATGACGTCTCATGATCACTGATGCTTAATGTTAGGCCATAAAATAAAAAAGTAATAAAATATGTAAGATTAACTCTAAATGCAACTAATCTACCATGATAAATATAATATGAAATTATTTATAATGTGAAAATCAATATGCAATGCAAACTAACCTAACATGGATATGGTACAAAACTTATATTAAGTGTAATCATAAAGCCAGTGCAACCAACATATCATCGAATCTATATAAATAGACCGAACTATATGATTACTCATGTAGAAAATGTCAAAGTGAAGGTGGACAACATCACATGGATGATAAGGCTGGTGGGAGGTAGAGAAATTTGATGCCCACATATGGATGATTATGTGAGAAGAGGTAAGAAAGGGTGTAATCTAGTCCATCAGATCCTCTCTTCTAACCAAAATATAGATATGTCAATGATTAGGATCATAAACTTTTTGTGGATGGAAATCTCAGGCATATTATTTCCATGATGGTCCTTATCATTTATGTCATGTTTTATGGCCCCCATAGGGTTATGATTAGTAGGAAAGGGAGACTGATGAGATGGAGAAACACACATATGCTTCCCATGATGTTCAAACTAGAAAGGGGGGATTATATATTGGTCATGATATTGAGGGGGTGCCCAAGGAGATAAAGTATAATAAATGAGGGGCTCATCCTTGACACCATGCTTGGAAGGGGGAAAGGGCTCACTTCCACTTGAGATAATGTGACAGGAGGTGATGGAATCAATTGACGAAGACTCAATATGATGACCAATAGGAAAAAGGGAGGATGAAGTATTTCATTCAACATATTTTTCTTCCCTAACATCATAATCTTAAGCCTCAAGTGATTTGAACATATAATCATACTTGGGAGAGGTGGGAGTCTTATCTATTTCCTTAGTATCAATTATTGGTTCTCTCCTAAAAGAAAAATTGATCACTTCCAACTACCCCTCTTTATGCAAGGGAAAATAAATATTCTCCTTCCCAAGAGTACCAATGGATATTTCATCATAAATAGCACCTGAGAGAAAGGTAAAATTAATCTCATCCTCATGCTCCTTATCAGTGTCATAAATGGGAGCACAATCAAACTGAGGACCAACAATTTCCCATTTCGCCTTTTCAATGTGGAATTAATCTCCAATGTCATCTTCCAGGGGGACAATGAGATCACCTTCCTCAACATTATCAAAAGGAGAATCATCAAAATTAATATCCTAGAGAAAGGTAAGGTTAGTTTCAACTTCACCTTCCATAGCTTCATCCCTCTAAATACATGTGTTCTCAAAATCATCATTTTAATCATGTGGACCCTAGGAGGACTCGTCTAACTTTTCACTACTTAGATTCTCAATGTCTTGATGATTCTCAATGAAGGATTCCTCTTGGATTCTTAATGCAAGGTATACTTGAAAATGTCTAATAAATCCATCAATGAACTCCTCAATAGATGATATACTCTTAGGTTCAAGATCATGCAACCATGAATTATGACCACTGAGAGATCCCATGAACAATAACATAAGGAAATCTTGGTGAAGCACTTTCTCTCTTGAAGAATGTGCGTTAAATCTTTCTACATGGTCAACTGCAGAGAGTGGATCACCATCAAACACGGGCACCCCATGTACCATCCTTCTGGCGACATGATTAGGGTGCCCAGGTATGCTAGCGATGTCCAAAGTAGGAAATTTATCAAACAAAGACAACATATTTGAGATATGCATGAAAATTATGTAGGAGTTACCAGGGTGAATTTAAATATGCCTAGAAAAACGCTTACATCACCCTACAAACATCAACCTTAAGGTTCAATTAATAACTAGGGTTTTGTTCTTCCAATGGAGTCGTCAATAATTATATGTCAATATGTTGTAAGGGGAACAAAACGCACGTCTCGTTTCCCCAGCAAAGATGCCAGAAATGTTACAACTCAAACTAGAAGGGGACCTAAAAGGGGTTCTGATGAGGTCAACTGCTAGGTTAAGGGCAACGATGAAGACTTAGCCCACTGTCACCACAACTAAGGCTCCCTATCCTTTACAGACTTTCACGAATGGGAGGAGACCCAATGTTGTTGGGAAGCCACTTATAGAGTATATATCAAAAAAATATATGAAAAGTGACCCCTTAGATGCTTTCCCTAGGATTGGATGAAGAATGAGTTTGCTTTCTTTTTAAGAAAGGGAATTGATTTTTTAGGAAGAGGGTATGAGGATTGGAGGGTTGAGGGAGAATAATATGGCTTTTAAAGGGGTTTCCCAATCCCTAAAATCCTTATAGAACTTGGATTCCCAAGATGTGCTTGATGAGTTTGTCTTTGGAGAGAAGTAGGATCACACGAGACTAAGTGGACCTAGCCAGTTTAGGGGATGGATTTTAGCAACCATTGATATTATTAACTTGACCAAGGTGAGGGGAAAGGATCAAATAATATTTTTCACCCAAATATGTCAAATTGATCCTATTACGTATTAGCCTTGGGAACATCAGAGAAATAATTGATCCTAGATCTAGGGCTTAGGATATCCCGAGATTCCATCGTTGGATATCCTTCAAATTCGTAGGAGGATTGGGGGACACACCAGTGTAGTAAAGCCTAGGAGATCGAATTTTTTCTATGGTAAGTTTCCTGGGAAATTGATGCCCTAGGTGGCCTAATGTGGCTAGACCTAGGAAAGGGAGGAAACAGGTGAAAAATGGGGTTGAAGTTATCACCCTTTGATGGATCAATGCCTAATTCCTCTTGGGGATATGGAGTCAAGGAAAATTTTGAAGACAAATTTTGTTTCTTACTCAAGGAGGCTCCAAAAATCAACTTTGTCCAATGTTAAAGGGAAGAGAAGAAAAATGACTTTGAAAATTTTATACTTAGTTAAAAATGGTGAAGGCTTATTAATATAACAAGATCTCTAGGAAATTTCATTGATCCAACATGGCCCATGCATATATAATCTAAATAGACACATAATTCCACATTAAACACATGTAGCAATTAGCCATAATAATAGTGAAGTTCCAATGTATGCAAAAAAATGAAAAATAACGTTAAACTTGCACTTACATGTTAGATAATATATCCAACCTGTTAGTGTCTAAATGTTCAGTGATCCAATACACTCTTTCAGGTTTACTTGGTAGTGGTCCTTGGTCAAAATTTCAGGTTTTCAAACAAATTCTCAAATAAAATTTTGTTCACTGAATGTTGCCTAGGTCTGAATGCTACTCCCTTCATTCATTCATGGTAATTATCCAAATTAAAGGTCATGTCATTCATCATCACCTAGGGTCATAGATCAGTCAACATACCTCCACCTAGGTCATGGTCTAGGTCTCTTTTGTTTCACCATTATAATGTCCAATCATGTCATGAAAGAAGGAAAATAAGAGTCATTTTCACCATACAAATCACCTTCATTGGGAGTTAGCAAAGATAGGAAAAATAAAGAAAAGGAAATTTGCATTTTCTCAATAAGTATGCTACATGATCAAAGTTTTTCAAAAAAGAAAATTTTCTCAAGGTGTTTATGATTTCACTAAAAGACAAAAAGGAAAATTTGTGAGTTATAAAGGGAAATGAAGCTTTGGGGTTCATTTCATCATTTGGTTTTCAATATAGCTCCCCTCTCATACTCAAAACACTCCACAACCATCAAATATCGAAGACAACCAGCAAAAAAAATGTTCCAACTACTCTGCACTACGCTTCTGGTAGCTGCGCTACACTTCTGGAAAGTGTGCTACACTTTTGCTTCCAAGCTCCAAAAATCTATCAAGGGGTCGATTCATCATTTCTAAAAGGTACATAGAATTAAAAATCAGTAAGTGAATGCTCATCATACCTCATTCAAGTCAATTTCTTCAGCAAAGGGTGGATTCCCTCCTTTAGGTTTTCTCCACTACATTTTTGGTTTCTTTCATACTTGGCTAGTTTCAGTTGGAAAAACCCTAATTTATTCATCTAAAAAACTTCACTAATCACTCATATGCCTTATCAAATCACTACCTATCACTCATATCCCTCCTTGCTACCATTTTCATTCAAACCCTAGTTTTCACTACATTTTTGCATAAAATCTAGGAAAAATCTGTGTTTTGACCTTTTTGGCACCTTTCCCATACCCATTTACAAAAATTTCACTTGTATCATGTAGCCAACTCATCACCTTACCTCCCTATATTTTTAGGTATTTTTCCCTAACTCCCTTCCATCTCATTTCTGTCCCTAAAACCACTATACTACTATCCCCAATTTTCCTAATTTTTCACCTTTCCTTTCCACCACATCAAGCTAGGGTTTTTCCTTGTTGACAAAAATCATGGAGGGTGAGAAGAAGGTCCATAAGGGATTTCATCATTCCAGGTTTTATCCATGCAATTTTCAGGAGATCAATGCTTCTCCTTTTCTAAGAAATGTTTTGAAAACAATGGTTGTTTAAGATTTTGTGAGAGAATCCAGAAGGTAGGCTGTCATGCTCAATTAACAAGCCTTTTTTCCACCAGCTTCATGAGAGATAAGGATATCATAGCAGGTATTTAATTTTCCATATCAACATATGTTATCACCTCAACAACAGGTATCCCGGGCCATGGATAAATCTGGTTCAAAAGGATGGACTTGGACATCGAGAACTATAAAATGTTCTTAAAACCTCATTGCAAAGATGCTCCTAAACATATCTTTCCTTTCAGGAATTTACTTGAAAAGTATGCCCCTTTGATGAAGTTAATCATGAAGTATTTTACATGTGAAGGGAGGTTCTCAATATTGTACCAGTACCACATAAGGTTAAGATTGGTATTTTTTTGAGATTTTTCACAAAATCTGGAAATTTTATCTTTACAAAAGCGTTGCGCAGAGGCACAATGCTTTTTCTCAGAGCCTCTGAATGAGTATTTTTATATATTGTTGGATTTATTTTGAAATTTTCTTTCCAAATATGGTCTCAGGTTTTCATGACACCCCCCAGTTTCGGAGAAAAACCCAAAAAACACCCTTATTTTCATGCTTCTGCCATTGTTTTTGTCTGTGCGCAGCACTTCTGGAGTAGGCTTGGGAAAATGAATTTTTGAAGGCCTTGTAGGAGGAATTTTCTCATGTTCAAGGTTGGGCTAGATATAGGACATCCAGGGCTACCTAGCCCAATTTTCAGATCATCAAGAGGATGCCTTAAATCCACACAAAATTTCCCTCAAAGTGGCACGATGCTTCTGTTGAAAAGTGCGATGCTTTTGTAAGTGGCACTACACTTATGCCTTGGATTTGTTTTTTGATAGGTGTCAATGAAAATTGGTTCAAATATCGAGATTACAACTGTCCTATGAGGTTTTTTGTGGATAAGAGAGTTTGTTTTTTCCCCTCATTGTTGAGGAATCGTATAATTACTCAAGGAGACAAAGACTCCTAGTTATTAGCTAAATTTGGGGGGGACTGTTTTTAACTTCCCTAAATTCTACGTAATGACTCATTAGGTGCATTTATGATCTATTTTGGATCATGTTTCAACCCAATGAGGTGAAATATTCTCTATTTTCTATATGTTGTCCAACTCAAGTCATTTTAGAGGTTGGATAGTTGTTATTTTATATGTGGAGCTTATGTACAAACATTTTCAGTGAAATCAAAGACACGTTGCATCTATAATTTCGGGACTCTAGTGGTATGCTTATTAGCATTGTTTTTTCTCAGTAAAACCATAAAGTTGAATGCTTATTCTTCCATGAAATCGCATGTATTCTTCTATATGGTGATATTATGAGTTTATGAACAAAAGTCTTGCTTTTTGTGCTTTGTTTTATAAGAGTTTCATAAAAAAAATTTTACCTCTTCTGATGAATGAACTCATGTAATATGCTCATTTTGACTCTCTCTCTCTTTTCAAACCCTATACCACAATCAAAATATAAGTATGTTTCTAAGTATAGCTACCCGGATTCATCTTCATTTCTGCAGTTGTACCTTTGAAATCAGACCTAAAACCTAGAGCTAGTTCCTAGGCTAGCATTCCTATCTAGCAAAATTTAAAAATTCAGTGAGCTTATATCTAGCCTAAGATCATTACAACTCCAGTCACCTCATTGAATGTAAACGTGAAATTTAGAGATCCCTCTCTGGTTTGGTAGGCCTAGCTACCAAATCTAAATATTGGTTTGAGGTTACCTCCCTCAGTCTCCATTCTCAACCTTGGGAAACCGAGGCAGTGATAGCATTTTTGGCATCGTTGTCAGGGATCGAATTGCAAAAATTTCCTTGGGGATAATTATTTTAGTTCGTTGTCGACTAAAATTGTGGGTGCCAAGTTCTGACATTCAAAGAATTCTGAGTTAGTAAATTCGAGCCAAAGTTGATATTCTCAAGAAAACTTGCTTCTAAAAGACACACTAGGTCAAATCTAGACCCAAATCCCTCACCAATTGTTAATGACCCTGAGAGTATTTTAAGAAAGTAGAAAATAAAGTCTCGGAAAGTTATAAATGGTTTACATCCAATTGTGAAATCAAACTCCTTGCCTACGAGGTTAATTGCTCCAGAAGATTTTTCCTTCATTTTTAAATTTGAGACATCTTTGTTCAGGTCTAAGTATGAATCCTTCCTTTCAAAAACTATCTTTGACCCCATTTATTTTGAGACCTACTTGCCATTTTCTCACTCCTCTCGTTTCGAGCTTGATAGTGAGGTCTGGTATAATTTTCATAAAATTAAGGGTTTGGTCGATAAGTTTCAAGTAACTTCTGAAAAATATTATTTCCAATACCAACAACAAGCTTTTGCTTCACCACCTACTATCACACCTTCTCACATAGTTACACCATCATCCCTCACTTTTACTCCATCATTACCTTTATAGTTATACACTCCATCAACACCTCCACCACCTCCTCCATTAGTCATGGCTAGATTTTCTCCGTTGATTCTACTGTCGTAACTCACTGCACTACCTCAGAATTATGGCCAAAGATTTCCTCTATTTGATGGAACATTAGAGGTCACTGCTCACCAACACATTGTCAAAGTAGTTGATTTCATCAATCTTGAAGAGATTGACAACGATGATGCTAATATGCGCATCAGGGAAAATTTTAGAGGCTAATATTCACAGGTGGGCTAATTTTCTACGTTTTTTCCAAAAAAAATATTTGCCAATTTCCATTTTTTCCAAAAAATATTCTCCCAAATTTTATAGTATAAATTTATTTTACCTTGAAAATCGTTAAAACATTATGCATAGAAATATAAATTCATTATAAACCTAAATATTTTTATAGAAATATCGCCAAACTTTTTGTAATTTTTATATTAGAATCTTGTAAGATTCGCCAATGTTTCTAAAATTTAAAATAAATTTCCATCCTTAAAATTTTCCCTGATGCGCATCTTAGCACAGAGTTTCTCAAGAGACGTTAGGAAATGGTTCCACTCCCAAACGGGTGGTTCTATAGCTAATTCACAACAACTAATTGATTTATGTATAGAAAAATGGGAGGAGAAGAAGAACCCTTTACAGATTCTAGCTGAATACAATGCCTTGAAAAGAAATCCAAATGAGTATGTGCAATACTTTACAGCTAGATTCAATAGAATTTATGATTCCATTCCTGAAAATATCAAGCATCCCCGAGGCCTCACATTACTTCATTACCCAGATGGTTTTGATGTTGATATGGCTTACCAGCTGAGAGAAATAAATCCATCTACCCTTGAAGAAATGTAGTGAGCGTTGAAGTGAATTTGATTATCAAGAAGTCAAAAATCAAAACAGAAAAGAGGGTAACCATCAAGGAAGAAACATCTACTTCATTAGAGGGAAAAATTGATACCTTAATAAAAACAATGGATAATATGATGGATAAAATGACCATCACAGATAGACAAATCGAGCCCTCAATCATAAATCCCAATTACAGGGGTCAAAATCAGCAACATCAATACAAGATCAAGCAAAGGGAGCATAGGGGTCAGGATCAACAAGGTCAACAAAAAATTCGCACTCCATTTCAAAAAAAATATACCGAAGGCCCTGAAGAAGAAGAAGAAGATATTTAAGGTGAAAATCATTTATTTGAGAAAAATCAAAAACCTATTTTCCTAACTGAAGAAGATCAATTTTTCTACAGAGATTTATGCACCAGATGATCAGAACTATGTTTTCTCTAATGGTGATATGTTATCAGTACGAACAGAATATTACCAAAGAGGATGTCAAAATGCTATTACTCAGGTGCAGAGGCAATATGGTTGGAGAAATAGGAATGTGCATATAACCTCAAGAAAGAAAAAACAAAATTCTCAAACAGAGGCTCAACATAAAGAGATGCCTACTTCAAATAAGAGAAAAGATAAAGGCCCAATGTTCCTAATCATGTGAAAGGAAATGAAGCTTCTACCAACAATTAGAAGAAATATAAAGTTCAATATGGAGGGCAGAGAAAGGAGATTCCACACAGAGATCATCCCGAAAAGAAAGATGCACCATCCAAAGAGGTAGAAAAACATTTTTCTCTTTTTAGTCTTGAAAATGAAATTTCAAAACTCGAAGTCTCCGTTCCTTTAACTGAAATAATCAACAATGACGAGTATAAGTTTCAAGTAGCCAAGTTTCTTAGGGTAGATCAATGTGAGTGATGATCACCCTGAACTTTTATTTGGTCCCGTTGTAGATGATGATCAACAAGATGGTCAAAGTATCTTGTTGAGGGCAGATTGGTTGTCGATGTACTGACACCAAGCCCCAGTTTGTATCTTGTTATACTAGTGGATGATTGACGACCATTATCCATGTACCCTATACTATTGAATTATATGTTGTTTAATATAGCGAAGCTGGGTTGAAAAGCGTAAAAAATTGTCTATATTTTTTGTATGTGTGATTTACTATTGTTTATATTCCACTGTACAAAGTATTTTTGTTGATATTTTTGGTTTGGTAGCATCATATATTTTAAGACTATTCTTGACTCAAGGTCATGGAAATTCAACATGGTATCAGAACATATTTGAGCTACTTTGAGGGACAGTGAATGAGAGTGTGCACAATGAAGAAAATCAGAGGGAGTTGTGGGTGTCTAGATCATGGAGTAGAAGGTTCAGCCAAAGCCATGGAGATGTGGTCTTGACTGGCTTGGCAACAAGATTAACTGGGAGTTCTCGTGGATTGGTGGTGAGCTCGGTGAACAACAGTTTGTTTTAGGGAAGATTGTTGATAATGGAATTCTATTTATTTGTCATGGATGGTTGGGACAACTCGAGGGTTTATTTGGATTGGACGATATTAGGTTGATCGAAATGGATTCATGTGATGAACTTCATATTGGCAGGATAAGGCCTTCATTAGATCAGGATGTTGGATATATGAGATTGGAGGGAATTTCATGAGTCATATTTGATCCAGGAGGATGAGTGCTTGCATGATTGATCCAATTAAAATCATGTAGGCTCAAATGGATTCTAGCCTAAGAGGGAGCATCCCTATGGATGTTTGGGATCTTCAAGTTCAGATGCGATGAGATAGAGATACTACCAAGATTGATAGGTTCATTCTACAAGGTATGTTGCAGTGATGGACAACATATGGGCTAGTATCATCGGATGATGATGGTTACTTCCTAGTCTTGGAAGTACCTCCCTCACTAAGAGGGAGTGTTGATTTTTAGTAGCTTGGGAGGTACTCCAAGCCCTAGGGTTTGGGGTTTGGAGGGAAAAGTGCCACAAGAGTCACTTGTGGGCTTGGAACCCAAGCCTAGGGTTTTTCACCAATCGTGCTTGGGGAATTTACATGGATAACTTTGGACATGTGATTGCATGAGATGATAGAGGGCAGAAAGGAGAATCCAACGCTTTAAGAATCGTCGAATTCCGAGTTGTCATTAGTGAGATATGAATTTTTGAAGTTTATGAGTGGGTTTGCACCATAAGTGTCAAGGTTGGCTTGAGTCAAATAAGCCTCTTGACAAGTTGGACAAGCCTTTATATGAAATTTTGGAGGAGCCCTCTTATGTGTATAAATAAGAGGTGAGGAGCAGACATTTCCTCACTCATTTTGTTTAACACAACACAAACATAGAAGTTCATTGGAGAGGAAAAACACATATGTTGGAAGCTGCATCAAAGAGGATAGGAAAATGAGGGTTGAAAGGTTGTTTGAAGCATAATTCAGGTGACCTAAGTGCTTTAGGAAGGGCTAATGATATTTTTTATAAGGCCACAATAAGGAAAGACTTTTTTGAGGGTGGGTTGACCCTTAATAAGGGTGTCGTAGTCTGGAACAAGGTTGTTGTAGGGTGCCACAACTATTTGGAGGGAGGTTGAAAGGCTTGTGAGGGCTAGAATAACCCAACATCATTACTGAGGGCCATATCCCCTCATGGAAGGGAAACCAAAATCTTAAAGGGAAATTCTGGGCAGAATTAGAGGGCTGGTAGGGGTTGAGTTTTGTGCCCTAACCAAGCCTAGGTTGTATTAATGGAGCATACTTCAAAACAGTGAATAAGGTGTGTGTTTTGGTGTATGTTTTTAGGTGTTGGATCTAAGTTTTGGATCAGTTTTGGATCTGTTTTGTTTGCAACCCATGGGATTAATTTTTTGGGGTTGTCGTGGGTGTTAAGAAACCCCTACTAAGAGCATATCTCGTAGTGGATACGTTTCCTAAGAGAGGAATGTTTGTAAAGTCTGTTAGTAGCCATGTGGAGGGGTTTCCTAGGTGTTGGATGCCCTAAATAGGAGAAAATTCTACAAAAAACTTGGTCACTCATGGACTTTTGGACGACAATGTGAGAGTGGACCAAGTGTCGAAGAGATTGGGAATTTATGGTCTGTTGGAGGACAGTGTGATAGTCCCCAAGTTGGAGGCTGATGTGCAACACCTTGATGGACAAAGATAGTTTCTAGAGTGGAAGTTGTTGAGCTCAAGAGTCTGATAAACTAAGAGTTGTTTTGAGTAGCTCGAGAATTGTGTGTGGAGAAAGACTTCTATAACAGATGATGGGATGTCCTTCTATACCATGTTCATTGTGAGAGATGGACATCTTTCAATGATAGGTCGTAACCCTCAATTACCTATGTTGGTATTCATTCAAGTAGCGCATGAATGCCATAGTGGGCTAAAGTCCCTAAGTAGCTGAGGAGAAATAGTGGGAAGATTGAGAGTTGTTCACAAGTGGAGATGTAAAAATCTTGACAGGAGTCTCAATGTGTTGGTGGATGAATGATCAACTAGTGAGCAGATTGAGAGCCAAGGTTTAATGGTCAGATGGACTTGAAGCATCGATAAAAGCAGGAGCTGAAAATCAAGATCTAAAGGACCGGGAAGGTACATGGTACGACCGAGAGGAGTGTAGAGAGTTGACTGCATCAACGAGATGGTTAGAGTATATTTTTTAGGGCATATTAGTCGTCGATGTACTGACACCAAGCCCCATTTTGTATCTTGTACTAGTTGATGATTGAGGGCCATTATCCCTGGTACGGGATCCCTAAATTGTTGTATTATATGTTGTTTAATATAATGAAGTTGGTTTGAAAAATGTAAAAATTTGTCTATATTATGTGCATGTGTGATTTTTTGTTGTTTATATTATGTTGTGAAAAGTAGTTATGTTGAGATTCTTGGTTTGGTAGCGTCATATATTTTAAGACTCTATTCTAGACTCAAGGTTGTGGAAATTCAACAATATGCAATCCTGCATAAGATCCATTGCATCCCCTAGCCTTCCATTACAAAACTTCATTGGATTAATCATGTAGAAGAGATTACAAACCATGGAAAACAAGCAGGCACTTAATAATAGCATGCCATTCCTTAGTGGGCTTTGGCATGTGCTAATGTCTCCAAGCTCCAAAGGGGGTTATCCAGGTACCTTATTAGGTGGTTTATACCCTTAGAGGGGATAGTATTTCCAAGTTACATCCCTCAAATGGTGGTGGCATGTGGCAAAGAATTGAAATGGAATTTGGAATGAGAGGGGCAGTCATGGGCCACATATCAGGGCACAAAGGCAGCTAGAGAAAGGGAACCCCACATTGAGGTCTAAAATGTGTAAAAGGGATCAATCATGGTACATGAGGTGACCCGACCTTGATTTTTCTGCTCTTATTTATATTCCTTTTTCCTTTTATGGATTTTCTTTAATTAATTGCTCATAGCTTAAAGGACAAGAGCATGGTGTGTAAGATGTTGAATTTTACAGCAAGAAACAATGAAATTGGCATCCAGAAACAACATCCTTGATCCTAGTGAAAATTAAGCACCTAAACTAGGTGGGGCCCACACAAGATATTTTTAGGTGGATGTCTATTTATAGATGCATGTCTATATATAGATGTATGTGAAAGTTCTATTTATAGATGCATGTCGACTATTATTATCCCTTAATATTAATTGGACAATAAACAATAATATATTCTCAATGAGCACTTGGAAATATTTAACTGAAGTGGAAAATCAGTTAGCTAAGTGAATTTTGAGTTGAGTGGTTGGTTGGCGGGACTTGCAAGTGGACTTAGTTGTAACTAAGTGATTCGAAGTTGTAACAGAGTTGGAAGTGTAGTTATGAAAGTTGTAAAGTAGTTTAACTCAGTTAAGTGAGTTAAACTCAATTGTGCTAGTTGTATCTGAAGATACACTAGTGAGAGATCAAGTGAATTAATTATTAATTAATTCACAATCAGTGGCCCCACATGCAACTGAAGATTTACTACTATTAACTACATGCATGTAAGATCCTGTGGAGACCCAGATGAGATGTAGGTGAAAGGGACAGATTGATTATCAGTTGTGACATTATCGGTTACACACATGCAACCACACACACATTGGATATGCCTATGAGGATTGCGCAGTCAAGGGAGGCAATAATCAATCCATTCATAGCTTCTTGACCGTCAGGGATTGCGCAGTGGAGGCAGGCTGTCTGGAGACAGTAAATTGGCTAAGGAACTTGCTAATTTTTGTATGACAGTGTGAGACAGTTAGCTATTGTATTGAGAGCTCTTGGATTAGAGCTTTGTATGTAATTGTTTCATGATCCATGATATAATACATAATAGAAGATAGTGGGGTTTTCAGCTTTATGTTTTCTCGGTAAAAAATCTATGTGTTATGTGTGATTGATCTTTCTTCATCATATTGCTATTGAAGATTTTGTTTAAAATTCCACAAATATTTGAAGATGAGATTTTGTATTTAACAGTAGCATATTGTTATATTAGTATAATCCAGGACATACATGTATTTTGTATAATTTCTACATGGTATTGGAGAACAAGAGATTGCAATTTTGATGTAGGAGCTGAGTTTGTTGGTGGAAAGAATTCTAATTTGTAGAAAGGCTTTCTTGGTGCTACAGTTGATTCAAGTTCGAAATGGATTTCAATGGCTTGAGGTTAGAGTATGCACTTGAGGACAACTCGAACTACATTACTTGGAAGGATAGGATGGAGGCAGTACTCGAAGACAATGGCTTGAAGGAATTCATTGAAAAATATGTTCCTAAGCCAGATGTTGTAGATGCTGCAAATCTTGATGCATGGCGAAAGGAAGTGGAAAAGGCGAGGAGGATTATGTTGGAAGGAGTACGAGAACACATTGTCTCAAGCCTCCATGGGAAAGCCACACCATATGCTATGTGGAAGGCTTTGACGGATCTATTCCAAAGCAACATCGACCATAGGAAATTGGCTCTCAAAAATAAACTCAGGAAGATCAAGATGGAAAAGAACGACACTATTCTGGTATACTTAACAAAGTTTGTCCAATGTCGGGATGAGCTTGGGAGTGTAGGAATAAGTGTTGTTGATGATGATTTGGTGAGTTTGGCTCTCTTGGGACTTCCTAACAGTTGGCACAGTTATGAAGACTTTTTCAATGAATGAGAAAAAATTCCGGATTGGGAACAACTGTGGTCGGATCTGGTGCAAGAGGAGTTCAGGTGGAACACCAGAGATGGCTCTTCATCTAAGCCTAATGATGAAGAGGATTGTGCTTTGGCTACCAAGGTGAATAAAGGGAAGGGGAATAATTTCCATTCTAAATATGAGGCTCGTGAAGATGGCAAGGAGCACAACATGTCCAAAGTGAAGTGTTTTCACGGTCACGAGTATGGACATATTGCCACAAATTATCCATAAAAGAAGAAGAACACGATGGTTGTTGGAGCTGCAGCTAGTGAGGCCCTTGCCTCGCAATTTGAGTTTGAATTCTCACTTATTGCATGCATTGTTTCAAGTGCAATGAGTTCGATGTGGTACTTGGATAGTGGTGCACCCTTTCACATGGAGGGAGATAAGAAACTTTTCAGTGACTTGGAGGAGAAAGATCTCTAGATGCATATTGAGTTGGGTGATGACAGACAGTACAATGCAATCGGGATTGGTACCATTACCTTTCAGAGGGCATCAGGTAAACTCTTTCATTTAAAATATGTAATGAATGTACCAGGTTTGAAGACAAATTTAGTCTCAGTCGCAATGATAGAGGATAGAGGCTATGATGTTGTCTTTAGTGAAGGGAAAGTTTTCCTATGACACAAAGAAATAGGGCAAGCCAAGAAGGTTTGGATTCTAGTTAATAATATCTATAGACTTGATGTAGAAGGGATTTCTACAGAGCTTCCTATTGTTGGGAAGTGTGAGAAATCCATGCAATTTACCCTTGAGAGGGAGAAGGATTTGCATGCAGGTAAGAGTGAACCTCAGGATGTGGAGTAGCTACAAGATGAGGATCATGGAGTGGGAGAAACCACTCATGTAGAGAAATTTCGTGCTAGATGGGCAGAGGGAGTGCATGCAGTTATACCACCAGGTGAGAGGTGGGGCGACATGCATGGATAATCCCAAGAAGAAATTTATGGGCAGGATTCATTGAGATGGTGTGCATCTCATGAATCGAACCTGACTATGAGGAGCCCACAGAGAAGTAGTAGAAAGATCAGTTGGATTGATGAAGTCTAATGTCATGAGGACATGAAATCAAAGTGACAGTTTCAAATACTGGAGCGCGGATCAGAGTTGACAACAAGTGAAAAGTGCATGGATGCAGAGGTCAACAGAGCAGTGGATCCAGAAGACATGTGGATTTGGTACCAGCAGAAGTCAAAAGACTTTGATGACAGATGCATTATACTGATTCAGTTGTTTGGAGGCTATTCAATTTCAGAAATGTTGCATGCAAAGGTTGTAGGGCGCATGCATGGAGTTGCATGTCGCATGCAAAGGTTGCAGGGCGCATGCATGGAGTTCCATGTCGCATGCAAAGAAATTCCTTTATTGTTGAGAGGGAGTGTTGAAGTTTGCAACAAGAAATAATGAAATTGGTATCTAGAAACAACATCCTTGTTCCTAGTGAAAATTAAGCACCTACACTAGGTGGGGCCCAACCAAGCTATTTTTAGGTGGATGTCTATTTATAGATGCATGAGAAAATTATATTTATAGATGCATGTCTATATATAGATGTATGTGCAAGTTCTATTTATAGATTGCATGTCTATTTATATATGCGTGTCGACTATTATTATCCCTTAATATTAGTTGGACAATAAACAATAATCTGTTCTTAACGAGCACTTGGAAATAGTTAACTGAAGTGGAAAATTAGTTAGCTAAGTGAATTTAGAGTTGAGTGGTTGGTTGGTGGGACATGCAAGTGGACTTAGTTGTAACTAAGTGATACGAAGTTGTAACAGAGTTGGAAGTGTAGTTATGAAAGTTGTAAAGTAGTTTAACTCAGTTAAGTGAGTTAAACTCAGTTGTGCTAGTTGTAATTGAAGATACACTAGTGAGAGATTAAGTGAATTAATTATTAATTAATTCACAATCAGTGGCCTCAAATTCAACTGAATATTTACTACTTTCAACTACATGCATGTCAGATCCAGTGGAGACCCAATTGAGATGTAGGTGAAAGGGACAGATTGACTATCTGTTGTGACATTATCGGTTGCACACTTGCAACCACACACACATTGGATGTGCATGAGGATTGCGCAGTCAAGGCAGGCAAGAATCAATTCATTCAGAGCTTCTTTACCATCAAGGACTGTGCAGTGGAGGCAGGTTGTCTGGAGGTAGTAAATTGGCTAAGGAACTTGACAATTTTGTAATAGTGTGAGATAGTTAGCTATTGTACTGAGAGCTCTTGGGTTGGATCTTTGTATGTAATTGTTTCATGATCCATGATATAATACATAATAGAATATAGTGGGGTTTTTAGCTTTATGCTTTCCTCGTAAAAATTATCTGTGTTATGTGTGATTGATATTTCTTCTTGATATTGCTATTGGAGATTGTGTTTTAAATTCCACAAATATTTGTAGAAGCGATTGTGTTTTAAATTATGCAAAGATTTGTAGAAGTGATTTTGTATTTAACAGTAGCATATTGTTATATCAGGATAATCCAGGACATACATGTATTTTGTATAATTTCTACATAAGATATAGAAATGATAACCCCCTTTAAGGTAGGGCGGTTCATTGACCTCTAGGGGTTGAGAAAATCATGGGTTCCTGAATGATAAGGGAGGATAATTTAGGGCCTATGGAACCAAGGTGATGACCATGGTTATGGGGTAGAGCTCATGTATGGGATTTTTCCCATGTGATAATTATTTTTTTCGGACCATCTCTTTCATTTTTTTGTACAATTTCCTATTGAATGTGGCCTTTTATGCTTTTACCTTTTCTTTTAGCTACTTCAACCTCCAGGCCATTGTTCCAAGCCTGACCCAAGGTGGGGGAAAGGGGATATGGAGGCTGACCCTATGTGGACCCAGGTGTGATAAATGATGAATGAGGGTATAGTGACTGGAAAGGGAGTAATATATGCAGATAAAGGAGCGGGACCACGCAACCAAAGTTAGGGTTTCCCAAGTAGTACCACCCTCGAACCAAATGGTCAATAAAGGAGATCCCATGAGACTAAGATCCAAGGACAATATCCAAAAGAGATCAAGGGGACAAGAGCACAACTAACCCCACTCTTTCTGCCAAATCCCGTCATTAATACATGCCCAGAAGTGTCCATGATGAGTAAACCCAATACTCAATTACCAAATGGAAAGAGATACCTTTAAATTCATGAGGCACATATTCAAACATACGATCAATACAGATGGGTGAGGGATTACATGGCTGGCCCAGGTGGTGGAGAAATGACACAATGAGCTAGTTGAGGGTTGCAAGGGGTTGCTTGTTGTCAACTGAGGTCCATCATGGAGGAAAAATTTATTCTAGGGATATCACCATGAAGAGGTGGGTAACAGGTTCCATAACAATTACATAAAATGATATCTTGATATGGTATTATATATTGTATGGTTGGTTTTGATAGAAGAAACTTTGGAATTTTATATCAAGATATGTCTAATATGACATGGATATATTTGCTACATGATTAAGAATGGCATGTCTTGGTTTTCATGGAGATGCTTTCACTTTAGAAAAACATTAAATTATGAATTGTCATGGAGACAAAGATATCAAATAAATATGCATAATGTTAACACCTTATTGATAAGAGAATCAAAAGAACCAAGTATCTTATGATTATAGGAAAACTTTAGGCCAAGTTTATTCCAAGAGGGGGAGAATGTAGTGTCCCTTCTTACGTGCTTCTTAGTTAGTTAGTTTTGATGACAGATAGAGAGCGTGATTTTGATGGAGTGATATAAAGATGATGTGTGTCAGGATTATGTATATGTTTGTATCTTATAGACCTGGTTCACATCACATGCTTGTTGCATGCTTATGATAATATCTACGGTTGTGTGTATAGGACTGATTTTGGTTAAGTACATATCATCAATGTTTCTCTTTTGGTATCCTTGATCCAGATTTGTGTAGGAACGCAATAGAATACACATATAACCATAAATACAAAGATGCAGCAGAAATAACACTTCATTTCATTAATATCAAAGAACTGAAATTTTCTTACAGATAGAATGGAAATAAACTAGCTAGGGTGCTGGTAGCTTATCTCTGAGAAGAGATGTGGCTGCTACATGCCTCTGAACTGAGTTACAATGAGGCTCAAGGGCCTATTTATTATTTAGAACCAATGTAAAACCCTAAACATCCAAAACACTAACACTAGGAGATGAAGCACCAAAACTATGGACCCCGTTTGGGTAAATTGGTGTTTCAACTTTCCGGGGACATAAATTTGGCACACAATCTCCATTTGACACAAACCACACCTCATTAGAAAGATCTATCAGAGGACTACAAATTTTGATGTGAGCAACATCAATCCATAGACCCATGATGCTCCCAGTTTTCCCAAAAAACATCGTTTAGGGCCTCAAAACGACTCCAGAAGTTTAGGACCCGAAAAACTGCTAAAAATAGTAAGTTGTGCCGAAACTAAAAAACCTAAAAGAGACAATGGTGGGGCCTCAAGCGGAATAGGCGGGTGGCCACCAATATCCAACTGGATTCTTCCTCCCCCCTTAGGAAGCAATGGTCCCCATTGCGTTGAGTTCTTCCATGAGATGAGGAAAATTCTGCTGAACTTGGTCCCTAGTGAACCACTTACTTTGGTGCGGGAGTTGGCCATCTTTGACAACCCGACACATTTGGATCTTTTGTTGGCGAGTGTTCTTGATTTTCATGTCCATGATACAATTTGTGGTGGCCTATTCCATTCAGTCTGGGTTTAACTCTTTTGGTGTGAGTTCTTCTGCAATGTCAGAGATGTCCAGTAGAGGTGGGAAGTAGGTACGAAGGCGGTCTACATTGAATACTGGGTGCAGAACAAGGAATGGTGGAATAATGAGCTCGAAGGCATTGTTCCCTACAGCCTTGGTGATGGTGTACGACCCATATCGGAGCGGGTGAAGCTTGCGGTGGGGTCCAGTGAGGTGCTCCTTCTACAAATGTAGCCACACTTTGTCGCCCACTTGGAAGTTGTGTGGCACCCGATGTTGATCATGTCATTGCTTGTACTTAGCATTGGCTCTGTCCAATATGTCATGAAATTGTTGGTGGATGCGCTGAATGCGCTCGATGAATTTGTTCGCTTTGTCAACTTCAGACTGGACATGACCCGAATCGGCCTGAGTAGCCGCAAATGGCATGGCTACGTCAATGGGACATAGTGGCTGGAATCCCAAGCCCACCTAAAAGAGGCTATGACCGGTTGAGCTGTGGAGAGACTAGTTATAACTGTGTTGTACATAGGGGAGGCTCTCCTCTCATGTGCGTGGATGCTTTGAATTGTACATGAAAAGAATGTGTATAATCATCTTGTTGATGACCTCTGTCTGGCCATCAGTTTGGGGATGGAAAGTTGTGGACTTAGTGAGCTTGGTGTCCAACATTGACCAGAGGCTAGACCAAAATGTGCTGAGGAACCTGCTGTTGCGATCTGATATGATAGACTGTGGGATCCCAAAGTGCACCCACACTCATTCAAAGAAGATTTTAGCAGTGGCTTCTACTGTGATATTCTTCTTGCAGGCTACCATAATCGCCATATTCGAGAATCTATCGATGACCATGAAAATAAAGTCATTTCCATGCTTAGTATAAGGAAGACCCGACATGTAATTTAAGGAGATGGATTCCCAAGTTCAACTAGGGGTAGGTAGCGGAGTATAGAGGCCTTGATTCTTGATGGTCGGTTTGGCAATGACGCAAGCAGTGTAGGATCTATGTACTTCCTGACATCTTGTCGAAGGTTTGGCCAATAGAAATACTTCTGCAGTACTGCCACTATTTTCTCGACCCCAAAATTCCCAACGACTTGACTATAGTGCGCTTCACATATCATCTTGGCATGCTCGCTTAAAGGAACACAAAAGTGTCCCAGGTGACATAACAATGCATATTGGAGGTGAAAATTTGGAACTTGTGTACCCCCCTAGGGTGTCTTGTATGTGTGGCTGAATTCTGGATCGCTCTTGTAAAGAAGCGGCCAATCAGAATTCTCGTGCCCACAAGAGTTGAAAATGATGGTTATGGCCACAATCGGTGGTCGGTTGAGGCAGTCTGCAACATTATTGGTGCTACCTTTCTTGTACTTGATGTTCAAATGAAATTGTTGCATATATGTGGACCACTTCTGATGGCAATCATTCTGCAACTTCCCTTGTGTCTGTATGAACTGTAGGGGTCGGTGGTCTGTGTGGATGATTGTTTCCTTCCCCAAAATATAATGCTTCCATTGTTGACAAGCCTGCACAATGGAATACATTTCTTTGTCATAAGTGGGATACTTACGAACTGTGTCAGATAATGTCTCACTGTGATATGCCACTGGATGTCCTTGTTGAGTAAGAACTGCCCCAATAGCATATTTAGAGGCATCTGTCTCGATCTCAAATGGTTGTTCCAAGTCTAGTAATGTGAGCACTAAGGAAAAACAGAGGCGATGTTTCAATTCTATGAACGCCTTCTGTTGAGATTCTGACCAAAATAATTTTTATTTCGCTTCTCCCTTGGTGACTTGACTCAAGTGCCAAGTGTTATGAGAAAATCCCAATACGAACCTGTGGTAGAAATTAGTAAGACCCAGAAAGTTGCGAAGCTCTGTTAGAGTGGTTGGGGGTGGCCAATCCCGAATGACTTGGATCTTGGCTGGATCCACATGCACCCCCCTTTCATCAATAATGTATCCCAGATATTGAACCTGGGTCATGCCAAAAGTGCACTTCTCCAAATTGGCACACAAACTGTGTTGTCGTAGTGTCTGGAGGACTTCTCGGAAGTGGTGGAGGTGTTCTTCCCAAGTCCGGTTGAAGATCATAATGTCATCCAAGTACACCACTGAAAATGAGTTGGTGAATGGACACAAGATGTCATCCATCAACCTCATGAAGGTTGTGGGAGCATTTGTCAACCCAAAAGACATGATGAGCCATTCGAAAAGGCCCTCCTTGGCTTTGAAGGTAGTCTTCCACACATCATAGGGTTCGATTGGTACCTGGTGATACCCAGACTTCAAGTCGATCTTGCTAAAATATTTTGCCCCTTTGAGTTGGTCTAGAAGGTCATCAATCCGTGGGATCGGGTACCTATTCCAAACATTGATCTTGTTTAGCACGAGATAGTCAATGCAGAGTCTCCAAGTCCCATCCTTCTTCTGTACCAACACGATCGGGCTCCCACAGGGTGATGAAATTGGCTGGATGCGACCTTTCTGCAACAGCTCTTGAATCTACCCCTTGATTTCATCGTTCTCCATAACAAAGTGCCTATATATCAGTTCATTGGGTAGAGGTGCACTTAGGGTCAGGTCAATCGGGTGCTTGACCTAAAAGTGCAGAGGCACCCCTGTGGGTGAGGTGAATATGTCCCCATACTCATCCACAACCTTGTCCATTTGTTGTTGTTGTGTAGAGGAGCCATTTCTAGAGGTTGTGGCCACAGTCTTCTTCTTTCCCTGGGGGAAGATCATCAGGAAAACAAATTTCTTGGTTTGGGAAATGAGCTTACTACATTGTTTTGTAATAACCAAATAGATAGTGGGAGGCTCTGGTACCTCTGGTATCTTGTACAACTTATTTCCCAAAGTAATAATAATAGCACGAAGCCGAGACTCATACACAACATGTCACTTCCATAAGTATGGTTGGCCTAATAATACATCAGAAACATCAATAGGAGCAATGTCACACAATACCTCATCCGTGAAGGGCTTGATGCTATAGGGGAGGCGGCACTGCTGGCTGACGTGGAGATCCCGTCCTTGGTGAAGCCACCCAATCGTGTATGGTTGTGGGTGCGCTGTGGTCGGAAAGCCCAACTGATTCATGACATCTATTGAAATGAGGTTCTTTTGGCTCCCATTTTCGACAATGAACTGCAGCGGGGAACCCTTTACCCACATCTAGGAGTGGAAGAGACACTCTGCTTCCTCTGGATCTTCTGGTTCCTCCTTTTGGATCTTTGCAGTGGCAACAGTGGCATTGAGCTCCACATCAATAATCTGCTTCCCTTTGTCATTCCCCTTGTTAGGTTCTGATTCAGAGTCGAAGCATGCATATGATTTAGAAGCCCTCATCTTGGCCACCAACGACTACTTGGCCTAACACTCACTTGTGTTGTGAGTGGAGCTCTTATGGAACTCACACAACTTTCCTGTGTCCTTCTTTGGCTTCACGGTGTTGTTCTTTTCTTGTGGCTTTGGCAGGTTATCTTGGATAACCATGCCTTAGCTTTGTTCTTTGTTCTATGTTTTGGGGGCACCTTTCCCCTGATTTTGATTCACAGATCCAAAGTCTCGCTTCTTCTGTTTGAATTTCTGCTCAATCTTGGCAGCATACTGGTATGTCGTACCAAGCGAGGAGATGTCGAGGAACTCCATTTCCTCCTGAATGTATCTATGTAGACAACTACGATACTTCAACACCAAAAGTTTCTCTGAATATTTGATACCCAACTTTGTGCACAGGGTATGGAACAGATTCATTAGTTCATGCACATCTTGATCCCTTTGTTGCCACAACATGGTCCATTGTATGTACTTGTCCTCATAGCTCCCCATGGGATAGTATTGTTCCTTGATGGCATCTCGAAAATAATTCCAAGTGGGTACGACTGAGAACAGAGAGGGTTCTGTCTCTTCCTTTTTCTCACAGTAGGTTTCCCACCATTCCTTGACATGGGGGGTAGCTTTGAGGAGTGCAAAAATAATATTCTCTCGGTCAGAAAAGTCATGAACGGAGAAATATCCTTCTAATAGATTCAACCATATATCTACGACATCTGCATCTATTTGACCCTCAAATATGGGAATGTCAATGTTTACTTGTACCTTAAAGGGAGTTGCGCCTCCAGAGTGGCTGCTGGATGCAGATGCGCCGCCGATGGGTAGTCATTGAAGGATCTGGGCAAAGTTATCCATCATCGCGTTCCTTTTCTTTTCGAGGGCCTCCTCGAGCAATATTTTGATAGGATCTCATGCTCCCTCATCTTTCTTTTCGTCCCCCATGGGCGTCTGTCAAGGTTTGTGAGGTTGATCTTGCAAAGGTTCCACCAAATCGAGCCCTAAATCCTTATACCTCGACCTTGTTGGGGACATGCAAAGAAGGATCGAGAAAAAGCAGACCGCTCTGATACCACTGATCCGGATTTATGCAAGAATGAAAAATAATACACATATAACGATAAATACAAAGATGCAGTGGAAATAACACTTCATTTCATTAATATCAAATAATTGAAATTTGCTTACAGACGTAATGGAAATAAACTAGCTAGGGTGTTGTTAGCTTATCTCTGAGAAGAGATGTGGTTGCTATAGGCCTCTGAACTAAGTTACAATGAGGTTCGAGGGCCTATTTATTATTTAGAAACAATGGAAAACCCTAAACATCCAAAACCCTAACCCTAGGAGATGAAGCACCAAAATTGTGGGCCCTATTTGGGTAAATTGGTGTTTCAACTTCCCGGGGACGTAACTTTGGCATATGATCTTCGTTTGATGTGAACCATACCTCGTTAGAAATATCTATCCGAGGACTACAACTTTTGATGTGAGCAACATCGGTCCATGGACCCATGTTGCTCCCAATTTTCCCAAAAAACGTCGTTCATGGCCTCAAAATGACTCTGGAAGTTTAGGACCCGAAAAATTGCTAAAAATAGTAAGTTGTGTTGAAACTGAAAAATTGAAAGAGACAATGGTGGGGCCCCAAGTGGAATAGGCGGGTGGCCACCAATATCCACCTGGATCAATCCTAGTTTTGACTTCGGTGCATGACATGAATGATGATATATGCTTATGACAAATAGATCTATAAATTATCATCTTTGTGTAGAACATATGCTTGATTATAGTTCTATTTATGATATATAATTTGTATTATTATGTATGCTTAACTTTGTAATGAGAAGGATGTGACAAGGATCTTGATCACCTGTCAACAAGGATGCTCAAATCAAAGATGGTTGTGGAAGTCATTTCTTCAAATAAAATGGCTACATAAGCCATGTACAACTCTAAGTAAAATGTGATTACGTTAATTTCATTATGAAATTCATCAGATGTTTTTAATCTATGAAAATTGTGATGTGTGCATGCTTTGGGAAAAGACCCTGCAAATGAACCATGAGATGGATATGAGCTCACAACTAGTTTCTTGAGGTGAAACATGGAGTTTCAAGAAGAATAGATGAGAATCCATGAACGTTAGGACATGAAGTCCTAAATCCATGGAATATTAAGATGTGGTGTCTTGGATCTATGAAAAATATTAGGACGTAGAGACTTGAATCTTTGAAATATTAAGGTGCAAAATATTAGATCTATTGAATGAATTAGGGCATGAAGCCTTGAATATACTACAACGTAGAGTCCTAGGTGAAATGAAAAGGCTATGTAGTCCTAATAAATCTAGAGAGGAATTCAATAAGGGGTGTGGAATCCCTATCCTCCAATAGAAAAATACCACTCATAGGCATACATCAAGCCTACTTAGATTATCCTTGAAATAATCTAATTCTAAATTTACCCACTTTTAATATGCTCTTAAGTTAAATATTATTATTCAAACTTACATACTTTTAATGGGCTCTTAGGTTAAATATTATTATTCAAATATACCCACTTTTAATGGGATCTTAAGTTAAATATTATTATTCAAATTTATCCACTTTTAATGGGCTCTTAAGTTAAATATTATTTTGATAAAAAGGTAGATTATTTTTTTAATAAAAAATTATATTAACAAATTATAGAATAAGAGACACATAGGGTGATGAGTATTAGATAATTAAAGTAATTTAATAATTAAGAATATTTGAGGTTTTCCACCTCAGGGGAGGGTGATGAATAATAGAATTTTTTTGCAAATTAAACATAAATTAATTTTGCATGAGAGGGGTGATGTGTCATCTCAATACTAAATGATATTCCATTGTAGGGGAGACCAAGAGAGTAACGAGATGCTACTGAAATGAAATGTATCTAGAATTTCATGAACTAAGTTCCTAAGTAACCTTACTTAGTTGATTTATACATGAGTAGTATTGAGAATTTGTCTTCTTTGCCCAAGTTATCTCTCTATCACTCTATCTTGGTAGTGATTGTGATAGCTCAAGGGTTTTAGGGGGAGAAGTTCTCCCACATATGGTTGAGTGGAAAACCAAATGGTTCAAATGAGTTGGTTAAGGAATCAAAGATCAACTATTGGAGTTGAATATCTCATCAAGTATTAATTTTAATTTTCTTGAAATTTGAGTATAGTATTAGCATAAATAATTGTGGAAATTTGAATTTTTTTAAGCATGTAATTTTGGTTTAAGGTTATGTCATCTGGAAGCTCATTAGCTAATTTTAGAATGAAGATTAAGAGTAGTCTATTTGTATGGATGTTTAGATCTCAAGTTTAAAATATTATTAGTCTATATGTATGAATGTTTAGATCTCAAGTTGAAATTATTATTGGTGCATTTTATTGTACTAACTTTGGTACTGTAACAAATTGAGGAAGAAAAGTAAAAAAATGCTAAAAGTAATTACAATAGATAATTGCAAAAAAAAATTGAGTAAGAGTTTCATGATTTATGGTTTTGTTTCATTTTAATTAAAATAGGTAAATAAATATATTTTTAGAAATAATTTCAGAATATATTTGCAAAGAGTTTGACAAAAATACCTAAATAAATAATACTATTATTTTTGTTATATAAAAATAATTATTCATAAATAACCTACTACTCCAAAAAAAAGAGCAGCAAGAAAATAAACACATACCCAAGTATATCTGTAATTCATTTAATCTTTTCCTTTTTATTTCCTTTTCCTTTGCCTCTTCTCCCAATCGATTTTTTTTAAGCATTTCAATTATGTAAATTTTAACACCATATCCCACTTTTCTAATTTTACTTTTCTTCATGTTCTAGAGTAATAAGTTACTTTATATAATCATATTTATTATTGTGTCAACAATATATCGATTTTTTTAAAGTATTTCAATTATGTAAATTTTAACACCATATCTCAATTTTTCTAATTTTAACACCCTATCCCACTTTTTCTAATTTTACTTTTCTTCATGTTCTAGAGTAATAAGTTACTTTATATAATCATATTTATTATTGTGTCAACAATATATTTGAATATTTTCTCTAGCCTTAGTTTTGGTGAATCTATTTGACACATGGCTTAAATTTTTCCGGAAAGTGAACAACGGATCCAATGGAATATTTAGGTGTAATTATGGTTGAAATGCTTACATAAGGTAATGTTAACCGATCCAATGGAACATTTAGGTGTAATTATAGTTGAAATGCTTACGTAAGGTAATATTAGCCTATAAGGTTCGCAATTGCCTCACACCAAGATTCTAAATTCTTATTGGTTATTATGAACACTAATGTCTGGACTATCGACATAATTCATGATCTAAACGTTTATTTGAGGCGATTTACTTTTGGAATAGTGGTATACTGGTAAGGTTTAATTTACTGTGATTAAAATATATTTTTCTTCCTTTTGACTTGTAATGGTTAATAATGTTTTGATTAAAACACATTTTTTTTTAGTATTGAAAATCTATTTCATATTTTTCTTACTAGTGAAAATCTATTTCATTACATTGTATAAATTTAGACTATGATGCAATTAATGTCTTTCAAATATTTTGGTATTTATTTTTTATGTAATTAAAGCAATATACTATTTTTGAGAGTTTGTTAAATAATGTAGGTAAATTAAGAATTTGTTTGAATTTCATAAATTCGGGAGTAGAAATGTATATTTATATAAAAATGTAATTATTAGAGTTTGAGAAGGGGTGAGATAGAGAGGAAATAATTTCAAATGTATATCCAAAGAAAATGTGCAACTAGCTGAAATTATTATTGTATGTATTTTTTTTAGTTTTTTTTGATGGAATTGATGTGTGTCCATTTCCTTCCAACTTTGCATATGTAAATGATAATATATATTTTATTTATGAAATATGAAATTAGAAGTCTATAGATATAATACTTTGTTTTAAGCATGGAATTAATGTCTGCTAATGTGGTCCAAGTTGTGTTACAATGGTGAACTTGGTTTGAATCAAACGAATCAATACAAGTATGCAATCTAAGGATTGAATGTCACACCAAGGTTAAATCCTATTGGAATTCTACCTTTATATTTCTTAACTTATGTATAGATATCATAAAGAGAATCAAGACATAGAGGCTTCAAACATATACTGAAGGCTATAGCTAAAGCCCATACCCTATTTTGATCGAATATACTCTTTTCGTGTATATGCATGTGTTTTGATTGAATCGTTATGACCTCACATTTCAATGAAAAATTGGTCGTCGACCTATCAATGGAAGGGGTTTGATATCTTTTTTATTTTCATAGCTTATGGATAGTCTAAAAGTTCAAATCAATCCAGTGAAGTTCAAATTTGTGGTATTATAACCTAATACTCTATGGCTATTTTTACAGAAGTTACAATGGGACTCTATGTAAAGTGTTAATATGTCTCTAGGGTTAATGTGAAGTCCATATACATATAAAATGAATTGTAGAGCCAAAGATAATAACCCTTGATTTTAAACAATGGTTCTAAGAATCATCATAGCACTCTACTTAGTGCTTATAGATTTTGTTTGGAATAAAACTTAAAATATTGTCATAAGATTGGTGAAAGGGACATGGTTTATCCTTGAAGTATAACATCTAGTTCACATGGTTATTCATGATAGTCCATGTGAGGATTGTGAAGTAATGTTGTTGTTGAAACCATTTGTATTGAATATTAAACATTGTTGAAAGCGTCATTGATACGGCAAAAAAATATTATACAGTAATTTGAGTCTTTTTTTTTATTGGGACCTTTATGCCTATTATATTAATGGTTGGTAAGGTGGGGCCTTACACAATCAGAGGGATCCATCAAATCAACAACAAAGTCTCATAGCTTCTTCCAGGTAACATAGTTGGCTTCAGATCAATTAGGCCAACCTTTATGAATGTACGTCATCCTTCTTTTATGTATAGAAATATCGATGCACCATAGATCTAAATCCTCCATGATTGAGGAGCTCAAACATATCACATAGATGATTTTAAGCTTCTTAGGGTTTGAATGTCACCACATTCTTGTCACACAAGTCTCAAACTTATAACTTTATTACCTAATCTGTAACGCTCCTTTTTCAAACAATACATATCACTCATCATTGTACCACATCCAATTGTAGCATATAGCCTTCACGACAAAAAGTTGTAGACATTTATTCTAGTTAGATTGCTTCAAATGATGGATTAAGTCTTTCATGTTATGTTACCATGAACACAAGCTACATAGGATTAATAAAATAAGTCCATGAAAAAAATAGCTAGAACATACGAGTTATAAAATAATTTTATAACATGCCATGGTTCGATAATAAGATGAGTCCATGCATTATAATCACATGCCTTAGATTCATTTTATATGCAAACCATTGCGCCGATTTGAACCCCATTCATATCATTGGTGGAGAGAGGTTTATGTATATAGCCCAGTCAGTGAGATATGTTGACAACTACAAAAGACTTTAGGAATATGTTGCACATAATTTGAATCACGGGATAATAGTCACAATCTTATGTCAGTCACGAAACCACGATTTGGCTAATCAAACAAATCACAAAATGATACAGTCACAACTTGACAGTGTTTTCATAAATTATATCCAAAGAGAAAGCGAGGCACATAAAGTTATATTTCTATATGTTTCAATGTCGAGCCACATATAATTCTAGTTCGAAGAGTTTCAACCATAAAGGAAGTCTGCATAGTTCTACAGGAATCAATGCCCCAGGTCCAAAAATTTTCATAGAGAATGGGTACCTTAGGATCGCAACTTTCCACAAAATCCTCAGGTCCACAATTTTCCACAAAAGCCTTATGCCCATGTTTTCCACAGAAGCCTCAAGTCCACAAATATTCATGCCACAGATCTCACATAAGGGTGCCACAAAGCTCACAAATTTCCATCGATCTGCAAGGTAACTCGGCCTTGTATCCCACACTAAACAAGGCCCTTGGCCCTTCTTTTATTACTTTGATTTCACTTCTATTTCCCAAAAATTCATCACAAGACTTAGAATAAAACATATTCCCGGAACTTGCAATGAAAAAATCTTCAGTCAGCTAGATCCCAAGACAAAACATGTTCTTTTCTCCTTGTTAACTTCTCTTCAACCTATGCTCTCATACCATGTTGATATTTCTAGGGTAAATAAGCTAGAACAATTTTCTTCAAGAAATAACTACTTCCAATTATCAGTTATCATTATATATATATACACTGTTCCAATTATATATATATATCAGTTATCATTATCATTAAGCATTTATACTGAAGAAAAAAAAAATCAACCAATAAACATGAAAGAGTAGTTTAAAATAACCATGAAACAATGAGACAAGAGACGCAAAAATTTAGGCTTAAGACTAGGGCAAAACCGACAAGGGGGAAACCTAGAAATCTTTCCTTATAAGAGAAAGAGTTCAAAAATTCACCAATACATCAACTAAAAAAACATCAAATATAATATCTTACCAGAAACATGTATTCCAAGCCTCCTGATATTTTTAGCCTCCTCCATCATTCCTTTCTTTGCTGGAACAAAGCTCATTATGAGATAAGTCAATTCCCAAATGAGGAGGAGGGATCTTCAATATATAGAATTCTCAAAGGGGTCAAATAGGTGCTTCTAAAGGGGCCCAACTTACTTGAACAAAAGGGAGGTTGACTTGAGTAATTTTGGGAGGCATATAACAAATTCAAAATTTCAATTTCTTCATGATGAGAATATTGACCGTGGCTAGTCAAATTCCAGCAATCTCCCCCGAACTAAAGTAACTACATGTCCCCATGTAGACATTTCATTCAACCTGCAATGCATATTGTGAGTGTAGCTTAGTGAAATTATAAGCATATGAAAGATCCTATGTGATAGCCTTGAATACTTCAAAAGAAATCAAGTCCAACCACCATGTCTCTACTTCCCTAGGCTTCAATTGAAAGTAATGTTGATACCTAGGCATTGGGAATCAAATCAAAGGAAACCAAAATTTCAATCCAAGCAATTTAGGCCCATAATCCTAATACAATTAACATATACTGGTACTCTTGAAAGGCCATGTACAAAATTTGGGTAGTGGGTAATAATATGGCTCTTTATCCCTTTGTCTCTTATTAGATACTCCTCGCCTTAATCCGCTACCTTCCAATGCTCCCTATTTCACCTGCTCAATATTTCTAAAATAAAGATCTAGGATCCTTCTTGGAAAATCATGTAAAATAGTCACCTTGTCTAGGGACCTAAGGAAGTTGCATTAATTTCTAACCATTACTGCAATAGGGCCAAGTTCCCCTCAGATCTACAATGCCCTATTGTCCTCGTTTGTTGTTACAACATCATGGGATAATTTCCACTTTATTTGGTCTTGAACAAATGAAGTAAATGTTCTTAATTGGATGTACCCACATACGATTAGAGGTTAAAACACTTTTCTCCAAGCTAAATAAGTTCATGTAGGTACAATTCACACAACAAATGTTTCTTTGAAAAGTTACTCTGATTGAAGGTCTCTAGAAAAGTCATGGTAGTAGTCATTTCACATGGTATACTATCTTTAATTGCTACCAACCAAAAAATAATGAGTTGTTGCTAAATAAATAAGGGATAGGAAGGCAAAGTATTTCTATAGCTCAACAATTCATGTATGATATCTTACATTTGCCCCTTTTCCTTTTGTAGCTCTTGAACATATTCTTGGAGTTCCTGCACTTGTTTTCATTCCTTCTTCCTTTACGCATTCAATTTATCCCATTTAGGCATGTGGAACATTAGCTCTTCCACTCAAGCTTGCTTAAGATTGCAAATGATTTTCTTATGTTCACTCAATGGGACCGCACCTTCTTGCAGTGATAGAGCTAATTGTTTCCACTCATTTAATTCAAAAAATAAATCCCATAGGGCATCTAGAAGACACAGATAGGGTTAAGGCACTCTGTGGTGAGAGGTCACTGGTTTAAAAATCCATGGGAAACAATCTGGCCATGGTAAGGGATGGTGTGTCCCAAACGTGGTGTGATTCTTGGGTGATTTTGGCATCTTAGATGCCCCTAGGTCGTCACAACTAAATCCTTAAGTTAGGAATGTGTATCATCTTACGACTCACATAACCTAGCAAACAAAAAAATAATTAAAATTCATGTATTAGAGCTACCCTCCTTGAATTCGGGCCATATTGTCTCAGCTACTACAACAACATCATAAACATTTTTTTGTAAAATATCTTGGATTTATTTCTTCTCTTCTTCTTCAAGTTGTGTTTCCTTAGTTGTTGGTTCTAGTGTGACAAAAACATTGTTGGTGGGTTCTTGTGTACCAGCCGATTGATTTTCCACAAGCTTATTTTCCTCATCTATTGGTTCTTGTGTGACAAAAAACATTGTTAACAAGTTATTTTGTACCAACCTATTGGTTTCCCACGAGCTACTATACCTGTATAAGTTTCTCAACCCAATCTCGACAGTGACTAGCTAGATCTTAGTGAGGATAGCCTCAATCACTTTATTGGTAAACTCCACTTATCCATTAGCTTGTGTGTGGTACAATGAGGTGTTGACGTGGTGAATATATTACTTTTTGATGAGCTTCTAAATAATTTAGGAGGTAAATTGCGGCATTCCATCTGTAACTATCTTAGTTGACACCCCAAAATGAATAAAGATGTCTTCAAACAAGAAGTTTGAAACAACTTGCTAGGTGGATCTACTGAGTTAATTGGCCTTAACCCACTTGTTTATATAATTTGTACAAACTAGAATGTAGGAATTTTGATGAGATGGGGGATTAATAGGCCCCACAAAATCAAGAGCACATTTTTCAAAAGGTTTATTAACCAACTGGGCTTATAATGACATATTATTCGATTGGATAGGTTGACCCACCCTCTGTTAGTTGTCACACCCTTGTACATACTTCTTTGCTTCCTAGAATATTGTGGGAAAATAGTATCCCATACGAAGCACTTTATGGCCCATTCTCATATCATTAAAGTGTCTACCACAAGGCTCATCATGGAAAGCCTTTAGGACATTGTGGACTTCATCTTCTCTCACACAACATTGGATTTCATGATCAGGTCCAATGTGAAAGAGATTGCCATTCACCTAAGAGTATCGAGCACTTTGTTGAATGATATTTCAGTTTTCTCTAGGAGAGAGGTGGTACATGAGCTTTGTTGTGACAAGATAGTTATCAATATTTTCATACCAAGGTGAGTGAGTAGATACTACAAAACAATGCTCATCTAGAAATGAATCCTCTACAAGTAAGCTATCATTACTATTAATAAGCCTATAAATAAAGTCAACAATGGAATTATCCTTCTGAGGTTTATCTACAATAGCAATGTCAAACTCTTTTAACGAAAGTAACCAACTAGTAACTCTACCATTTGTTAGGTATACACAGAAATAATGGACAAAATAGGAAATATAAGCATTCAATGCATCTATTATTCACAATGATACATTTTTATCAGACATTGGAATGACCCTTGGATTCATCTTCCAAGGTCTCTTGGACTCCTCTTTACCATTCAACTCCCACACTAACCCTAGGAGGATTAATTGTCCAACATTCACCCCCTTAATATGAAGGCGTATGTATGAGTCCAAGAAGAGAGGTGTAATACAAATGTGTAAAAATGCATGGCAGCACTAGGCTGAATGAGCTCTCTGAAATGGTGGCATAAGGTGTTGGTTTAATGATGATCACAAACACTGGAACGCTTAGTGTAATTCCCCAAACACTTCCAAATATGGCAAGAAGTCGAAGTCTTATAGTAGAGGAAGTGTTTATAATTCTTTGAAGAGGGAGACCTTCAACCTGGAAAAAGGGAGGTCTACAACCCGCATAAAAAGGTAGAACCTCAACCTGAAAAGGGAGGTCTCACTAAAATGGTTTAAGGATGGCCACCAACTCTGGAATGCTTGATGCATTTCATGGAACTCTTCTAAAACAGGCAAGAAGATGAAGTCTTCTTCTAGAGGAAGTGTCCCCAATTCTTTGAAGAGGGAGAAGCTCAACCCTGTATAGATGGTTTAAGTTTGAACACCCAGGAAAAGCATGATTAGGGGCATATCTGTCTCTGGCTACAACTTTGAATCTAGTATGGAAGGTTGTGGCTCGGGCTCTCTTGATGTGGATTTGGAGCTTGTAGGTGACCATAATTTCCCCCTGTTAGATACAGGGTGAGATATTGGTGAAAGCTCAACTGCAAGGTCTTTTAATATTCTAGAAGAGATTCTGACATATGGCTGAAACATATTCTTGGTTGTTGACGCTCATTTCCAAGAAGTGATCCATCCAAGATGAACATTTGTTCTTGCGGGAGTCTTGTTTCTTAAGCATATATTTGAAGAATGAGTGGTTTTAAAACAATGCTTACATGGGCGAAGATCAAAACAATTATCTTTCATATGGTCAGATCGGTCACAGTGCTGGAATTTGACAATATGTTGTGGTTGTTGAGGAAGAGGAGCAATATCTTTAACAATTGAAGGTGAAATTTCATAAATAAATTCAACACTCTGAAACTGAATGGGCTTGGAATAGTCAGGAATATGAAAGGAAACATCTTTGTCATATCCAAGACCAGTTTTGTGCTTGTTATGGACAAGCTCTTCTCGAGGTTTGATGATGGGATTGGGATGTGGAACTTGAGCTTCTACATCTGCATACAAATCTTCCCTTGAAATGGGCATTTAATGTGAACCAACCTCAACCTCACTTGCTGGTTGTTGACGGATGTTTGTGTCAACCTTGAACAATTTAGAATGACAAATCTGTTGAAGTTTATCTTGCTGGAATTGAGATTCAAGCTGCAAAAAATCAATATTTTCTTGTGCATTTTGTAAACATGCTAGAATATTAGAGAAATTGTCCTTACTAATTTTGACTGTGTTGTTAGAAGTGGACATTATTATAGTTCTCAATAACTCTAATAATCCATGGATTTTCATCATTGTTCAAACAATTCTAGTTAACAAATCATCACAATAGAAATCAAGCACTTATACTCAAAGATGGCCAACATACATTGCGTCCACTTATTGTAGTTCTTTATAGAGAAAATCTAGCTGCCTTCCAGCACAATGTTGGGTAAAGAGGCCAGTGGTACAAGTCACAAATGCAGAAATAGACACAAAAAGAATAAAACACTTGTTCTTCCCTGACTTGAGATGAAATCCCGACGTTAGAACACCTGGATATCGGCTCTAAATACTTGAAGCATCCACATATCACTGCTCCAAAATCATCTCGCTCATCTTGGTAACGCCAAGGAATCCTAGTAATCCAAACTTGTCAATACATCCTTGTAGCCCTTGCATAGACTTAGACTTTGATCTCGGGCTGAATAATGAACATCTAACCAAAACTAGGACTGATTTTGATGAAGTTGATACTAATAAATGAGCTGATCCATTGTATTATTAAACCCAACATACCACAAAATAGGAACAACTAGATGCAAAAAATGACTCTTGAATTGTTGGTTGATAGACTAGAAGGACCTTGTTGTTGTGGCTGACGATGAGAAGCATATGAACCTCGAAATGCAAATCCAACAGATCATGGAATTTTAATGACGTGGTTGCATCATTTGTATGGAATTTTCATCATATTTCTCTTTCTTATGTAAATCCATTGTAAAATCAAAATTCCATCTTTTAAACCCCAGAAACGCTGGGAAATATTCATTTTGGAAGCTGAATTCTTAGCTTTTCTCAAGAATCGAATTAATACCAACACCATGTTTCCTTGGGGAGGTTGTCTATGCTATGCAATGCGATGGGATTGTTGATTACTATGGCGATGCAGACAAACATTATAATTATAGTCCTCCTCCTTGAATGGCATAGCATAAGATGCACAAGTTCACGGTCGTACATCGAATGAATCGTACACAGTGAAGCCATACAGTATGCGAAGAAATTAAAGATTTCACTCGAACAATTTCCTCCACGAGTCGAAGAAACAATGATTATATTGTGCAGGTGAGCTAAGGAATATGTCGTGGCTTGGCCAAATAGCTTCCCACACTCTCTGATGACTTATAAATCTGATCTACAGAAGGGAAATACAATTCTCCTTGTTTTTGCTCGCCTCCCACAATGGTGCTCGACCTCATCAATACACAACCATGATTATCCTCCGAGGAAGGTTTCACACAAATTCCTCTTTTGCCATTAATGTGCTCTTAAAGCCTCCTCCTCCTTCATATACAGTGAAGATATGGTGATCCTTCATCCCCACAAAACACAAATCTGAGGAAAATGAATTGATTGCAGGCGTATTATGACCTTTCCCCCAAATCTGATGAATATGAATCGATGGAAAGCGTATTATTCCTCTTCTTGACCTCACAATGGCATCTTTCCAGGTGCTAGAAAATATCCTTAGCTTCAACCAAGAAGCCTCTTAGCGTTAACAGAAAACCAATTACCACCCCCAGTGACAGAAAACCAATTACCACCCCCGGTTACTCACTGTAAAGATTAAACAGCCATAAAAATCAGACGGTGAAATTGTGGAAGAAAGGATGAGAATAATGAGTTGTAAATGTGAGTCCACCTCACATTCTCCTGTTAACGTCAATGAGAGAGCAATGTAATACTATGTACCGAGAGCTGCAATGTGGGAAAGGTGTTGGCGACCAGAGCAACCAATAGTGAAAGGAATGTGGGCCGAAAGGCCGAGGTCAAGGGACGGGCACCGGTATATGCCGACTATGGTATATGTAGGTAATCGGTTTATGGAGGGAGTTGAATGTGGTGTATGGGAGGTATCCGATTTCGCTGCAGGAGTAGATACCAAAACATTGTCAACTAGAGTCGGACCACAATGATGTGTGAGGGGATAAAAATTGACTAGCAGGCAGAAAAGAGGTGAGTGTTAGAATTCAGATATGACTCACGCACAACAAAAAATCTGAGAGCCATTTCTACTTGACAGGGATTGCACATAGGAATGTTATGTCAGGCCAAAGCTATTTATGCGGGAATTTACAATAGATATGGTTCTGACACACTCAGGAGAGTCATATTTCCGAGTAGGACCAACTGTACTCTGACACCATGTTAGGGATACACAGAAATAATGGAAAAAATAGAAAAGAGAAGAATTCAATGCATTTATTATTCACCATCATATATATTTATCTGGAATGACCCTTGGATTCATATTTCAAGATTTTTTTGGACTTCTCTTGACTGTTCAACTCCCACACTAACTCTAGGATTTCTTGGACTCCTCTTGACTGTTCAACTCCCACACTAACTCTAGAGGATTAAGTGTCCGAACACCATTCATAATAGGCTAATTTAGTAGAAATCTAAAACCATTATGGTAAGTATGTACAAAAACCTGATAGTCTATTATACAAGACTGAACTTATACAACACTGAATTTATTGATAGCATGTACAATGACAGGAAACTCCTTTTCAGTTACTATACATATTAATTATGTGGATATTTTGTTCTTTTTTATTTAGTAGATGGCATAAGGTTCTCATTATTCCTTATATCCCCGTACAACTCCAATAGCGGTATTAGAGGCATCCATAGAAATATGGAAGGTCCAATCGGGTCCTTCTAAGATGGGAGATTTGGACATATACCTTTTTAGAACTATAAAAGCATTTTTACATCTAACAATCCATATAAATTCCACATCCTTTAAAAGTAATGTAAAGATGGAAATGTAAGCTTAGAATTTTTTTTAATAAAACGTTTATAATAACCTACATGTCCTAAGAAGCTGCATACCTATTTTTGTGTTTTGTCACGGGCAATTTTCAAGATTATCACAATTTTTGGTGGTTCAACTCATATCCCTGCAGAATAAATATAATGTTCAAGTATAAATCCTTCATTCATTACCAAATGGAAATTTTCAGTGTTTAAGACAAGGTGAACCTATATACACTATTCTAATAATTTTTTAAGATTATCCATAGCTCTATCAAAAATATATCCATATGATGTAAGGTCATCCATATAAATATTTACACAGTAATTAAGAAAATTTGAGAAGATTCCCAATACAACTCGCTACAAAGTAGTAGGTGCATTAAAAAGTACAAAAGGAAGGAATTGATATGAAAATGTAACCCAGGGGCAAGTAAAAGTGGTAAACTTGGTCCTCAAAAGCAATTTGAATATGATTGAATCTGCTAAATCCATCAAGGAATGGAAATAATTTCTTTCCTAAAAGATTGTCAACGACCTAATCGATGAAAGGTAATAATAAGTGGTCTTTCTGGGTGGCCTTATTCAACTCTCTATAGTAGATGCACACTCTCCATTTTCCTTCTTTTTGGGAATAGTGACTAGTGGAAAACCCACTGATTGTCATATATTGGATAGATGAAGTTGGCGTCCGAAATTTTTTGGAGCTCCTCTTTGATGATGTCTTTCAAAGGTAGATTCATTCGACATTGTGGCTAGCGAACAGGACGACAATTATCATTGATATAAATGTGATGGGTACACAGATCAGGAAGAATTATTTTCATATCTATGTAATCCCAAGAAAATACTCCTTTTTTTCTCATAGCGATTGTATCAACTACTTTTATTCCGTGGGGGGTAGATTTGGATTGATATTTAGGGTCTTTCCAGGCTCAATTTCAACTAGAATACTTCTAAAATTTAGAGTAATTGGTTTCTCCTCTATAAAAAGATCATCACTAGGGTTGTCTTGATTGGATTCATTCATTATAGTATTCAAGAGTAGAAAGGATGGCTATGTAACAACAGAAGGGTCATTGAGGAAACTATTGATAGTTTCGTCCTTTATTTCATCCTTGAAGAAAGTAGCCTTACCATTCTTGAGAAGTGGTTATGCATAATATTCTTCTTGCTCAAACCCAGCCCACAAGGGACTTTCATAATCAATTCTTAGTTTGAATGGGGTTTTAAGGATGAGATTCTTCATGGTATTCCTATTAGATATCATCATAAATACTTATAGGGTTAGTATTTTTGGGGGAACTACATTTTTCTTGTTTTCTATTCATGGATCATACATATCAAGAATCTAATATATCAAAAGGAATGATGTTAGCTAAATATTTTCGCCTTAAATAATATCTCTGACAATAGCACCAAAATGTTGGTGGTTTTTATTGTCTTCACAATATAACCCCACTAACATAAATTTTCAACTAGGGTAGGGCTATTTATTTTAAGGTTATCACAAATAATATACGTACGAAACATTCATTAAATAACAATAACTATTTGTAAATCATACGATGCTTCATCAAAAAAATATTTACCTTCAATCAAAGTCAATGTTACTATGGCTACTCACACTTGTAGGAATGCAAACCAACTAAATGTTGTGAATAAACGATCTTGCTGTCAAACCTCACATTAGCATAAAAATAGAATAGTTGAACATAATTTTGGAAATGGAAATCACACTTGCAGAAATAAAAGTGCACTCAATTACTCTACACCACTCTTGCAAAAAGGAAATAATGCTCACATAAATCAAGTCTTCACTTGCATACAAGAACTCAACCATAACCACACAATCGCTAGTTCTTGTCCTACCAAATTCGAATTGAAATAATGTAACAACATAACCACTCTTTCAAAATAAATGTTGCTACTAAGATGAAATCAATGACATAGGGATGGAAATAATAAAGGAAAGTTTTAACAGGAATAATTTATAACACCATATAATAACAATTAATCAACACTCAGTAAGAAAGGTAAATAAACAATACTAACATACGTATTATAAATATGTATTTAACGATGGCTATGGGTAAATGTTGATATCTTATTATTCAAACCTTCTACAAGCTATCATAACACATAAGTAATATCATATCCTAAATACAACAAGAAATCTATAAAAACTATAAAAACCATAATTACAAGGATTGTAACCACAACCTACAAGAGAATAAACAAAGTAACTATGATACCTTCATGGACACAAAAAAATCCCTGCTAAAGAGGAGATCACTTTCATCTTATCATGGAGCTGGAGAAGCCATATCCCATATGATTGCATATCAAGCCATAATGAAAACAACAAAATTGTTGGGGATTGCATTAATTTGGAAAGTAAAATGTATATATGCATAGTTCAAAATAAAAATAATGCCAATCCCTTTTTTAGGGCAAAGAGATCCTTCTTATAGGTGTTTTTGGCTAGTCCAATATTAGTAAAAATCACGATGAAAAACCATGAAAATATTTCAAATTTTAAGTTGTTTTAATATGTAATGCTCCCTCCCACCCCCTTGGAGTCTTCTAGGATGAATGTGAGTTTTTACCTTCAATTAACCCAAACTCAAAAGTTATCATTATGGGAGTGAGGTTACAAAATTTCTCCTTTCCAAAAATTATAAAAATTAAATTTGGATAATAACATCACATTCTACTCGTCAAGATATTTTTGGTGGTACAAATTTTATCTCAATCTGATACCTAGATCAAAAGTTATGCCACATAGGAAAGGACCTGCCACATGGCAACCCCACCTCATCCAGGGGTCCCACGTCACTCCAGGTGATAATTTTGCCATGGCTAGGACCACATGGAAACTTCCACATCACCTAGCCCTTGGGCCCATGAGTCTAAACCCTACCATGTAAATCCATTTACTCACATTATATTCAGATTATAAAGAAATATGTCATTTCACTGTTTTTCCATTTGGCAACAATTATGGACTCTCGAATGCAATCGATCCACTAACCAATATATGGACATATGATGCTCCATTCAACTAACTTTAAGCCATATACACCACCTTCCAGATATTTGGCTTGCCCCACCTATCCATCCTCGTGGGGTTACCCAGACTAGGCCCAACCTGGGTATATTTGACTCGCCCCTTTCTCTAATTTCATATGACCCATTTGAAATCTAGTACATCCATGATGTTTCACCACAACATATATTTTGGATATCCCAATTTACACCTCTTGCGAATTTATCTTGAATCATTCAATATTTGGTTCTTCCATGATCTTTGACTAGACAATTCATTTTGATGTCCAAACTCCTGAATATATTCAAATATCTCAAATTTGACCCAAATACAAAGGCAATTTTTTTCCTTAGCATCTCATAATGATTTTTTGTTTTCTTTATTTTTTTAGGGATCTAACCAAGGTTCTCCTAGGAGCTGGTTTATTCCTGAAATATGCACAATCACAAGAATACACCCTTAACTCAAGCATAACTCATTCAAGTGCTAACCAGAGATAAAACACAATAAAAAAGGTATAAATATTCTTACTGATATGGCATTGAAACACACCAATTCATGGCTAACAACACACTATAATTTCACTTACAAAAACACCAAGCCCTTACAATGAATGCATATGAACATTTCCATCAGATCCCCTAATGTATCATGCACTATTCCAGTATTGGCCCATAACTAGAAAGGGTAAACAATAAGTCTTATACCATAGAAAATTCATTCAAATGATTAGCATGTCACATATAGTATTGTAAAAACATGATTTCTTTTATTCTCAAATAGAGAGACCCATTGATAGTTCTAACTCCCAAACCATGGAATTACATACACCATAAAAATTTAAATCAGTTCATAAAACATTCATACACACCCTTTTTAAGTATTCATGCAAGTCAAGGATATGTTAGCAATTACAAGGATCTACAAGTCCCTCACACCATGATAATAATCATACAACCCATATCATTGCAATTGCACATGAACAGATATTCCTTCATTAAAATTTCTAATACACATTTTTAGATAACAACGATATTTATAATTTAAGTACAATAGATATACACAAAGAATACATGTAAGAAACTTATCTTATTATATTTGATTGATTGGAAACTGAGGGTGGGAATTCAACTCTTCACCCAACAATAGGACAATTTCACTGTTATTATTTCTTGTAGTTGACCACCTTCTAGATAGAAGAGAGCCCGAGGAGTGAATTTCTCAAGGGAATTTCACATCAATACCAGTCAACCAAATAATCAAGAAGAGTAGTTCACTTTTCAGGAGTTTTGATAAATTCCTCCAACAATAAGAACCATAATGACTCTTTGTCCTAGCAGGAATCCACCACAGGATTTCAACCAAGGCCCAATGAGTACAATTTAGTTACAGGAAAATGAATACACTACAGGAATCGTTTATAATCTAGTTCTCTAAGAAATAATTGTAGGAGTATCCAACTACCAAATGGTATGTTAGCTTATGGAACTATCACATAACTGGTATCATACTTTTTAGCTAGCACCTAGGTGTCTCAACTTGCCAAGTGGTTTATCAACCCTTGTTATGAAACCAACTCCAAAAATAGAATAAAAGAGAGGTCAACGCCTTAGAAATAAGCCACTTCGAGGGGGAAACCTCATTTACATTACATAAATGAACAATTCTTGGATGATACAAATGAAAAAACCTCCTTTCTATATATTGGAATCTATGGGGTCACAATATAATCCTAGCCGACCTAACAATAATAATATAAGGGCACAATAATAAAAATATGGAGGTTACAGGGGTACAATAATAACAATAAGGGGATACACAAGTATTATAGGGACCTAACATGCCCCTCTCCTTAAAACAAGTGTTTCCCTCAACACTTGATTGTTTTTGGATGCTTTTGTATAAAATTCTCATCCTCCCATGTGGAATCTTCAATGAGTAAGTTATTCCACTTTCTGAAATACTATGAAATTGATCGATTTGGTAGTTTTTGAGTTCTTGTTTCTGTGACTGCTTCAAAACTTCTTTTGCTGCGATGTTGATCTTCTTGTTGTTTCATTCCATTCTGCACCAAAGTTAGGTTATCCTTTGAGAGTTGGAGAACTTGTTGTTGATGCTCAATGTGATCTTCCACTATTTTATCATCCATATTAGCTTTCATTTGATCCTTAAAAATTTCCAACTTAGCCTCCATTTGTGCTTTTAAACCATCTATGTCATCTTTGATTTATCTTTGTAAGATCAAAATTTGTTACACTTGGTACTGTAATTTTGATATCTCATACTGCAATGCTTCCTCTTCATGCGCCATTATATAGTTTTCTGAGGGCTTAATGGGTGTGGACTTATTTTTGGGAGGCATTATAAAACCCAATATTGATAAAAAAGCTTCAATATGCCCTTGGAATCACTTCAAACTAGTTTTTCAAACAAATTCTATGCAATTAAAAAAAAAACAAATACACACCTTTTTCTTGTTTTTTAGGAGGTTGATATTAAAACTGAATTATATATGTGATTTTGGATCTTCAATATCTGAAATTCGGTCCTGCATTATCCCTCTGAATCTTCTTTCGAATGCCATGGGCCTAACCTAATTTGGGCGCTTTATGGAAAAGTTATGCCCACTCTCTCACAATGACCTAATTATGGACTGGTTCAGTAGAGCGAACTTGTACAATGTTTCACGTGTCACTGTTTCCTCCTTCGGCTCTAAAATTGATACATAGGAAACTATAGTCTGTGAAATTTTGGCCACATTGTACAAAATTCCAATCCGATGCTTAGAGAGAGAGTTATGATGATTTTCCAACGGTCACCTATTTGAGATGAAATTGGGATGCCTGAAACAACCCTAACTTCCACAGATCATATCTCCGAAAATATTGCGAACTAAGATCTAAAATTTTTACAAGAATTTCCTTGGGATTTTGGCTTCTCGTGGTAGAAGTTTCAGCTTTTGAACCTTTGTAGAAAAAAAATTATAGCGAAAATTACACGATGACTTGTTTGGAGCAGCGAAACCCTAGAATCCAAACCTCTGATACCAAATGTTATGAAACCAGCTCCAAAAATAGAAGAAAAGAGAGATCATCACCTTAGAAATAAGCCACTTCGAGGGGGAAACCTCCTTTACATTACATAAATGAAAAATTCTTGGATGATACAAATGAAAAAACCTCATTTCTATATATAGGAGTCCATGGGGTCACAATATAATCCTAGCCAACCTAACAATAATAATGTAAGGGAACAATAATAACAATATGGGGGTTACAGGGGTACAATAATAACAATAAGGGGATACACTAGTATTATAGGGACCTAAAAACCCTAGCTATCATCCCAATGGTTTATCATCCCCAAAGATAGCACTGAGTGTTTCAACTCCAGTGCAATCTCTCCTTGGATGACCAAATCACAGTCACATACTATAGCCTTAGAAAACACAAGGAATGTTATGCCGACATATAACATAAGCTAGTGAAAAGTTATTTCTTCCTCGATAGATCCACATACATTTCCAATTTCCATGTTATGTGGTATCTTTCCTCTTTTGTTCAATTTTATCTCTATGAGTTATCTCTCTCTTAATACCACTATATAGTTTGTCCCTACACACATTTCCCTTGTGCATGTCTTTGCATACTTCCTCCCTATCTCCCATCGAGATAACTTAATGCATCTATTTCCATGTGTGTTGAAGAATCCCATGATTTTCATGAGAAAATAGACAACATAGGCTCATCCTTCACTCAAGAAGCCTATTCCCGAATTCAATTCTTGCACCAACAATGTCATTAATCCATTAGGGATATATGTGATGATTTAAATATAGTGGCTTTGGTTTACAAACAACTCCTCCCCTTAGACCTATGAATATTTATCTACTTCCCTCGACTAGTCAATTTTTACATTTCCACATAATTTCCATGAATGATAATTCATAGAAATATTTTCAGGAGGGATAACAAAAAGGGTTGTCATAAACCCCAACCCCTTAGAGGAATACCATTCTTGGTATTCTATATTGGAACACAAAATTTACAGAGAAATTTATGTACACAATTTTTTTTCTTACATTTACTTACATGTTAAACAAAAATGGGTATGATACCCTCATCTAATCAGCCATTTCCCAAGTGGCTTCATTTGGTCCAAAGTGCCTCCATTACACATTTACGTATTTGATTACTCAATTCTAGGGTGTGATCTTCCTTTGATCTAGGATGCATTGTGGCTTTGGTTGGAATTATCTCCCGAATTCCACTTGTATCACATGCCAATCAACAACATTATTAGCATCATGTACATACTTTTTATGTAAATAAATATGGAAACCATCATGTGATTTCACTATGGGTAGAAAAACCAATATGTATGATGTTGGTCCCACTCTTTCAAAAATCTGAAATGGTACACAAAACCTTGGTGCCAAATTGGCACAAGACCCATTATTCAATGAACGTTTCTTGGTCTGATGTAGATGTAACATGTTCCTCCACTTGCATCTCTTTGTGCATTCTCCGTTGATCTGCATAAATCTTTTTTTTTGTCTTGATATTTTTAATTTTTTTCATGATAACAACTATTTCTTATTTAATTTCCTTCATCATACTAGGCCCAAGAAGTACCGTATTCAATTTATCATTCTAGTTTACGGGTGTATTACATTTCCTGCCATATAGTCTCAAATGGAATTATTTTCAGTGGTTCTTGGTAACCATTGTTGTGGGTAAACTCCATCAATGGAAGAAACTCTTCCCACCTTTTTGGCCGATGCATTACATGCATCCTAAGGGTGTCCTCCAACACCCTGTTAACTCTTTCTGTTTGTCCATCTATTTGAGGATGGTATGTTGTGTTGAAAGCTAGCTATGCCAAAAAACCAACAAAAAATGCTTTCCAAAGCCCTTAAGAAAATTTGGCATCTAGATCTGAGATAATCTTCATGGGTATACCATGCAATCTACATATTTCCTTAAAACATTTCGAGAAATGCCAATTTCCATGTAGGTGGATTTAATGGCTACAAAATGAGCTACCTTGCTCAAATTATGTACCACCACCATCATGGTATCATGCTTCCTAGATGTCATTGGTAGCGTGTTGATGAATTCCATTGAAATGACTTTTCACTTCCACTCAGGAATGGGGATTGGTTGTAGTAATCTCACTAGATGCCTACATTCAACTTTTACTTACTCGCACTCCAATCATCTAGCGATATAGTTGGCCACCTCATATTTCATACCTAGCCAATATTATATATTTTTCATGGTTGTTAACATATTATGATAACTAGGATGACCTACATATGGTATTTTATGAAATTCATCCAAGATGAGGAAGGTTGCATGATTATATATAATTTTTGTTACACTCTTGGATGATTCAAAAATATGATTGACATAAGGAATTTTCCCTATATACTCTAACATCAAATAAATACACTGTGAAACACAAGGTTTCCAAAACAATTTAGGATACCTCTTTGTAAGAAACCTACCAACAACAAAATTTGCAACATTGTTTGTTATGACTTGGATACCATTTTGTGGACCTACCTCTTGAATAAACACGTCCAAAAAAATCACATAAATCGAACATATTTGATATGTGCATATGCATCAATAGATTTTGTAAACATTTTTCCCTTGGGATAATTAAGGTTATACCCTTTTGATCAGTTCAACCGTCCAACATCACAATGTATCTAGTGCATTTTGATGTTTCCCTAAATTCCTGTAATTTAGCATTGCAATTTATCCTTTTCATTTTGAAGAATAAGCCCTACCAACTCATCATAGGAATGGGCTTTGTACGCCAAGGTATAAATAGAAATAGAATCATACATATCTTGGTAAAATAAATTGCTCTTGGCAATGTTGAAAATAATTTCATTGCATAGAAAACACCTACCCACTAGCTTGTTTAGCTTTTCCCTTCTCCTTTCTTTGAAGTGTTGACATGATAGAAGGTTGTGCACCAAGTGTGGTTCTAGGAATAAAAAAATATGAGGTAGATATGGGTTTTTCCATTTTGGAAGGTGATGTTAAAGAACCACTCTCACTTACCCCCACTCCTTCCCTTACAATTTGAAATTTCACAAATTCCTTGTTACTTTTTGCAGAATATTTATCTTCTACTATTTTGATGGAAATACAGATGATTTTTGGAGATGCTTCTTGGAAAATCTCTATGCCATGTATCAAAATTTTTGCAAGGTGGTATTTCAATCAGGATATTCCCCCCGTCATATGTTCCCAGCACAACTTACAACTCAAATTTTTTCTATTGAAATCTCCCTTAGGTTCACCATATTCCCATATAGGGTTGAAATTTTTTGGCATTTTTATTCTTCAGTGTAAGATTAAATCCAAGGCACAAGAAAAAAATTTAAAATAAAAATCAACATTTTTCCCTCTCCTCTCAATGAAATGATAATGGAAAAAAATACACTCTCCTCCTAGAAAAATCATCTAAAATAAATGGGTGACTAAAATCCCAAGGAAAAACTAAGAAAAAATGAAAAAGCATGGCCCAATTTGATGCCCGTATCTACAAGTGTGTGGCCCATTGAGGAAAATCATTCCATGGTGAATTTTTTTCATGATTTTATCCTTAAAATCATTTTTTTCTCCTTCTTCACCCTATAAAATATGTTCTTTTACTTCTCTACTCTCAAACATGTGGCTTCTATTTGCATAATGGGACAAAAAAGCCAAACAATCAATTTATAATTCAACTTAGGAACAACACGACGATATTTTTGCTCTACTTGTGATATTGTGCTAATTTTTATGATAATATCACAATAATATTGTTGATTTTTCAAGTGCAATAGATACAGGCAAAAATTTAAGAAAAAATGATAATTACTTCAAATGATATATATCTTATTTTAACAATTCTAATTTATCATTATGAAATTACACTTCAAAAATTCATCGGAAAAACCCTAAATACAGTAAACATCACAATGCATAAAGAGAACACAATATTTACCCTCGAAAAACCCACTTGGAGGAAAAACCTAGCAACCTTTTCCTTAAAGAAATTTTTAGTTCGACAAAAGATACATATAATGCATCTAGTCAACTATGAGGTGAAACTGACCAACAATGCTTATGGAAAAACCTGGTAAAAAACCCTCAAGTAAAGTCTCCAATATCCCCAACTATTCAGCTTGATTTGATCTGCCCTAGGCCAAAATTCGGCCTCCTAGAAATTGTCTAGAAACCTAGAAATTTGACCTCCCAGTTTGCCCATAAATTCAACCTTGTAATCCAAAAATTGCTACACAAAAACTGCCCAAAATTTTGGCTTGAATAGAATATGCTGCCTAGAATATATTGTCTGGAAATCTCCCAGAAATTCACACGTGTGAGGACACGAGAAAGAGAGAGAGGGATAGATGTTAGAGACGAATTCATCCTTCTTGTCCTCTTCCTTCACTTGGATGAACAAAATATTACTTGTCTTGTGAGAAGTTGAATGGTACATTGTGTAGGAGGTCAAATACTCAATATATAGTGGTATGTTTGTCTGAATCGATGTGTCTCTTCATTGGGGTCAACTTGGCTAGTTTTGAGCAAAAAATGTTAAAATCAAATTTCAAAAATTTCTCTTTTAAATCCAACATGAAGAACATGTATTATAATAATTCTTTGAAGGGATAATAAATGAAAATGACATGAATAACATGTATTAAAATTACATTATACATTTCAATGGCTAATTTATAAATTATGAACACTGACCATAACCACAAAATACAACACTCCCTCTAAGCTAGGGAGGTATTCATAAAGGCTAGCAAATGTTATTTTGTTTAAAAAATTTTCTAAGAAAATGTTATAACAATCATCATTACCATAATTGGGTCAAGAAATGTGACACATGGTAAACCAGTAGCATCAAATTATTACCATAATCAAGTCAAACAACTTTGACACATAGTAAGTGAATAGAATTAGCAAGTTACCATAGTTCGGGTCAGTATCTCAAACCAATGGTATATCCTCACCATAATTTAGGTTAGTACTTCATACCTATGGTATCTCCTCACCATAATTCAGGATAGTACTTTAGACATATGGTACATAATTTAGCATCACCTACTCACCATAATTCTAGTTAGTACTTGACTCATGGCATCTAAAATAGTCTTTGTACACCATCATTTGGGTCAAAATATTTGATACATGGTGAATATCTAAAGGCCACAGTATCACTGAGTAATTCAGGGTTGATGCTAAATGAATATGATGCTTCAAGACCATTCTTCCTAATTCGGGTCAACATACTAGACACAAAAATAATGTAAGTCCTCTTTTGGACCATTCTCCCTAAGTCAAGTCAATATACTTAACACAGGGAAAATTTCAGTCCATGATTCTATCTCATTAGCACTCCCTCCCAATGGGAGGAATTATGAACAAGTTCAAGCTTGTCCTTGAAGTATACAACCATCACTTTGGACAAAGGCTTTGTAAGGATATCAAAAATTTTCTCATTACTAGAGACATACTGGAGCTTAACTACTCCATTGTGCACCATGTCATGAATGAAGCATTACTTTATCTTGATGTGCTTCAACCTATAATGGAAAATTGGATTATTTGTAATATTCATACAATGTTGATTATCACAATATCCACGATTGTCTCAAGCACATGATCAAATAGTCCTGGGAGTAACTTCTTGTTCTAGCTGCTATAAACCCCTCCAAAAAATTTTCCATGCTTTGATTTTGGAGCCTCCATTTTGTCCACATTAGTCTATCATTCACTGTAATCAAGTACCCGTGCTATTTTAAACACTTATCCTTCCATGCAGTCCTTGAGATGAGTTATTTTGACCCCTTCTCTAACACAATCCATCTCCTACCTTGACCTTGTAGCATTTCCAGTCTTCCCTTTCAAAACTGTAGAATATTGGAAGGAGGGCCAACCTTAAGGATATGAAATATGAAATCCCAATAGGCAGGCTATACTTGAGCTCAGAAAATACGCAATCCTAAGAGGTGAGCCAACCTTGAGCTCAGAAACTGCACAAATCTATCCTTCCCCTCAGAACTTGTAAAATCCACTGAGGCAAGGAGTTGCCCAAGCCCTTGAGCTTGGGAATTGAAAAATATCCTTTGCTAGTGTGGAAAATTATTTTCCTAAAAAAACATAGTTGGAATCCCTAAAAAACAGGAGTTTCCAAATTAATGTCTGGTAAAGTCCACTAAGCTGCTAATTATGACTTTCAGAAAAGTCGTGATTTTCCCTTGATTTTAGGCTTGCACGTCAGAAACCATAACCCACCTAGATATATTTAATATATACCCCTAGAGCTCATTTTCACACTCGATCTTCAATCTATAACCTTCCTAAGGAGATCAAGGAACTTTCAGTTGAGTTTGTGGAACTTTTCCGAGTAAGTTTTGCATGTATCACTTTTTGTCGCTTTTGTCTCTTTTTCCATTTGAGTGTTATTTTTCCTATTTATTTTCACAGTAACTATTTTTTAACTTATATTATCTTGTATAAGTGTTGGTTCAGTCTATCGTTCACATTTTTTAGGTGTCTTATCAGCTTCTTATTTTTACACACCAGTGGTTGCCGCTACAATGTCTTGCTGTGTATGTTTGTTTTCCTTTTGCATGTTGATTTCTTACACTTTATTCTCACTGATATATCTTACCCTTAGTTATTTCCACACCGTTTATTTCACTATTTCTTAGATATATCACTTTTCCATCCCCTTCCCTACCATATTTTCTCTAACTTGGCCAGCAGTTGCCTTTTTCAACTGCAATTTCGCAACTCTAAGGCTCAAGCCTTATGATTATCCTCTTAGAATTGTGCAATGAACAATCCGTCACTTTCCGAACTATGTATTGCACATTTCTAGGGCTCAAGCCTCACCCTTGGCCAATGAGACTGTGCAATGCGCAATCTCTCCCTCAGTCTGCCTAGGCTGAGACTGTACATTGTGCAGTCTCAAGACTCTCGCTTCTCCCTTGCCTACTGAGACTTCCCAATGAGTAATTACTAAGCTTAGCCTCTCCTCTTTAGTCCAAGAATTGTGCATTTTGGCCTCTTAGAATTGTGGTTGTTTCCTTTATCTTGTTTTGTTGGTTGTTTTTCTTGAGATAACTTAGGTTTTTTATGAGTGCATTTTTTCCTACATGTACTGTATTTTTGGAGCACTTCTCTTTTTCAGTTACTGTTACTATCGCTCCTAAGAGACCTATCTAAAAGGACACTATAGAAAAAAACATTGGGAAGGAAACTGAGAGTACTCTAGTAAACTTGTTATTTTTCTCAGATACTGAGTTGTTTATAATGAAATATTCAAACATTACATGGCATAAGGTGAACGAGGCATTCTCAACAAGTCGTTTCAAAATATATCTTGAAGACATGAAAGTTTACATCAATGTAAAAAGGTTAGGATTACACAATATTGCATGCAGGTACCCAACCTTTCCTTGCACATAGAATTTCAACTAGATTCTGTCACACACGGATACAAATACTGTGACTCTCGGTAGTGCCGATGGACAAAGGCTTGTCTCTTTAATGGCACCTGATTTTCAGAGCATGTATCATTTACTGCTGTCAGAATCTTACATGGATTCCCTCTTCTATGTATTCACCAACTACTTGAGCATGAAGTATGTCAACAAGGGTTGAGTGAAACATCCATCCAAGTTTTGCCAAACACCCCAAAACACCTACAATAAAAAATCTCTGACGAAGGCCTTCCAGTACTTGGTAGTTCTTTGTTGTCGGATCTATGGACAATAGAATATTGAAACCTTTCCTGAAGGGTAGGAATTTTTTTTGTACCAGATTGTGAAGGAAGGAAAACCATTCAAGCAGTCGAACTTGTTGGCTCAATAGTTGAGGATTCATGTGACTAATTCTAAGAACCCTCCCAAGGGTAAACAAGCCAGATTCTACATGTTTGTTGATTTTTTGGATGCAATTTGTGCTAAAAATTCCTTTCTTGGCATGAGTTGGACTTGGTCACCAAAGGAACCTGTTGTGCACATTTACTGCAAGCTACTTTTAGATTGAAACTACAAAGGAGTTATGGAAAAGTTGATTGATCACCTCCTCATTCCATTGTACAATTTAATCTTCGAGGAAGACCCCCCTTGCATGTCCCATGAGGAAATGGAAGCAGTGTCATAGTTGACGGATTGGTTTTCCTCACTATATGGAACTTACCTCATAGTGTTTGGCAGCCATCCACATCTACTACCTAGGTATGCCATCGACAAGTTTTTCATGAAATAAGTTCCTTATCATCTTTCCACAGGGTTATCAAGAGTGTTGCTGAGGAAGAATAAAGAACCTTGGCCCACTCTGACTATGCAAATCAAATTATACAAGATCAAGAATATAATATTTGTAGAGACCGAAGCGAAGGATATTGATAAGTTTTCATTCGGTCACATGGACTTCTATCCATACGATACTAGTTGTGTTTGAAAACAACACTGTGTAAAGATTCATTTCACTTGGCTAAGCGGGAATTTTGTTAGACTCTAGGAGGAAAGGCTAAATAATTTATACAATGTAGCTAAGCCCCGCAAACCAGTCAGGTTCGTAGGTACATCACAAGTTACTCCTAAGGAAGAAGTCACTAAAGCATAACTAGAATAAAGGCACAATTGAGTGTGCGAAAAGGGTAAGAGGAAGGTTGTGCAAAGTCCAACGGAGGAACAAAGCTGCAAATGGAAAGTAGATCCAATTATCTTGAAAGCGCCCATAATAATAGAGAAGAAGAGGAAACAAAGGAAGCAGAAAGAAGAAATAAAGTAGGAGGAAGAAAAATAGTAGAAGAGATTACAATAAGAAAGGAAAAAACACGAAGAAGATGAAAGGCGAAGAACAAAAGAGGAAGAAGCATCACTAAAGCAAGCAGAAGAAGAGGAACATAACTGTGGAAAACCTTCGAGTTAAAAATTAATGTAATAAAGTTAATAAAGGAAAAATAATAACCAAGGTCATGGGACACTTATTCCAACTTTAATTTTGGGAAAATCATCCTAGTGGGTGTTCATTTCGGTTTATTATGGCTAAGACAATTGGCAAAGGCAATGACAATGACATTGAAAAGGAAAAGAGGCATTAATTGACATTTTATTTATGAAAATAATGGAAATTAGGAGAAAATGAAGGTGAAATGTCATAGGTTGCACGTGAGGAGGAAAATGAAGGAAAATCATGGAAATTGAAGAAAATAGAGGCCTCATTGATAAAAAGGCTTCTGAGGATCAATTCACAACCTTTTTTCAGTTCATTTTTGGAGCTATCTCTCTCTCTCGTAATATTGGACACTTAGAGCATTCTTGGAGCACTCTAGCATTAGAGGAAGACAAGTTAAGGAAGGACAAAGAAATCAAAGGGAAACAAATACCAAGCAAGGAAGAGTTGGATCAAGCGGCTACAACAGGATTACTTGTAGGTATCGAGTTGCATGTATGAATTCCTTGCTAGTTTTTGCATGCATGGTACATGTGTGAGTATATTTGTTTCTCTTGATGTCATTGGCATGGTTTTTTCCAGGTGTGATAGTGTTTTTTAGCCTTTCCTTGCCATTTTCGGATAGCCATGGTGTGACAGGGTTTCTCTTGCTTGGTTGAGATGTATTTCCGGATGGTTTCAAAATTGATTGGGGTGGTCTCAGGAGGTAACAAAAGGCCTATGAATCCCTGGAATAGTGAAGGTGGGGTTGTGGTAAATCATGATTGTGTATACCCTCATTGGCCCTAAGAATCCTTGACTAGTGAGTGGTTGGATATACGGTAAAGCCTAGAGGAGGAGCCTCATTGGGCCTAGGAATCCTCAACCCATGAATGTCAGGATATACAGTAAATCCTAGAGGTGGAGACCAATAAATTATTCACGGTTTAGGTAGAGAGATATAGAGGCATGCATTCTTGTATAGTTCTAGTGACCCCTGGACCGGTATATGGTGGGATTGTGGTAAATACTAGTAGTGTATGTTTTGTTTTTGGGCCTAGGAATCCCTTGGTGGGATTGCAGTAAAGCCTATTTATATAGATGAGGGCTTGGGAATTCCTTGGTGGATTGTGATAAAGCCTGAGGAAGCCTTGGTTGTTTTTTTGTGAGTCCCACATTCATGCTTGGAATATGGCATGGGTGTGATTGGCTGAAAGAAATATTTGGTTCAACCCAATCTATGATTGGGTGGTATGTGAAAGTCCCTGGCTTGGATGAATTTTGCATATGTTAATAAGAGATCTTTTCCTCTTGTGTATTATGTGTAAATGTACTTGTTATTATGTGGCTTTAATGGTTTTTCTATCATTTATGTTTCTCTGGTTATATGTTGGTTATAAGCATGGTTTATGGAAGACTTGATTTATGGCTCTCATCATGTTTTGATTAGTAAATGAATGAATAATGAATGTATGACATGATACATGATAATACAGCTATTATGAGAGCACATCATATCTTCTTGAAAAGTCATAGATAAGTATGAAGTCCCTGTGCTTAGATGTGTTTATATAACAAGTAGATTACATGGTCATGATGTGTTTGACTAAATGTATGTTATGGCTAGGCATAGTCATGTCAGGTCCTTGTTCAAGTTTTTCTTTAGAGGAATTTTCATCATGTTATTTATAATTTTTGGAAGTTTCATGAAGTTGTGGGTAGAGGCCCGAGTCCTAGATTGGAAAAGTGGCTCAAAATCTGGGATCGCTGGCACAAAAATTCTTGAAAAAGGCCATCGTAACATGGAGGTCTTGCTCTAGGAGGGTTGGAGAGTTTCATCCAGATGTACAGATTTTCATGGGTGCGACTGGGGGTCTAGTTCAGTTAGAAAGTAGGTTACCTCAGGGGTTTGGCACCTAGAGTGGTTAGTTAGCACCTGGCGGTCCTATAGCTCTTGAGTAAGGTTAGTTTGGTTTTTTTTAGTCGATTCCACTTTCATAAATGTACTTGCGGAGTTTAATCATATCATGGTAACTCTTTGTCACATGTTTACCCCAGTAGACTAGTTAGCTTCGGTAAATGTTGGAGGAGGGTGTTACAAAGTGGTACCAGAGCATGGTCACCCCTTGGATTAGATGGGAGGAATGTTTTTGTCATGAATACATTTCAATTTCATATGTGTTCTTTATGTTTGTGGTTTATGTGCTTATTGTGTATGCATGGTGGTGACAATTGTTGCAGTTGTGTCTCCATGTGGAAGATGATGGTATTGTTGGTGGATGTGGTCATCATGAGTGCATGTCGGTTATGCATTGTTATGCATGTCAATATCTATATGTCATTATGCATGTATTTTCATGGTTATGGTATATTCATATATGGTAACTGGATAATTTTTGAAATAATTTCTATATACTAATATGATCATGTTTATATATACATGTATTGTTCTAATCTGGTTGATCTTGCAAAAGAGATATCCTCCTCCAAACTATCTATAGATTAGATGAGAAACATGGTGATGGGAACTCTCCTAACATAGAAGACACATTGAGAATTTTGAAGGAAGAAATAAGAAGTTGCAAGGAAAACAATGACAAAGATCATTCAGGAACATGAGAAATAAGTAGAGGTTAATGCAGTCATCCTTCAAAGTCTGTCAGATATGCAAAGATAGGGACCACTTAGGATCAGTCGTGGATAGGAGGAAAAGACTAATGGATCATATGGAAGTCGGTCTCACTGTGGTCATAGGTCAAATAGAGATGACATGATCATAGATAGAAGTTTCTTGGACACACCAAATAGGATAGGTGATGGAAATAGGTTCTATTCTAGCTCTGGTTATCAAAGGTATCATGGTCATCATCGTTATCATCCTTACAGGAGGAGTGACAGGTGATACTTTCCATATGAGTTCAAGAAAGCCAATCCACCTACCTTTGATGGAGATTTTAATAAGATGAAAGATGCATATGCATGGTTACTTGGGATGAAGAAGCTATTTGAGTTTCATGATTACATAGAGAACATGAAGGCCATAATATCTATCTTCGGCCTCAAAGGGAAAACAAACCTCTGGTGGGAAGATGTGAAGCGGGTTAGAGACATCAAGACAAAAGAGTTGAGTTGGCACGAATTTAAGAGACTTTTTAGGAACAAGTACTTGTTAGAGAGATACTAAGATAGTAAGGCCAAGGATTTCTATGAGATAAAGACAGGATTAATGAAAAATGAGGAGTACATGACTAAGTTCTTGGAGTTGTTGAGGTATGTAACATATCTTAAAAATAAGAAAGTCAAAGTTCATAGATTTTTCATTGGATTAACATTAGCATTTAAATATCATATTGAGTATGGTGAACCTCGCTCACTTGAAGAAGTCATTAGTAAGTTGAAGCATTGTTATGATAAATCAAATCACAAGAAAAATTCTCAACAAGATTGGAAGGGGAAAGATAAGATTAAAGGTAAATGACAGCCAAAGCGAACAAGACCCCAGGATGCTGTGAGAAAGATAATGTTGTGCATTACACGAAGTTTAATGGACCTCAACCTAGAGGGAAACAAAATAAAAACATTAGGGGAATTTTGAGGTCTAAAATGGGCCTCCTAATAAAAATGTACAACCAAAATAAACTTTATAATAACAAATAAGATTCAAGATGATGATGTCAACCATGGGAGATGATTCACCATTTTTGAAGTAAAAAAGAAAAAAGATTAAAAAATAATAAAATAATAAAGCTAATTTTTAAACTTGTATTTTAAACTTATCTCCCTAAGGATTTACTCAAATTTTATGTGGGAGTACTCGTTGGATGAAAAATTTAATTCCTCATCCAAGGAGTAACCATGTTGCATATTTTTTATGGACCTTACTACATGAAAAATGAGAAATAAATGAAAAAACGTGATTGAAATCACATTTTTCATGTATTTATCATTTTTCGTGTAACAGTGTCCATCGAAAGTATGGAACATGGGTTCTCCTTGGATGAGGAATCAAATTCTGCATCCAAAGAGTGTTTCCGTTTGAAATTTGAGTAAAACCATAGGGAGATAAGTTGAAAATACGAGTTGAAAAAATATATTTTTCTTTCTGCCCCCTAAAATTTGATGATGTAATCTAATATTATTTTAATATTTCCACTATTATTTTATAATTTCCTTAGGAGGCCCATTTTAGACCTCAAAATTCCCCTAATGAGGGGCGGTTGCAGTGTTGTAAATGTGGTAAGGAGCATCTAAAGAATGATTGTATGCAGAATCAGGGTGTCATACCTCAAATCTACAGTGACCAGGAGACGCAAGCTGTTGGGGATGTTGCGAAGATCATTCCTCAGATCTATGCAACATTGAATAACATGAATTTAGATCACCAGGCATCTATTATTGAGATGGACAATAATATTTGTGATCAATTTGTTTCTATTTTGATTGACCTTGGATCTAATTATAGTTATGTTAATCCTGACTTGGTGGATAAGTGTGGTTTTAATAAAGAAGTGCATGCAAAATATTGGTTAGTGTAGTTAGATACATGTACTAAGAAAAGAGTTCATTGTTGGGTAAGATCTTATGAATTTGAGTTGAATGGTTTCCCTACATCAACACATTTGAATGTGATTCCATTGGTATCATATAGTATGCTTTTGGGTATGGATTGGTTGTATCGTCATAGGACCAATGTGGATTGTTATGAATAGGATATTGAATGCATGTATGACAATGGATAACAAAGGATATTGTAGGGTATGAAGAAGGAAACATCAGTTAGAATGGTCGCAATTATGTAGGCAAAGCGTAGTCACAGAAAAGGGTGTGCGTTATTTGCAGTACATATTTCTAGTGATAAATGTAAGGATGTTGAGGATGTAGAGGTATTGAGCAGGTACCCGGTTTTACAATAGTTTCAGGATGTATTTCCCATAGATATTTTAGAGTTGACACCTCACAGGGAAGTAGAATTTTCTATTGAGTTGGTACCAGGGGTAGCACCAACATCAAAGGAGCCATACAAAATTATCACACCAAAATTAGTAGAGTTGAAGGAAATGATTGATAAGGGATACATTAGGCCCAGTGTATCACCGTGGGGTGCACCTGTATTATTTGTAAAGAAGAAGTATGGTAGTCTCAAGTTATGCATTGATTATAGGCAGTTGAAAAAGGTAACCATTAAGAGCAAGTATCAGTTGTTGAGGATTGGTGATTTGCTTGACCAGTTGAAGGGAGAAAAAATGTTCTCAAAGATTGATCTAAGATTAATATATCATCAGGCATGCATCAAAGAAGAGGACATCCACAAGACTGCTTTCAGGACCATGTATGGGAATTATGAGTTTTTTTTAGTTCCATTTGGTTTGACTAATGCTCCAACTACTTTTATGTGCTTGATGAATAGTGTGTTGCATCCTTATCCAGAAAATTTTGTTATTGTATTCATTGATGATATATTGATATATTCTGAAAATGAGAAAGAGCATGTTGAACATTTAGTAGTAGTACTGAGGTCGCTAATATGGAATCAACTGTATTCCAAGCTTAGCAAATGCAATTTCTTTCAGACAGAGGGACATTACTTGGAGCATGTTGTTTCCAAGGAAGGCATAACAATAGACTCGAAAAATATAAGGGTTATCATGGCGTGGGAAACTCCTAGGAATGTGGATGAGGTAAGTTCATTTATGGGGTTATCAAGTTATCACAGGAGTTTCATCAGGAACTTCTCATAGATTTCTTATCCCATCACATCATTGAAAAGGAAAGGAAATAAATTTGAATGGACATAGGAATGTGCAGAAAGTTTTTAGCAGTTGAATAATTTTTTGAAAAATGCTCCAATTATCAATATTACAGATCCAATCAAAGAGTTTGTGGTATGCATCGATGCTTGCAAGAGAGGGATTGGTGGAGTCCTTATGTAGGAGGGACAAGTGGTATGTTACTAATCAAGGAAAATGAATGAGCACGAGCAGAATTATGTGACAAATGATCTTGATTTGGAAACGATCATCCATGCTTTGAAGGTGTGGAGGCATTATCTTCTTGGAAGGAGGTTTGTATTGATGAGCGACCATAGTGGATTGAGATACCTATTTTACCAACCGATTTTGAAGGTAAAGCAAGCTAGATGGTTGGCGACGAGCAGTGAGTTTGACTTTAAGATCAAGTACATCAAGGGAAAAGAGAATAGGGTTGCATATGCTCTTAGCAGAAGAGTGCAGGTGAATCATGTAGCATCTATGAGTTCTTATGATAAAGTTTTATATGTTCGGATCTTATAGGCATGACAATAGGATGACACATACATGGAGCTTATGCACATGTTACAATAGGGTACAGGTGATTAGAACATGGACTATTGTCTCAAAACAAATGGTTTATTCAAATTTAGGGACAAGATCTATGTGTTAGACAACAGTGAGCTCAAGAAGACTATCTTAAGGGAATTTCATGTTAAACCATAATCGGGTCAGCCAGGATATCATAAGACATTGAAAACAGTGAAGACATTATATTATTGGTCGAATTTGAAGAGGGAAGTGGATGAGTTTGTGGCTAGATGTTTGGATTGTCAATAGGTAAAAGAAGAGTTTAAACATCCAGGTGGTCTATTGTAGTTGATTTTGATTCCAAAGTGGAAATGGGAAGTCATTTCCATGGACTTAATTATTGGTTTGCCGAGGACATCTAGACAACATGATTCCATCATTGTGGTCATGGAAAGGTTGACAAAGGTAGGACACTTCATTCCAATGAAGTATAATCATTCAACTAATGATGTAGCATAGGTATTCATTAGATATGTAGTGATTTTTCATGGTGTTATGAAGAATATTGTGTCATAAAGGGATGCTAATTTCACTTCTAGGTTTTTGAAAGAGTTATTTGCAGGTTTGGGTACAAAGTTTGCCTTCAACACAACTTATCATATGCAGACATATGTAAAAATAGAGAGGGTCAACATGATTTTGCAGGACATGTTGAGAATGTATGTGATGCATCAACAACGTAATTTGGAAGAGTATCTACCCCTGGTTGAGTTTTCTTACAATAATGGTTATCAGGAGTCACTAAGATGAGTCTGTTTGAGGGACTCTATGGGTGGAGTTGTAATACTCCCATCAGTTGGAGTGATCGAGTGAACAAGTTGTTGATAGGACTAGACATGTTAGCAGAGATGGAACAATAAATGTAGGTTATCAAGAAGAATCTAAAGGTAGCACATGAAAGGAAGAAAATTTATGTAGATCAACACATGTTGTTTAAGGAGTTTCAGGTTGGCAAACATGTGTACTTATGCATCAGCCCAAGAAGAGATCCTTGAGGATTGGGTCATGTGCGAAGTTAGCACCTCGATATTATGGTACTTTCAAGATCCTTGAGAGGATTGGATTAGTAGCCTACAAAATTGCACTGCCTTCAACAATGGAAGTTGATGATGTTTTCCATGTTTCATTATTTAAAATATATGTAAAGTATGTTGATCATGTTATTGAATGATTTATATTGCAGGTGGCACCAGAAGGAGAATTATATCTGGAACCTTAGTGTATTTTGCAAAGAAATATGTTCATGCTCCAAAACCAAGCAATCGACCAGGTTAAAGTGCAATGGAAGCACTTTGGGCCTGATGAAGCTACATGGGAGATGACTGATCAGATGCAGGCTACTATCCTTCCTTGTTTTCCGGTTGAGGCAAATCAGTTTCTGTATATGTATATATGTATATGGATTCAAATTCCACCATGAGTTTTGTTATAAAGCTCCAATAAGTGGTATGGTTGTCATGTTGGTTTTCTTTTTAGCAGGTTGATCATTGTAAATACTGCATCCATATAAGTTATAAAGCTCCATGGGTAGTATGTTTTGCTTTTCAATGATCTTGTTGGTTGTAGGTGTCATTGAACACCGAGGATGGTGTTCCCCTAAGGAGGAGGGGTCTGTAAAAACCCTTGGTTAAAAATCCATGTAATAAATTTAATAAAGGAAAAATAATAACCAAGGTCATGGGACACTTATTCCAAGCTGAATATCGGGTAAAACATCCTAGTGGGTGTTCATTTCGGTTTATTATAGCTAAGGAAATTGAAAAAGGCAATGGAAAGGGAATTGAAATGGAAAAGAGACATCAGTTGGCATTTTATTTATGAAAAGAATGGCAATTAAGAGAAAATTAAGGTTATAGGTCACATGTTGCATGTGAGGAGGAAATTTAAGAAACTAGATGTCTCATTGATAAAAATTATTCCGAGGATCAGTTCACAACCTTCTGTCAATTCAGTTTTTGAGCTCTCTCTCTATTTTCTATCTCTCTCATACACTTGGAAACTTAGAGAATTATTGGGAAAATCTAGCACTAGAGGAAGAAAATATAAGGAAAAAGAAAGAAAAGGGAAGCAAATATCGAGCAAGGAAGAGTTGGATCAAGCATCTATAATGATATTACTTGCAGGTGTTGAGTTGCATGTATAATTTCCTTATTATTTTTGGCATGCATGGTACATGAATTAGTGTAGTTGGTTCTCTTCATGTCATAATTGGCATGGGTTTTTCCAGTTGTGATAGTCGTTTTCAACCTTTCCTTGCTATTTCAAGATAACCATGGTGTGATGGGGTTTATATTTCTTGGTTGAGCTGTATTACCAAATGGTTTTGAAACTGAGTGGGGTGGCCTAAGGAGGAAGCAAAAGGCTTTGGAATCCTTGTATTGGCGAAGGTGGGATTGTGGTAAATCCTGGTTATTTACACTCTCATTGGGACTAGGAATCCTTGACTAGTGAATGAAAGGATATATGGTAAATCCTAGAGGATGGAGCATCATTGGGCCTAGGAATACACGACTGGTGAAGGGATGGATGTATGGTAAAGCCTAGAGGTGGATACAAAAAAAAATTCCTCGTGTTTTAGGTGGAGATATCTAGAGGAATCCATGCTTATATAGGCCTATTGATCCCTGGACCGGTATATGGTGGGATTGCGGTAAATCCTGGTAGTGCATGTTTCTTGTTTGGGCCTAGGAATCCCTTGGAAGGATTGTGGTAAATCTTGGTTTTATAGATGGGGGTTTGGGCCTAGGAATCCCTTGGTGGATTGTGGTAAAGCCGGAGGAAACCCTGGATGTTTTGTTGTAAGTCCCACATTCATGCTTGGAATATGGCACGGTGCTGATTGGCTGAAAGAAATATTTGGTTCAACCCAATCTATGGTCAGGTGGTATGTGGAAGTACTTGTCTTGGTTGGATTTTGCATATGTTAATAAGAGCTATTTTCATCTTGTGTATTATGTGTAAATGTATTTGTTATTATTTGGATTTAATGGTTTTTCTATCACTGATGTTTCTTTGGTTATATGTTGGTTATAAGCATGGTTTATGGAAAACTTGAGTTATGGATCTCATAATGTTTTGATTAGTAAATGAATTAATAATGAATGTATGTCCTCATAGATGATAATGCAACTATTAAGAGAGTACATTAGATGTTCTTGAAAAATCTCAGATAAGTATGAAGTCCCTATGCTCAGATGTGTTTATATGACCTATAGATTACATGTCCATGATGTGTTTGACGAAATGTTTGTCATGGATAGGCCTTGTCAATTCAAGTCCTTGTTCAATTTTTCTTTAGAGACATTATCACTATTTTATCTATCATTTCTAGAAGTTTCATGAAGTTCTAAGCAGAGGCTTGAGTCCTAGCCTGAAAAAGTGGCTCAGAATCTGGGCCCGCTGAGACATAACTACCTAAAAATGGCCACGAAGACATGGAGGCATTGTTGTGGGAGTGACTGGAGGGTTTTAGCCACATGAAGGGCTTTCCATGGGTGCAATTGGGGGTCTAGTTTAGTCAAAAAGTAAGTTAACTCAGGGGTTTGGCACCTAGAGTGGTTGGTTAGCCCTTGGGGGTTTCATAGCTCCTGAGGAAGGTTAGTTTGGTTTTGTTTAGTCAATTCCACTTCCTTAACTATACTTCAGGAGTTGAATCATATCATAGTAACTATTTGTCACATGTTTACCACAGTGGACCGGTTAGATTGGGTAAATGTTGGAGGAGGGTGTTACGAGCTGGATATTGGAAGAAGAGAGAAAGAAATTGCAGAACAAGGAACTTTCTCAAGAAAATGAAGATCTGATAGTAATCCAAGACATGAAGGTAGAATCGAAGCTAATAAACCAATATGTTGATCTCATGCCAACCATGCAGCAAATCAATATTCAGTGTCCTCCTCCTCCAATAGTAGAGAAATCTCCAAGCAATGAAGAGGAAATTTCTCCTCTTGATGAGGGTTTGGTGATGGGAATATATAGCTTGAACTATGATGAGGTACAAAAGAAGATCATAAACTAGGAATAATAATTTCTCGGGCAATATCATGCATCTTTCTTTTATTAAATAAAAGGTGACCGTGATGGACGCCAACAAGAATCGACAAGCCATTACTGTAACCAACTTGGCCTTTGTAGGTGATTCCAAGTCAAATACGGAGTATCTCATGGACGAGAACAAACAATTGGAAAAGAATCTAGAGGCTACAAGGAAACAAATTGAGAAGCTCCAGGAAGATGTCTAGAAATCAACTTCCATGTAGGTATATCTAGAATAACTTAAGGTAGGCATACTTGGTGAAGTATTGACATTGGGAGATACCATGTGGAACCTCTATGAGTAGGTTGTCACTATGCATAAAATAGTTGTCCGCTTACATGACATGCAACATAAGTGTAAATAGAAATATAAATATCTCAAGGCTATTCATACAACCATTTCTATGGTGCATGAGTAGAAAATGTAGTATAAAGGCGCACCTCCCAACTTGGTGAAGAAGACAAGGAAACAAGCTGAGTTAGAGAAAGAAAAGGTTCAGATTATCATCCATAGCAACAAATAAATTGAATCATTTATCACCAATGTTCAAGCCTCTTATGAACAATTATGTAACAATGTGGATTTCATGGTCAAATAACACAAGATCCCTTAGTTGGCTCACTGACCAAAGCCAAAGGAAAAAACAAGGTGAGATAGGAGGTCGAATAATACTTGGGCTAGCTCACGCAGATCACCACCAAGGAATATTTGGAGGTGAACATGCATAATATTCAAAAGTACATTGGTGGCCCTGTCTAGATCAATACCATGTTTCTCCTGCCAAAGAAGGAGACTCAAATTGGCTCTAAGACAATGTACTCAGATGCAATGGAGGCTAGAGTCTACTTCCATCCTAACCTCATTTCAACGTTTGGGGAAGTTATCCCACAATACAAAGGTTGGTACCACTATGTAACTAAAGAGATAAAAGTTGAGGTGGTCGAGCTAGAGTTTCCCCAAACTCAGGCTTGACATTTTTTTGTCTTATTAGTATGTTTAGTTGGCTCTACCCCTTTTTGTCTTATATGGTTACATGTAATTTTGTATTTAAAACATTTTTTTAAGTGGAAGTCCAAGTGTCAGTTTTGGAATAGGAATATAAATAAGTCAAAAGGTCACGAGGGAAGTCAAAAAGTAACAGAGGGAGATAAATAGTCACCCCACTTGTTATAAACATACCCTCATTAGTCATGTAAAGGGATTTTGGTTGGGATTTTGGCTTAGGATCAAAAGCTTGGGAGTTTTTGTTGAGAGCCTTGGCTTCTACTTAGCATAGAGGGAGTATCCTCCTTTGGAGGAGCAAGTGTTGGCTTCATGTTCCACTATTGGGACTAGTGGCCACTTGACAATTGAATATGTATGTTTTGGAATTTCACTTTAATAAAAGTTCAGAGCTGACATGTTTTGATGTATATGTTGTGAATGTAGTAGGACTACTCTTTTTATGTTTGTAATATTTGTTGTTTCATTTATGCTAACGTTTATGAAATATTTCATTTGCATTAGTATGAATCTTGTTGAATGTGTGTTGTTATATATTTCAATCATGGTTATCTTGTGAACTATTTTGCAAGCTAACTTATGATTCATTTTATGTTGGTGTGTTCCTTTTAACATGCGTACTATTATAAGCTTCCAATGACTCACTTAAATTCCCCCTTTTTGTGGTAGAACCTCTCATGCATTGCACTTGACTCTTCATAAAGTTATACACGTGTTTCACCAAAGTCACAAATTCATCATTCTATGCATTATTGAACCAAAGGCATACCACTAAAACCCACAATTTTGGCAACCGAGTCGCATTCTGGATGGGGCTCCTACTCCAAACGGTGTGAGTTTGAATTGGGAATTCATATTGGGGAGATCCCCTTAATGTTGGCAGATCCAACGTCGTCAACATTTCTGGTGCTAGAAGGAGGAACAGATGAAAAGTTGAGCCTGTGAAGTGTCTTTGAGCCTTCCTTATATTTTAAATGGATTCTTCCCATATCTTGACCTTGACATGTTTTTCAAGAGTTTCAAATATGAAATTTCCCTTGGGGATAAATCATGACTTGTCAAATCTGAAGTTTGATGGTGAGGGTGGAACAACCATTCCCGAGCACACCACTCACTTTCTTGAATTTTTCACTCATCATGAAATTCATTGTGAAGATATTGCTTACAGTTTTTTCATCCTTACATTCAAAGCACATGTAAAAGAATGGTGTTACACATTACCAACCGCTTCCATTGACTCTTTCAAACATCTTGTCAAGGCGCTTTACTATGCCTTTGACAGGTATGATTATAAATCTGTTTATAAGAAAATCATGTATCTTAGAAAGGAACCTAATTAATGTCTTCAATATTTTCACAATCATTTTATTCATTTATGTTATGAATTTTATGAGGATGATATTGATTGGAATCTTATGGAAGATAATTTTCAATTTCTTGTTCATATTTTGATGAATCCAACAAATTATTAATCTTTCGAAAGTATCCCAACATATACTGGTTATGGAGCTCTTAAATACGTGACGAAGGAAGTTTATGATCCCAGTGAATATTCATCTTCTCCTCATAAAACAAATCCATTTATGCAGGTTTAGGTTGGAAAACTTGAGAGTCCATCGATTGGTCTACCACCATCTTCTCCCACCCCACATATTTAGAATTTAAACACAAGATTTGACTATGGATTTGATTTTATCAGTGATGTTCTTTCTCGACACCCTCCATTGGATGGTACTTTTGGTCCTCCTGACTGTGAGTTGTTATATTCACATGTTATAATCACTTCTTATAGTTCTCATGAGGATCAAGATTAGGATGGAGTTAGTGTTAACCCTGAAAATTATGATGTCATTCGTAATGAATATGTGTGGGACTCTGTTTCTGAACAATAATATGTAATGGAAGTTGATATTTCTCCTTTCTCACATCTCCCTCATTATCTTGATATCTTCCATGTTTCCGTCATACCAGTTGTATCTTTCAAGGAATCAATTTCTGACAATGTTAATTCTAATAATTCTCAGGAATCGTGGAGTTTTAGTTGTACATTTGAATAGGGTGGGAAAAAATATTCTCTTTGCGATCTCTCTCATCTATCATATGATCATTTAAAAGAAGTGAATAGTGGAATTTCTTGTCTTCAATATCCCCCTCACTATGATTCATTAGATCACGAGGATTCCTTTCTTTATGATGATGGGATTTCTGGTCATGGATGTCATTTTTTATTCATTGACTCATCTATGCATGACTTTGTATATTCCAATTTCAATTATTCTAAACCACCATTTTTCGATGATCCACCTTCTAATGTATTGGAACTACTGCAAGATATCGAGGCACTTCAGCTCGTCTTAATGGTTATGTCAGGTTCTCGCAGTATTGATGCTAATCCCAAGCATGATCAGGATAGTACTTTATCTCTCAAGAATCCTCATAAATCGATCATACATGTTGAAAATCAATCTATTTCATAATTTTCAAATCCTCCACTTGTTTTACATGATCCTATCACTCAATCATTGTAGGAATCATACCTGTAAAGCCCATTAGTAAAACACAAGTTTTTCATTTTCTTTATGTTTTCCAATTTTGAAATTTCGGAAGAATGCTTCAGCATGACATTGTTATGATGTGCATAAGCACCATAAACCATCAACATAATTTTAGCATATGCTTTCTTGTTATATTTTTTTTCTTTCATTTTATTGTCAGTTTTTATTCTTGAATATCTTCCTTATTGTTGATACCCTTACCCACTCATGTTAGGTAATGCTTCAGTGGTTACATTGGGAGTTTCATTTCATGTAAACCTAGTTTAGTTATGGTTAGTTAAGGAGTAATAGTAGATTATTTTAGTTTTTTTTGTAACCATTTCGTTCCTTTCCGCTCTTTTGTTTCCTTTCCTTTTGTAATAAATTTCCACATGAGACCATGTTTGGCTTCCAAGGCAAGCATGGTGAAGTTTAATAGGATATTATGCATATGTTAACTCTTGTATTTCTTCTTATTCCTTCTCTTTTAATGGGCCATGCACCTTTTAGTCGACGATGCCCTGATGGAAAGTATGTTCTTTCTTGGAGAAAGCCCTAATCGAATTATGATGCTTGATTCTATAACTAGTACCACCTACTCTAATTGGTTTTTTTTATGATTGTTTGGTTTTTCCTTGTCAACTAAGTCGATTAGAGTAAGGAAGGGAGGAAACTTAAACAAGTGAACTATATTTCAAAGGTGTATAAATATCCTTATCTGAAGGGACAACCTATTCTACTCTCAATAAGTCGGGATCCCTCTTTTGCCCCATGAAATCAATAAGTGTTGATGCATAGTTATATGAACAAAAATATAAAAATAAATAAAGCCTATGAAAGAGGAGAAATTATTCCTGTGCATGGAGGTAAATAAAGAAACTTAGTTGGGGTACAGTCTTGGCTCGCTGTCAGTGGAGCAATGTTTGTGTTCCTAAAGTGACTTTTCTAGGGTGCTATACAAGCCAACTAGTAGCAGAGCAACACAAGAGATGAAAATCAAGAATCTGGTAATCCTTTTTCACTTGTGAATCTAAATACTCCTCATCCTCAATCAAAACAACTAATTTTGACTTGTCTTTTGTTAGTGTGTCGCTAATGAGGAGAATGGTCAACGGCTATATATTTAACTCAAGCTAAGTAAAGAAGCTATGGTGATCAATGAAGTGAAAAATACTTCCTGAAGAGTTAGACTAATTTTACATAATATAAGACCCATATAGAGAGATGAAGCTATACAAGTGTGTCTCCAAGTGTTGTAGCTACTACGACCCCCCTCAAAAAAATTTCCCATGATTTGATTTTAGAGCCTCCCTTCTATCCATAAGATTCTATCATTCATTGTCGTCAAGAATTCATGCTATGTTAAAAAGACTTATCCTTCCATGCAGTGCTTGAGATGAGTTATTCTAACCCATTTTGTAACACAAGCCATCTATTGCCTTGAACTTGTAGCATTGTCGATCTTCCCTTTTGAAACTGTGCAATCTTAGAAGCCAACCCAACCTTAAGGATATGAGCTGCACAATCCTAAGAGGTAGGCCATCCTTGAGCTCTGAATTTTCACAATCCTGAGAGGCAAGGTAGCCTTGAGCTTAGAAATTGCACAAATCTATCCTTCCCCTCATGAATTGCACAATCTATTGAGGCAAGGGTTTTATCAATCCATTGAGCCTATGAATTACGTAATATCCTTTGAAATTTTGAAAAAGAATTTTTCTAAAAAATTAAAGTTGGCATCCTTAAAAAATAGGATTTTCCCAATTACTGTCCGGTAAAGTCCACTAAGCTGTTAATTATGACTTTCAAACAAGTGGCTGTTTTTCCTTGATTTTGGACATGCACCTTTGAAACCCCAAACTACCTAGATATATTTAATAGATTCCCCTAGAGCTCATTTTAACACGTGATCTTGGAGCTCTAGCCTTCCCAAGGAGATCAGGGAACTTTCAGTCGAGATTGAGGCACTTTTCCAAGTAAGTTTTTCATGTATTACTTTTTGTCGCTTTTTCTGCCTTTTTTGTCACTTTTTCTTCTATGAGTGTTATTTTTCCTATGTTTTTTCATAGTAGTTGGTGTTTTAAATATATTATTTTTTACAAGTGTTGGTTTGTTCTGTCATTCAAATTTTTCAAGTGTCACATCAGCTTCTTATTTTTTCCCACCAATAGTCGTCGCTACGACTTCTTCATGTGCATGTTTGTTTTCCCTTTTGTATGTTGATTTCCTACTCTCGATTCTCACTAATATATATTACCATTAGTCATACCTACACTCTTTCTTGCACCATCACTCATATCTATCACTTTTCCATCCCCTTCTCGGGAAGATCTGCTCTAACTTGGCCAAAAATTACCTTCTTCAACTGTGCATTTCACAGCCCTGAGGATCAAGCCTTGTGCTTGGCCTATGAGAATTGTGAAATTCACAGTCTCTGCCTTGCTCAATTGTGAATTGCATAGTTCCAGGGCTCAAGCCTCACCGTTGGGCACTGAGACTGCAGAATGTGTAGTCTCTCCCTAAGTATGCCCAGGCTAAGACTTCGCATTACGCAATCTCAAGCTTCTAACTTCTCCCTTTCCTCCTGAAACTACACAATGTGTAGTTCCTAATATTAGCCTCTCCCCTTCAATCCAGGAATTGCACAGTTATTCCTCTCAGACTTGTGGTTGCTACTTTGATATTATTTTTGGGTTTCTTTTCTTGAGCTAACTTATGTTTACCATGAGTACATTCTTTCCTACAGGTATTTCATTTTTTGAGAATTTATCTTTGTTAGTTACTATTACTATGGCTCCCAAGAGATCTATCTCAAAGGACACTACCGAAAGCAACACTGGAGAGGTAGTTGATAATACTCCAATAAACTTCCTAGTTTTCTTAGACACTTATCTATTTATAGAGAAATATTCAGACATTACATGGCATAAGGTGAATGAGGCATTCTCAGCAAGAATTTTCAAAACAGATCTTGAAGACATGCATGTTTAAAACAATGTCCAAAGGTCAGGATTACACAAGATTTCCGTACCCAACCTTTCCTTGCACAAACATTGCCAACTAGATTCTGTCACACATGGATAAAAATAACATGACTTTTAGTAGTGCCAGTGGAAAAAGGTTTTCCTCTTTTATGTCACATTATTTTTAGAGCATGTATCATTTATCGCTACCGAAATATTACATGGATTCCCACTTCTATGCAGTCACCACCTACTTGAGTACGAATGATGTCATCAAGGATTGGGTGAAAGAGACATCCGAGTTCCGCCAAACACCCAACAACACCTATAAGACCAAATCTCTCAGGAATTATTTTAGTACCTGGTAGTCCTTTATTGTCAGATCTATGGTCAACATAATAATGAAACCTTTCCCAAAGGTCAGGTATTCCTTCTGCACTAGATTGTGAAGGAAGGAAAACCTTTCAATTGGTTATACTTGCTGGCTCAACAGTTAAGTGTTGATGTGACTAATGCTAAGAAATCTCCCAAGGGTAAGAAAGCTATATTCTACATGTATGATTATTGGTTGGATTCAATTTGCACTCATAATTCCTTTCCTGGCATGAGTTGGATTTTATCACCAAAGGAACATGTTGTGCACATTTACTACAAGATGATTTTAGAGTGCATATATGAAGGATTTATGGAAAAGCTGACTGATCACTTCCTAATTCCATGGTACAAGTTGATATTTGAGGAAGACCCCCCTTGCATGTCCCATGAGGTAATGGAAGCAGTGTTAGAGTTGGTGGTTTGGTTTGCCTCACCAGATGGCACTTACCTCAGAGTGTTTGGTAGTCATAAGTCTCCACATTTGCTACCAAGGTATGCCATCGACAAGTTGGTCATGAAAGAAGTTGCTTACATCTTTCCACATGGTTATCAAGAGTGTTGCAAAGGAAGAAAAAATCACCTTGGCCCACTCTTCCTTTGCAAATAGGATTGTACGAGATGAAGAAGCTAAAGGATGTAGATACTGAAGGCAAGGAGATATATAAGTTTGCATTTGGTCTCATGGAATCCAATCTGTATGATCCTAGGAGTGTTTGCAAACAAAACTATGCAAAGATCCATTTCACTTGGCCAAGAGGTACTTTTTCTAGACCCGAGGAGGAAAGGACAAAAAATTGTTACAATGCATCTAAGCCCCGCGAACTAGGCAGATTTGTAGGTACATCACAAGTTACTTCTTAGAAAGAAGTCACTCTAGAAGTGGAACCAATAGAAAGGCACAAACTTATGCACAAAAAGGGCAAGAGGAAGGTTGTGCAGAGTCTAGTGGACGAGCAGAGCCACAAATGGAAATTAGATACAATTATCTTGGAAGAGACCATAATAGCAAATAAGAAGAGGAAACATAGGAAGAAGGAAGATGTAATATTCCAAATTTAGCATACAACTAATTGGAATATTGAATTTTGTTTTTTACACCTAGCAGCTAAATAAATGGGTAAGGAGGCCCATGTATAATAGAAAAATGAATAAAATCCCTCATAATGTGAAAGGGGATAATCATAAGAGCTAGATTTCACACCCTTATGTGTGAAAGAGGACATTTGCATGGAGACAAGGTCAAGTTTGACCAAGTCAACAATGCTGGGATAGGAGGTGGAGAACACTTTGAGAGACAGTGAAGTATGAATGGGAGGAGGGTTCTTTGGTGAAGGAAACCATAATGTGTGGGACCCATGGTGAGAGGGATTTCACTTGTTTAAAAGGAGGGCAAGGAAACCATTGTTATTCATGTTATGTATTATTTATTTCTTGGTCTATTTAGACTTTGTGCATTCTCCTGTTGTTTAACAGAGTTGCAGTGCTGCCTAGCACAAGGATTTCCTGTTTAGGAATTCCTTCTCCTTTCAAGAGAGGCCTCTTGAAGGAGCTTGCTCTTCATTTCTCCACATTCAAGCTTCAGGCCAAGCATCCTCGTTCAGCTACAACGTAGTTTCTGTTTAGAGCTGGGTTGTGTTGCAGGGTGTTGCAGTGGAGGTTACTGAACACCACTTCCTGTGCTTATTTTTTATAGGAGGAAGTATTATTTCCTTTGGAGGATCAGTGAGGAAGAATCTAGGCTGATTTCACCATATTTTGCACTAGGCCAACCATTTTCCATCATCTACAGCGCATTCCGTCTCCTTGATTGTGTTACTTTCAGTGAGCATCTACAGTGAGGGTTGCAGAGATTGTTTGGAGGGTGAGATATTTAGTGTTAGGATCAACCTTTCACTTGGAAGATCCATTGGAGGATTTTTGTTCATCTTTTACATCATCTACAACCATCTCCATCTAGTTCTTGAGTTGCAGCTGCTACACAGCCCTGCAACTCCGGCATTTTGTACATTTTGCATATTTCAGGAAATCTTTCCAAGATTGTCTTGAAATTGATTTTGGGAGTCTATATATTTGCTCCCCACATTGTATGAGCTGTATATTGTCATATTTGTGTATTGAAACTTCCCAGCAGCAGTATCTCTAAATAAACTGTGCTATCATAGCCTTGGGCACTTTTCTGTGTAGCAGTGATCTTATGTTTTATGTACACGTTTCTTGAGGCTGATTTTGCCCATCTTGAGAGACTCTTTCCTTAAGATATTGTATACATTTTCTGCTATGATATTAATATGATGGATAATTGGATCTTCTCGCATTCTATGTGTCAATGTATCACTGCTATTCCATGTTGTGTTCATGTATTGTTGTATCTCCAATTTTGGAATATCTTAAGATATTCCCATTATTGTAGATTTTCCCTATTTTGGGATATTACAAAAGAAGAACTAAAGTAGAAGGAAGAACAAGAGAAAAAAATACTAGAATAAGAAAGGCAAACAATAAGAATAAGAAAAGTGGAGAATAGAAGAGGAATAAGCAGCACATAAGCAAGAAGAAGAAGAGGAAAAAAAACAGATATTGGAAGAAGAGAGCAAGAAATTGCAGGACAAGGAAATTACTCAAGAAATTGAAGATTTGATAGTAATCCAAGAAATGGAGGTGGAATGAGAGTCAGTAAACCAAGATTTTGATCTCATGTCGATCGTGCAGCATATCAATATTTAGTCTCCTCCTCCTCCGATAGCAGAGCAAGATCCAAGTGAGGAAGAGGTAATTTATCTTCTCAATGAGGGTCGGATAATGGACATATATAGCTTGACCTATGATGAGATACAAAGGAAGATCATACAGGTTATGAAGAAACAATTTTGGGACTATATCACACATCCTGCTTTATTAAAGAAAAGGTGATCGGGATGGACACCATCAAGAATCCACAAGACATTTCCACAACCAACTTGGCCTTCGCAGGTGCTTCCAAGTCAAATATGGAGTATTTGATGGTCAAGAACAAACAAATGGCAAAGAATATAGAGGCTGAAAGGTACAAAATTGAGTATCTCCAGACATAGTAAGCATCTCCAACACAAGTATATCTGGAAGAACTTAAGGCAACCATACTTGGTGAAGTATTGACATTGGGAGATACCATGAAAAACCTCTATGAGGAGCTTGTCATTATGCATAAAGAAATTTCCCGCTTACAAAACATGCAACAGAAGTGAAAATTCAATGCTAAAGCTCTCAAGGTTGTTCATACAATCATCACTATGGTGCATGAGTGGGCAATGCAATATAAAGGCGCACCTCCCAACTTGGTGAATAATACAAGGCAACCGACTAAGTTAGAGAAAGCAGAGGTTCATATGCTCATTCATAGAAACAAACAAATCAGCTCATTCATCGCCAATGTTCAAGCCTCTTATGAGCATTTATATAACAATGTGTATTTCATGATCAAATCACATAAGGTACCTTTAGTTGGCTCACTCATTGAAGAGAAATGCAGGAACAAGGTGAGACAAGAGGTTAAAGAATACTTTGACCAACTCAGGAAGATCGCCACCAAGGAATATTTGGAGGTGAACAAGCATAATATGTAGAAGTAAATTGGTGCCCATGTCTAGATCAATACCATGTTGCTCCCGCAAAAGAAGGAGACTCATACTCGCTCCAAGACAATGTACCTGGATGCAATGTTGGCTAGAGTCCACTTCCAGCCTGACCCCATTTCAAGGTTTGGAGAATTCATTGCACAATACAAAGCTTAGTACCACTATGTAACCGAAGAGCTACAAGTTGAGGTGGCTGAGCTATAGTTTCCCCAAACTTGGGCTTGACATGTTTTTGTCTTATTAGGCTATCTAGTTGGCTCTACCCCTTTTTTTCTTATATGGGTACATGTAATTTTGTATTTAAAATAGTTTTTTAAGTGGCAGTCCAAGTGTCAGTTTTGAATATGAAGATTCATTATGTAAATAAGTCAAAATGTCATGAGGGAAGTCAAAGAGTCACAAAGGTAGATGAATATTCACCCCATTTGTTATAAATATACCCTCATTAGCCTTGTAAAGGGATTTTGGCTTAGGATTAGAAGCTTGGGATTTTTTTTTAGAGCTTTGGCTTCTCCTTAGCATAGAGGGAGTATATTTCTTTGGAGGAGTAGGTGTTGGCTTCATGTTTGACTATAGGGACTAGTGGTTTGGAAATTGTATATGTATGTTTGGGACATTCACTTTAATAAAAGCTCAGAACCGACACAGTTTCATGCATATGTTGTGAATGTAGTAGGACTAGTCTTCTTATGTTTTCAATATATGTTGTCTCAGTTACACTAACGCTTATGAACTATTTCATTTGCATTAGTAGGAATATTGTTGAATTCGTGTTGTTATACATTTCAATCATGGTTACCTTGTGAACTATTTTGTAGGCTAACTTATGATTCCTTTTATGCTCGTGTGTTCCTTTCAAGCTTCGTACTATTACAAGATTCCAAGGGACTCATTTATTCCTCCCCTTGTTGTACTATTTTCATATTCAACACTCTCTTCCACATTTGCATACATATAACCTTGTAGTTGTATATAACAATTTGAGACATATCTCAAACCATTACCACACAAATATATCAATACATGCTTTGTTGCAATCCAATTATCATGTCTTGGTTCCACTTGGAACTAGCTTAGAATATTCACTACAAAGAAAATGTCTGCTCTGGTATTAACCAAAAACATCAATGAGCCAATTAGTTTCCAGTAAATGGATGGATCTACCAAATATGACTTGGAGTCTCTCATCTTTCTTAAATGTGTCACCATTGTTGGAATCACGATTGCAGTTAGACCAAAACTCGCAGGCGTTAGTCTCCGCTACAATCGCCAGAGTTAGCATCCACGAGAGGCGGTTAGTCCATGTCATGAAACACACGGGGAGCGTTAAACCCAATGTCCAACAATCTCCCCCCCAATGCAAGCCGGGTGAGTTTCAAACTCGAGACCTGTCGCTATGATACCAATTGTTGGAATCATAATTTCCATTAGACCAAAACCCGCATGCGTTAGTCTCTGCTACAATCGCTAGAGTTAGGATCCATGAGAGGTGGTTATTCCATGCCGCGTAACACACGAGGAGAGTTGAACCCAATTTCCAACAACCATGGGAGTTGCCATAGATTTTCATTCCATCATCCCAAACTTATGCAAGATCGTGATATAAAACTTTCCTTGACCGAGGAATATTTCACCCCAGCTTCTCCCATACTTCTAGCCCCAAATAGTAGTGCATCAAACCAAGATCCTTCATATTGAATTCATAAGCTAGCTCCCTCTTACTTCAAACAATGAGATGCTCCACACTTATCAAAAATAAATCATCAACATACAATAATAGAATATTAGGTTCATTATTTTGAAACTTAATGTATAGGTTTGGATCATCATCACTTTTGGAGAATCCATAAACTTGTTAGGTAGCTGTCAATTCGAGAGTACTAGGTTCTAGGTGCTTGCATAAGTCCATACAAGGATTTCTTCAATCTACAAACGTGACATTGTTTTCCATGAACCTCAAAACCTTGAGCTTTCTCTATGTACACTTCTTCCTCAATCACACCAATGAGGAAAGAAGTATTTACATCCATCTGATGTAAATTCCAACAAATATTAGAAGTAATAGAAATAATAGATCTAATGGTAGTGTACTTGGAAACTGGAGCAAAAGACTCATCATAGTATTCTCCCTCTTTTTGGGAGAATCCAGTAGCCACAAATATTTCCTTGTATTTTTCAATACTTCCATCCACTGCATGTTTGATATTGTATACCCATTTGGTGGTGACCAAGGATTTCCCTTTAAGTCTTGGCACAATCTCACATACATCATTCTTCATGTTGACTGATATTCTTCTAGTATCACATCCTTCCAAACTTGCTAGATAATTGCTTCTTCATAGGTGGCAGGTTCAAAATCAATTAGATTAGTCATTAATATTGCATAACCATAATAATTATTTGGTCTCTTGATTTCCCTGAAGGATCCACGTGGTGTTGCATTTCCTTCTACTTCCTGTAAGGTAGATCTAAGAAAAACTGTCATTTTCTTGATTTCAGGAACAACAATCAGATCCATTGGTTCGCTAGGCCCTTCTAGTTCTTCTTTATGATCCACGGGATGTTCTGAAGCATTGAATGGACCAGAACCTTCTTCCTTAGGAGCTTCATGTTTTTAATCCTCATCAAAATCCATTGGAACTTCTTTAGATTTCCAATAGGAAACATTCTCATCAAAGGTCATGTCCCTGCTAACTTCAACTTGTCTTTATTCTGGAACATAGATTCTATAAGCCTTTGATGACTCACTATATCTAATGAATATTCCTTTCTTTCCTGAAGAATCTAGCTTCTTTATCTTATCTTTAGGTACATGGATATAGATAGGACAACCAAATATTCTCAAATTATCAACCTATGGTTTATATCTGGTGAATGCTTCTTCAGGAGTCTCGTCTTCTAAAATTTGATAAGGACTACTATTTTGGATATAAATAGTTTCCATTGATGTTTCAATCTATAGTGACATAGGAAAGTCTTGATCATGCATCATTTCCTTGACATATTCTTCGATGGTTTTTTTTATTTCTTTCATCAACATTTTTTTGTGGATTGTAAAGGACTATCAACTCCCTATTAATCCCAACTTATTTACAAAAGGAAACAAGCCCTTTGGAGGTGTATTCTCCTCGATTATCAGATCTCAATATTTTTATTTTCTTTCCCTTCAATGTTTTCACTTCAGCGTTAAATTCTTGATACTTGTCAAATAATTTATCCTTTGTCTTCATGAAGTAGGTCAATGTCTTGTGATAGAATTCATTAATAAATGTTACATAGTACAAATATCCTCAAAGATATTTCACTGGCATTGGACCACATATATCAGAATGGACTAGATTTGTAATTTTGTTGGACCTACTTTCGCTGATTGGAAAGGGCTTCTTGAAATTCTTCGCAAGTTCACATCCTTTACACACTTCTTCATGTACTACTTGAAAATCTGGAACACCCAAAACTATCTGTTTTAAGATAGGAAAACCTCTATAGTGAAAGTGTACATACATTCTATGCCCAAGTTCACATGGATTGATGTCATTATGTACTAATGCTTGATCAGGTTGTTTCAAGAGTCTATATAACATTCCTTCACAAACTCCAATTACTCTAGCAACATCTATACTAGAACCCTTAGGCCATACAAGAAATTTTCCATCAACAAATGCTACTCCAACTCCCTTATATTCCATGATGGAAATAATGAGAGGAGTGTGATTCAATATTTCTTCTATTTTCCACAATTTTTGTCTTTTCTTTTAAATATTCATTGCATCAAAAGAAACATGAAATATCATTGCATCATATAGATAGTGCACACTATATTTTCTCTCAATAATTCTTTGTTATGTATGGTTACATACAAGTTTACAAGGTGAAATGGAAGGAAGTACAAAACTCCCCAAGGGTTTTACCAGCAAGAGCTGGAAGGAAGCTAATGCTCCCTAAAGCCTAAAGAGTTTATAGATCCAATATTAATGGGTCTTCATCCTACTTGTTTAATTAAACTTCCCTACTCTACAACACTCTGCTACTCCAAACAATGATTGAGCTTGGGATATTGTACCAGGGTCAATGACCAAGCTACAATATGCTCATCTATCACCGCTATTATTGCTGCACTTCACTGCTACCATTTTCCACTTCAGTGCTTCTACTTTTGCTCAACATTTAAATAGATATCAACATCAATATATGGTATTGTGCATCATAGCTTGCAATCACAATCAATATCATTGTCTTCTGCACAAACCCTTGCTCAAATCATATTTGAATGTCATAAAAAATATGGTACTATAAACCCTACTGTCATAGCACTTGTTCATAAAATAATTTTCTCAATGGTAATTGAATCAATCTCGTGTATCACCACATACAACTCTGTCATCATCAGCTCAATGACAATGGCATCAAGCTATTTTATCGTTGCATACAAATCCAAAAACATCAAGTTTAAATGCTCAATGTGGAACATCTATGTCATCACTACATATATGTAACATACTACCACACATTACAATAAAAAAAATTTAACTTTTAACCATGGTATACATCACTAAACACTTTTACCATGTTTAACTTCGGGAATCTAATCACTAAACTCATTATATTCTACACAAAGGACATATCCAAATTAAATATAATAAAACTTATTAATGTTCAGATAATAAATCAATTATAACCATCTTTTCAGGGGTTAAATTAACCTTCCCAAGTTTTGAGATGTATACATGTCAGCGTAACTTCATTTGTAAGTGATTGTACTATAACTGTACTATTACAAGATCTGGAACATTATTTGGCAATTTTTGTTTTATATTAAAGTTACACATAAGAGTTTTTGGATCCTTGATTGTCTGACTGAGGTTTTATATTTGATACAATAATCTTGCAAACGGATTGAATTTATTAGATTTGACCTGCACAACCTAGTAGATAGACAGCTATAGGTCTTTCCACCGTTAATATACTTAGGACGGGATCTATGGTTGTGATATGTTTTAGGGTTTGGGTTAGTTTGGGTAATGACTACCCGCAAACATAACCGTCCCACTCATTTCTCAGGTTGCCACCACAGAGCTCTACAAGTCCGTCTCCATGGTTGCAGCTTCATGCTTTTATCTACGGATTCAATCCTGCTTCATTCCAGAAACCTTCGTCGACGGTAAGAGATCACTCAATTGTTTAACACTATCTGCTTCGGTGTGTTTTCATTTGATTAGTCTCCGCCTTTGAGGGTTTTTCAAGAATGCCTCCTTTTCTTTATTTGTATTTACCCACTGGCCCTAATCTTTCAGCTCATTTCTGGTGGTTTCTTCTTATCTTTTAATTTGTTAACTGGTCGGTGAAATCTAAGTTGATTATGTTCTTATTTTCTTGGTTGAAGCAAAGAATCCATCTCACACTCCGGAAGATATATCACCAACTCCTCACTACCTCCTCGAATATTTTCTCAAGTAATGTAGAGTTAATGTTTGTGGACCAGCAAGTCTATACTACACCCTTTCTATCACTCGACCGAGTATAACTTGATATATATTTTTTTTTTTGAATTGTTTCCGTAGGGTATCTTCGTCACCTTTACACAGAAGATTACGTTTATAGGTAAGGCTATATGCATTACTGCTTTTCCTATGTTATGTTTAGTCACTTTCTCATAATCTGAATTCCTTACAGTATCTCACACTCGTTTTTCCTTGCACAGGTATGCTCGACTGCCCAGACCTGTGGATGGAGGCTTCGTTGGTTTGATTGTTTTGACTCTTTGCTAACTCGACCTTTCTATTTCCAGGTACTCTTCCCCATTGCTAGGTCTTGATACCACCGTCCAGCTTCAAACTAGCCATCGGTCTCTGATTTGGGGTTTTACTATGGGTTTAGGCAATGGGGTTTCACACCACCATTTCCAAGTTTCAGTCCATCCCTACCTTAGATTTTACGGCCTTTGCATAGTATAACATTTGTTGTTGGAAAGAGTTTTCAAAACTGTAAATGTACAGTTCCATACTAAGTATATGGCATTTTGGTATCCAAGGCCCTTAATTCCAGTGTTCCAGTATTTGACATATACTTGATAAATTTATGCTTATATTTTCAGCGTTAAGGATGCATAGTTATACTTCTCAATTTTGAAATATTCTCATCCTTCTTGGGTTTATGAATTCAAAAAGAGAAATGCAATATTTCAATCTTATCAAGTTCTACCATTTACATTTATGTTAATGCAAAATATAAGTCACCATCTTGGTTTGCAAGGTTTTGTTGCTAAAGAAATTTCTTTATTTCTAGTAGAAATAAAAAAGTTTCAGTGATATTTGTTCCTTAGATTGCGCATAACTATATTCATTTTTCCATTTCCTTTTTACTATATTTTATTCATAAATCTCTGTTTCCATGTATGTCATAATTCAGTTTTTTTTACAATGATACTTTCAGCTCCAGGGCTTACTTGTATTTTTTCTCTGATATCCTGTTATCTTAGAATATGGTTATATTTTCCTACTTTTCAACTATTTTATACAGATTTATCCTTCTGTACATTTAAGGTTCCACATTTACTTGTGTTAAAATTGTCTTCTCCAGAAGAATGTCCGGACCATTCTATCCATGTTTTTCATAGTTGCAGAGAACAACTTACTCGGAGCTTTCTCCATGATCGCTCTGAGTTAACAGTTATCTATTGTTAGATAATAGACAATAGCTTATAATTTTCATTCATTTCATAATCTGTTTTAACATATATTCTGATAATTTTGAGACATAAAACATTCTAGCAGCTCTTTAATTTAAAGAGAGTAAACAATAGTTTTCCTCATTTCATAAATACATTACTGTAATAACCATATCCCAATAAAGATAACTAGTTACTCGTTTATAATCAACAAAATTCATTTACTTATCTGAATCTCAGATACTGCTGATGTTATCCTCCCTTCCTCAGGAGAGGCAATTACGTCCTTGTCTCTTCCCCATGCTCCACACCTGAGTTAAGTGTGTTGACAACAGTTCCGGAAGAGACCTCAAGACTACTAGTCCAGTCTTCTATTCTAGGAATAATCTAATTTCTAAGTGATTCCACTGGTCTCTACCAGCTCAAGAATTCCCACTCAATTCCCTCTCCTCACTAGGATTTACCTTTATCCTCAGAGGGTAAGGTAACTATCTGAACTGTTTTTTTGTTCAACTACTTCTTAGTTCTTGGAACAATTTTACATTAGTCTTTTACTTTTTTTTATGGAACCAATTTCCAATACTTAATATTATTTAATCAAACAAAATAACTTTCTGTTTATAAGTAATAATTCTCAAGAAATAGTAAATGTCTTAGTTTTCCTTAACATAAAATAATGTAACCATTAGTTGGAACTTAATCCAGCTATCACAACTTCCCCCTCTGGAAGTAAACACCATCCTCGGTGTTTTCATTCTATTTCAGCAAATAGTTTTGGGTAAGCGTCCCGAATAAAACCTTCATCCTCCCAGGTAGCTTCATCCGGGCCGAAGTGCTTCCACTGCACCTTAACCTAGGTGGTGGCTTGTTTCCGGAACATGATTTCTCTCCAATCGATTATACGCAAAGGCTCGACCAGAAACTCGCCGTTCGGTTAGACCTGCAATCAACAAACTTCGAATTAATTTCTCATAAACTTTAATATTTCTAGTCATGTTTTGTATTCACATCCTACCTAAATGCTTTACCAGTGGATTACATGATTTGGGTCATGTACGTATCGCTTTAATAACGATACATGAAAAAAGTTGTGTACACGGAGATGACTGGGTAGGGCCAATCGATAAGCCACAGGTCCTACCCTCTCCAATATTTGGAAACGCCCACAAAACTTGGGAGCCAACTTGGCACAAGAGGCCCACCTTAAAGTGCTTATCTTTGGTTTGATCCTTACGTACACATGATCTCCCACCTCAAATTCACAATAAGTCCTTTTCTTATTTGCATACACTTTTTGTCTATCTTGAGCTGCCTTCAAATTTTTCCTGATCTTCCTTACTTCTGACTCCATCTCAGCTAGCATTTCTGGTCCAAGCATCAACTTGGTTTCTAGGCTACTCCAATTAATAGGAGTTCGAAACTGTCGTCCATATAATGCTTCGAATGGACTCATCATAAGGGATTCCTGATAACCGTTATTGTTTGCAAATTATAGTAGGTGCAAATATTATTCCCACCTTGTTGGCTGTTGCATTACGTACATGCGTAACATATCCTCCAAGATTTGATTCACTCACTCAGTTTGTCCACCTTTCTCTAGATGATAAGCAGTGCTGAAATTAATTTGGGTTCCCAAACTTGTAAATAACGTTTTCTAGAATGTTGAAGTAAAATTCACATCCATATCAGATATGACAGTCTTTGGGATACCATGCAGTCTAAAAATTTCTCACATAAATATGTTTGCTATTTGCACCGTTTTATAGTGGACTGCATTGGTATAAAATGTGCTGCTTTGCTTAATTGATCTACCACTACCATTATGGAATCATTATGCTTCTTTGACTTTGGTAAAACAGTAATGAAATCTAAAGATATAACCTCCCACTTCCATTTAGGTACCGGTATAGGCTGCATCGGTCTTGCTGGATGTCGATGCTCCACCTTCACTTGCTGGTAGTCCAAACATTTATTTAAATATTTTTCATTATCTCTTCGCATTCCTGGCCAGAAGTAGTTATTCCTAATTGTTGTTAGCATTTTCTGATACCCGGGATGTCTAGAGTAGTTACTCTGGTGGTATTCATTTAGGATTAGTTCCTTCAATTCCATTTGATTTGAAACATAAATCCTCTCCTTGAAAGTTAGCAATTGATCCTTACTAATTCCATAATCAACATATTTTTCTTGTTTTCTGGCCTCCTCTGCTTGCTGCCACATAAATTGGCATTCAGGATCCTTCTCAACTTCTATTTTTATTTGTTCTAGAAACTCACATTCAATCTGATTATAGTAAAATTTATAAACACCATGCAAATTTCTACTCAACGCATCTGCCACTCTATTTTCCTTACCCTTCACATGCTGCATATCAATGTTAAACTCGCTTAGGAAAGCATTCCATATTTCCTGGCGAGAATTAAGATCAGCTTGCTTAAAATAACTGGATAAGTTGCTATGATCAGTTTTGAGTACAAATCTCCTTCCAAGCAAGTAGTGCCTCCATACTTAGAGTGCATGCACTACCGCTGTCAGCTCCAAATCATAAGCCGAGTATCGCTGCTCATGCTCTTTTAACTTCCGATATTTGTAGGCTACTACTTTACCTTCTTGCGACAAAATTGCCCCAACTCCTTCTTTACATGCATCCGTGCAGACTTTGAACTCTTTATTGGGATCAGCTACTCTCAACACTGGAGCTGTAGTCAATAAAAGTTTTAACCTTTCAAAACTATTTTAACATTCCTTCATCCATTTAAATATTTTTCCCTTCCTTTGTAAGGAGGTAATTGGGAAAGTAATCTTTGAGAATCCTTCAATGAACCGTCGATAATAACCGGCTAAACCCATCAAATATCGGATGTCTACCACATTTTGGGGTACCTTCCATTCCATAATCATCCTAATTTTCTCCAGGTCAATTGCGATTCCCTCCACAGAAATAACGTGACCAAGGTACTGAATTTCTTCCCTGAAGATATCACACTTGTTGAACTTACCATACAGCTGATTCTTCCATAACATCTCCAGCACTACCCTTAAATTCTCTTTATTCTCTTCCACATTCTTGGAATAAATTAAGATGTCATCAATAAATATCAACACAAAATTATCCAGAAAGGGGTGAAATATACCATGCATCAGTCTCATAAAGGTTGTTGGTGCATTAGTCAATCCAAATGGTAACACCACAAACTCGTAGTGCCCGTATCTGGTACGGAAAATAATTTTGTATATATCTTCGTCTTTTATCCGGATATGATGATATCCCGACCTTAGGTCTATCTTTGAAAATATGGTGGCTCCCTTCACCTGATCAAATAGATCATCAATCTGATGTAGAGGGTGTTTTTTTTTTACAATCAACTTATTGAGTTGTCGATAGTCCATGCACATTTGCATGGTCTTGTGTTTCTTCTTTACAAATAGCACTGGTTCTCCCCAAGGGGATACACTGGGTCGAATATACCCTTTATCCAATAGTTCTTGTAACTGCATCTTTAGTTCAGTCAATTCTGGTAGGCTCATTCATTCGGTACGGTGCCCTTGAAATCGATGATGCTCCAGGAATTAACTCTATAGTAAAATCAATGTCCCTCCTCGATGGCAAGCCTGGTATTTATTCTGGAAATATGTCCATAAAATCTTGCACTACTAGAATGTTTTCCATCATTGAAGTCTTTTCTTTGGAGTTAGTAAAACCCACCTAAATGGCATATATCTGGCATCCTTTCCTCATGAACATACTCATTTGAGATGTTGTAATAGGACACAGATGTAGGGGTTTCTTTATTCCTTGAATCTCCTTACGAGTTCCATCTTGCATTCTGTAATATATAAAATTTTCCTTACAATCCACTAATGTCGAGTGCTTCTCCAACCAATCCATACCGAGTAGCACATCGTAGGATCCTAGGGGTAATATATTCAGGTCCACAGTTAGTTGTTGTTCACTAATTTCCAGTGTACAGTTCGGAATTTTGGCACAAAATTTTCTCTTTTCTCTCGTGGTTGATTGTACCAGCCATGGATTCCTGAATTTCTAACTCAAAAATTTACATATTTCTACTTATTTGGGACTTACGTAGCTTAAACTTGCACTTGGGTCTACCAAAATAGAAACAAGTTGAGAGAGTAACTTACCTTCCAACTCTATCATCGTTGGTTGGTAATCTGCCTGACGATCTTCCAAAGCTGCATTAATTCTGGGTATATTTCTGGCTACATCTCCCACTGTAGAGGCTTCTTGTAAATTGGTAACTGCCTCACTCCTCCCTTGTTGCGGACAGTTCCTGTAATAGTGAGCCTCACCACACCCCCAATACTATAGGGGTGGTTTCTGATTTTGTGCTTGGTCTGGTTTGCTAGAAGCTTCTGTGGGTTTATCTTCCACATGCCACCAGATTCTTTGATGGTTTCTACCAAACTGTTTGCTTACTGAACTTCTGGCAGCATTCTTAAAATTACTAATTCTATTTTTTTAAAAATTTGAACTGTCTTTATGTTCTTTCTTTGACTGCCAACCTTTACCCAACTCTCCTTTTGCCTTAGATTGTTGATAGCACATTCTTGCCTTTCGAATTGCCTCATCCATGGTTCTGGGATTCACGAACTCAATTCGTTCCTTCATGTGAGTCCGCAAACTGCTGAGGAACCACTGAAATTTAACCTCTTCATCCCTTAGATAAGGAACATAGCGAAGTAAAGAAGTGAACTTGGTTATGTATTCATCCATCGTCAATTGTCCCAGTTTTAAATTATGAAACTCTCTAGATTTTTTGTCATAGAAGCGCTCAGTTAAGTACTTATCTTTAAAATATTGTTGGAAAGAATCCCAAGTCACATCCTGATCTTCTATGCTGTGAAAATTCTTAACTTCCTCCCACCATAGTATGGCCTTCTCCCTCAACTAATAGATGGCCAATCTGGATTTAATTTTGCTTCTATATTTGTAAACTTGAAAATACTTGTTCATATTTATCAACCATGCTTCAGCTACCTCTTCCTCTACTCCATCAAACGTAGGTGGTTTTATCTTTTGAAACTCACCTTGCGGCTCCACTTTCTTCTTCTTAACTTCTTGCAACTCCGACACATTACCTGACTCACCCTCATTGTAATTTCTATTTTTATTACTTCGTTGCGAATGACTTATTTCCATTCTGTCAGTGGTGTGGTCCCTTGCTTGTCGCCTGTTTCCTTCTTGCATGTCTCTATTAGGATTGGGTTGTACTACTCCCTGATTCTGCTTGTCCAAAAGGCTCTTGAGTATCCTTTCTTGCTCTTGCATCAGGCGCTCATTATCACTTTGAACCTGGGCCATTTCTTCCTGTAGCTTCTGCACTGTGTTTAGTAGAATGCTAGTTTGGTGCTGTTGTTCCTCCAACAGTCTAATTTTTTGCTGGTGTTGATCCACACTCAGCTGAATCCACATCTTAGGATTCATTTCTGATCGTGGTTGGGGTATAGGCTTCCTAGTGTTCTGGGGTGGTTATTGTGTTGACCCCCTTCTCATAACGTCTCCTGTTATGCTTTCTTAGCTATGCATCATTTACACACAATTTGTCATATTAGGTGACCCATAGGGTCCCAACGTGCGAATGCTGCTTTGATACCACTTGTAACATACTACCACACATTACAATAAATAAAAAAATTAAAATTTAACTTTTAACCATGGTCTACATCACTAAACACTTTTACCATGTTTAACTTCGAGATTCCAATCACTAAACTCATTATATTCTACACAAAGGACATATCCAAATTACATATAATAACCCTTATGAATGTTCGGATAATAAAGCAATTATAGCCATCTTTTCAGGGGTTAAATTACCCTTCCCAAGTTCCGAGATGTATGCCTGTCAGCGTAACTTCATTTGTAAGTGATTGTACTATAACTGTACTATTACAAGATCTGGAACATTATTTAGCAATTTTCTTTTTATATTAAAGTTACACATAAGAGTTTTTGGATCCTTGATTTTCCGGCTGAGGTTTGATATTTGATACGGTAATCTTGCAAATGGATTGAATTTATTAGATCTGACCTGCATAGCCTAGCAGATAGACAGATGTAGGTCTTTCCATCGTCGATCTACTTAGGACGAGATCTATGGTTGTGATATGTTTTAGGGTTTGGGTTAGCTTGGGTAATGAATACCCCCAAACCTAACCGTCCAACTCATTTCATGGGTTGCCACCGCAGAGCTCTGCAAGTCCATCTCCATGGCTGCAACCTCATGCTTTTCTCGACAGATTCAATCCTGCTTCATTCCGGAAACCTTCGTTGAAAGTAAGAGCTCCCTCAGTTGTTTAATGCTATTTGCTTCGGTGTGTTTGCATTCGATTAGTCTCTGCCTTTAAGGGTTTTGCAAGAATGCCTCCTTTGCTGCATTTGTATTTACCTACTGGCCCCAATCTTTCAACTCATTTCTGGTGGTTTCTTCTTATCTTTTTATTTGTTAACTGGTCAACGAACACTAAGTTGATTCTGTTCTTGTTTACTTGGCCGAAGCAAAGAATCCATCTCGTACTCTGGAAGATATATCACTAACTCCTCACTGCCTCCTCGGAGATTTTCTCAGGTAATGTAGAGTTAATTTTTGTGCACCAGCAAGTCTATACTACACTATCTTTCTGTCACTCGACTGAGTATAACTTGATATATCTTTTTTTTTTGAATTGTTTCAGCAGGGTATCTTTGTCACCTTTACATGGAAGATTATGTTTACAGGTAAGGCTATATGCCTTATTGCTTTTCCTATGTTATGTTTAGTCACTTTCGCATAATCTGAATTCTTTACGGTATCTCACACTCGTTTTTCTTTGCATAGGTATGCTCGACTTCCTAGACCTGTGGATGGAGGCTTCGCTGGTTTTATTTTTTTGAGTCTCTGCTGACTCTAACTTTCTATTTCTAGGTACTCTTTCCCATTGCTGGGTCTTGATACCACTGTCTAGGTTCAAACTAGCCATCGGTCTTTGATTTGGGGTTTTACTACGGGTTTAGGCAATGGGGTTTCATGGTGCCGTTTCCAAGTTTCAGTCCATCTCTAGCTTAGATTTTACGGCCTTTGTACAGTATAACATTTTCCGTTGGAAAGAGTTTTCAAAATTGTAAATGTACAGTTCCATACTAAGTATATGGTATTTTGGCCTATGAGGCCCTTAATTCCAGTGTTCCAGTATTTGACTTAAACTTGCTAAATTTATGCTTATACTTTCAGCATTAAGGTTGTATAGTTATGCTTCTGCATTTTGAAAGATTCTCGTCCTTCCTGTGTTTATGAATTCAAAAAGAGAAATGCAATATTTCAATCTTATCGAGTTCTACCATTTACATTTATGTTAATGCAAAAGATAAGTCACCATCTTGGTTTGCAAGGTTCTGTTGCTAAAGAAATTTCATTATTTCTAGTAGAAATAGAAATTTTTCAGTGATAGTTGTTCCTTAGATCAAGTATAAGTATATTCATTTTTCCATTTCCTTTTTACTGTCTTTTATTCATAAATCTCTGTTTCCATGTATGTCATAATTCGATTTTATTTACAATGATACTTTCAGCTCCAGGGCTTACTTGTATTTTTTTCTCTGATATCCTGTTATCTCAGAATATGGTTATATTTTCCTACTTTTCAACTGTTTTCTACAGATTTCTCCTTCTGTACATTTCAGGTTCCGCATTTACTTGTGTTAAATTTGTCTTGTCCAGAAGAATGTCCAGACCATTCTGTCCATGTTTATCATAGTTGTAGAGAGCAACTTACTTGGAGCTTTCGCCATGATCACTCTGAGTTAACAGTTCTCTGTTGTTAGATACTAGATAGTAGCTTATAATTTTCATTCATTTCATAATATGTTTTAAAATATATTCTGGTAATTTTGAGACAGAAAAAAAGTCTAGAAGCTCTTTAATTTAAAGAGAGTAAACAATAGTTTTCTTCATTTCATAAATACATTACTGTAATAACCACAGCCCAATAAAGATAACTAGTTACTCGTTTATAAACAAAATTCATTTACTTATCTGACTCTCAGATACTGTTGATGTTATCCTCCCTTCCTTGAGAGAGGCAATTACGTCCTCATCTCTCCCCCACACTCCACACCTAAGTTAAGTGAGTTGACGGCAGTTCCGGAAGAGACCTTGGGACTACCACTCCAGTCCTCTATTCCAGGAATAATCAGAATTCTGAGTGATTCCACTGGTCTCTACCAACTTAGGAATTCCCACTCAATTCCCTCTCCTCAGTTACCGGACAAAACCCCTCTCCCTCATTGGGATGTACCTTTATTCTTAGAGGGTAGGGTAACTGTCTGAACTGTTTTTTTGTTCAACTACTTCTCATTTCTTGGAATACTTTTACATCAATATTTTACTTTTTTTTATGGAACCACTTTCCAATACTTAATATTATTTAATCAAACAAAATTCCTTTCTGTTTATCAATAATAATTCTCAAGAAATAGTAAATGTCTTAGTTTTCCTTAACATAAAATAATGTAACCATTAGTCAGGTGTCACAATATATCTCTGAAGTTGGCTAATCAAAACAATTCAAAATGCTTAAAAACAAGGTGTACGATGTTAGCAATATGTTTATGAATCAGTAATGTAGTATATCATTATATTTTCTAAGAGGCCTTCAAATTACTGATATAATATGTGCCTTAGATGCTTTCCAACTACTGATGTAATGTTACCTTTTATCAACTATAACATACCATTCCACTCACATCCAAGCATCATTATCATAGAAGCATCTAACATTATTAAGTATCTCTCGCAAGTATATATCATCATTAAGCATGTAACACAGTAAAAGGATCAATACCTTATCAACAAGTGTCATAATCATTGTCAAGCTATATCATATACCATATCACTAATCAATATTTGCAATGTAACAAAACTTCTTTGTAGACCTAAAACTACTAACAGTTTAATTATTATCAGGGGTTACAAAATCACAATTTTGTCTAGCAACACCAGAATAAGCATGAAACAATCATTGATAAAAGGAAAAGACACACTAAAACAATAATTTGTTGTGTCAAACCCATTAGATGAAGGTTTCAATAATATTAACAACATATTGTCCTGAATTGTGTTGGAAATACTGAGAGGGTGTGAATCAATATTTCCATAATATTTTTTTTCACAATTTGTTAATTACCGTTTTTAACATTTAGATTATTTATATCATAAATAGAAACATGAAATCATCACATCAAATAAATATTACAAAAGTATTAGCTCAATAAAAAGCTATGTTATGTTATGTGTGGTGCACATACAACAACAATTTACCAGGTAAGCTTGGAAGGAAGTGAAACACTCCCCAAGGAAGCTAAAGCTCCCCAAAGTCTAAAGATGTTTGCAGATGTAGTCTGCTAGAGTCTTCATCCTCCTCCATAATCAATCAATGTTCCTCCACAACCACAGAACCTTCATTGTCACAAACAGTCTGCTGCATCTTCTGCAACCACTGTCCACTGCTGCTGTCACTATCACTTCATTGCCTTGCTGTTGTACCTTACTGCTAACTTTTGCAACTGCGACTACCACTGTTGTACTTCACTATTTTTATCACTATTCCTTCCCATACTGCCTCCACCTCTGCAGTTCACACTTCTTACCATTTTATCTTCTTACCATTTTATCTATTGTCTGTTGCTATTCACATCACTCCTATCATCTGCTTTGTTGAGTCACACATCACAAGAATATTATTGTTGAAACAAGAATAGTATTGCTATCACAAGAATAACACTGCTGCAACAATAATTCTACCTTGATCATTTCAAGTTCTTCAACATGATGCCACATATCCATGATTGATGCATAAAGTACCACTATTATGCTAAATCACCATTTCTTATCAGAGGCGTTGTTATACAATATTACAATCATAGTCTATCATTGATTGTCATACATCAAGTCCAAGTCATACAGGGTTACTACTCTTGCATTGTTTCAAGTTCACTGTCATAAGATTCTTATCGTTACTGGTGCAAAAGTTATGAGGAAATAAGGTTCTGTCAAAAACATTATAGACCATATTGTCATGCTACACATCACTATCACAATTACTTTCAAACAAGTGTTAGCTGCCATACAGTCATATGCCAAGAGCATTATCATGATCATGTATTAAAGACATTATCATGAAGACATCAGAATATTGTTACTATTTTTCTATCATGTCTCCATATTCCAATATATCCATGTCATACATAAGTTATGGTCACTATCATCCAACACTCATACAACAAGTTCACTAAATACAGAAAAGGAACCAAAATTGGCAGCTCATTTTTGTTTCAAACTCTTGACTACATTATCTAGGACTGAACGTGAAAGGTACAGGCCTAAGGCTCTTTCTTTAGTTGGCTTCCCTCCTTTTGGAAAACTCTTGTATACTTGATCTATAAGGCACCAAGAATAAGTCGTTGAGCTGAGATCTTTAAACCCACTGTCTCAATCTTCTACCATCATGCCTTCAATATTCTACCATCGTGCATCAAGACAGAGTCTCAGGTGCTATTGGAATTTTATGTTACTTCTTTACACATGTATGTTGGTTATTGAGGATATTTGAGCTACAATGTCTCAGGTATTCAACGCATAGTTAAGTCTATTCAACACATTCAATAGATCGGGTCCATGGTATGTCTGCACACATAAATCAACTATGCTTTGTATTGAGTCCAACTTCATGCACTATACTTACATTAATATCCATATCCAAATAAAATGAATCAGAATCCTCCCAAGACTTCAAATTCCCAATTAATTTGACGTTGCTTCACAAAATGACATGGGAGATGGGTCTGCAGTGTTTTCCTTTTCAGGTTTATACTAGGATAGTAGTTCATAAAAATAATGCGAGTACCTTCCAGCAGAGCTATACCAAACTCTAACCATAACATGCTTCAGAAATGAACTTCAAAGTGTGTGAATTCACTCGAAAAAATTCATCGGGTAGCTAAAGTAATGATCTGTTGCAGTCATCAATTCAGGCTTGTTTTAGACCATAATACATTGAGCTTCAGGATCTTGTGCACTGTTGTGACGCTATGTCATAAATGTTTTAGTGCGATTTTCAAGGAGTGGACGGTGAGCCATAATTCAAGAAATGCGAAATTAAGTTTTGAGTATCAAACCACCGCAAATATGCCACTATAAATGTTAGTGTCTCAAAAATGAACATATTTAGAGAGTGGGTTCATCTTTCCGCTGTCCAGAACTCAACTAGCCCGTAGAAAACCAATCTTCTGGATTTGTCAAAGTTCAGACAACGAGAATATGTTCTTCTTATACCCAAGCTACTTCATAAAAGGTTCAATGAAAAACACAAGGCACATGTGACAAAAAAGGAAATCCACTGATACCCTATTGCTAAGCAAAAACATTGAAACCCTTAAAATGCTGACCGCATTTCAATGCTTCCAAAAACGAGCCATAAAAGACGTGACATCGTGAAGAGAACATAACCCTAAACAATATACATAAAGGAGTATATGAGAACTACGGTTTGATAGATGGAGCAAGCTATTGCTACATAAGTTATAGAGGTAGAGATCACCAGCGAAACCCTCAACAAATCCCTTATGGAAAATGACTCGAAATATCCCAATTCACCTATACTCCTTTAGACTTTTTAATTAATTCGATACCTTAGAAGTTCCACCCACCCTTTCTTTATATAGGAAATGGGTGTATATTTTAGGTTAGTCAACTTAGAGTTTTAGGAGGGAAAGCTTCTTTAAAAAAAAAATTCAAATTAGAGTGGAGAATATGGTTGTGTTCAATTTAATTTAATTTTGCTCCCTTTACTTAAAAAAATAATTCATGACTTAACATTAATGCTTCTTTCATAAGTGAAATATTTTAATGTAATTGACTTTATGCATTAGAGCATCAAAAATGTTTCCATATCATCAATACATCATCTACATCAACATCCAACTCTATAATGCCATCTCTTGGGTTTTGGACCACAATCTGGGGTTTTAAATTTGACCAAGAATTTCTCCACATATCATCAGAATTAGAAAGATGAGTAGAATCCAATGATAGGGGTCTCTAAGGCAAAATATACAAAGTATTGCCCTAAAAACTCCAACAATTTATGGGTATATTTATTTTCCAAGGAACCCAAACCTTAGAACTAGGGTTTCAACCAATAGCTAGAGTTTCATCCTTTATCTGCAATAGAACATAAAAATTCATCATTATCATGTGCACCAAAGGTTTCAAACCCTAGAGTTAGGGTTTCATGGTCAACGATGGTTTCTTCTGTTTGACACCAACTTGTACCTGTTGCATCTGCTACTACTTTGACATCAATGACAACATACTCAACAAACTGATCACAAAACTACATTATCATCACATTAATTAGTTGACATTAATGTATTATTGTCTTAGGAAATGGACATGCATCCTATATATGTTTGACACCAACTTGTACCTGTTGCATCTGCTACTACTTTGACATCAATGACAACATACTCAACAAACTGATCACAAAACTACATTATCATCACATTAATTAGTTGACGTTAATGTATTACTGTCTTAGGGGCATGCATCCTATATATATATATATATATATATATATATATATATATCCATCTCGTTCATATGCAACCATTATTCTTGCCTAGGAGCTATTGAAACACAACATACTCTATCTATTTGCAAACAACCACTCCATCAAACTACCATCGATCCTCTAAAAGAAATACTAGACTCATGCACAATAGCTTCCACAACTTAGTCCATACCCTAGGCTCCATAGTAGTTGCAACGAGACTCAAAGACACATCAGAATCTATCTTCAAATGATAGATCATGCTTTATGGCATTGAAGGTGAGACATAAGTCACAAGATAATGTTGCAAAACAAATCTATGCCTCCACGATGTTACTTCAACACCTCACAAATAATGTGGTTATAAATGTTCACTCTAGCACTGCAAAAACCACACAATATTCACTTATACTCAATACCATTCATTCAACAAATATATCTTCAACATCTCATTGCTTGCATTCCATTATGCCTCTAGATACATGAACACATAAACATACAAATACATATGTCTTCTTTCCCTAACAAATTTTCTTTAGGACTGTGATTTTATAGCAACCTAAGAGATGATTTTCATGGTGCGTAGACTCAGTTTCTACCTCCACAAAAATTTCAAGCCCACAATCCAAAACATTTTGAGGTAATAGATCCACATAATAGGAGTCATAATCATTGAAAAAGTACATGATGTTTCTATCTTCGATCTATGTGTGAGTGCTTAGTTTATAGCCCATAAATCTACCATAGAGGATACGACTGCGATGATAATGAGATCATATTAGGCCAAAAATTACTTCAACATAATTATGTCACAGGTTTGCCTTAAAGGTGACTGAATGTCATCAACATTCCAAAAGAAAACTTTAGACCAATCACAAATTCCATCACCTGATTTTTTGGTGATTAGGGCCAGAGATGCAAATTACAAATGTGATCAAAAGGAGCCTCACCTTGATTCTCCATATCTATATTCAACCTCTCTTAAAATTTGAGCTTCAGGACAACCACTTTGAGAGACCAGTCCTTGTAAAGAAGAAGGCTCATCAAGTTAGTGTCCATGAAATATGTCATAGAGGGTTTCTTGAGATGAATACACTTCAGATTTTCAAACCCTGGTTTGTGCCAAAAGAACAATGAATCCCATGTCAAGAAAAATATAGCACAAAATTAGTCAAAAACCCTTCCAATCCTAGGATGAAAATGTATCTTGTTTCAGATTCTTGCAATCCATATCTTGAAGAGCTAACAAGTCTCTCTTTTTATAGTGAAGGACAAGATTTTCATGAGAGGAAATTGACCTAACTTTAGGAAGGAAATTTGACTTTCAAAATTTTAAATTTAAATCCTATTTTGGAGCAAAAACTCACATGAGAAAAATTCAAATTTTAATTTGAGCCAAAGCCCCTTTCTATTTTTGGATGATTTTGAATGTATCCTTAATTAATTAAATTTAATATTTTAATGAAGAACCCTCATATAATTCAACACTTAACTTTATCCCGTCATTAAATCATCTAATGAAATGTGTCATAGACCAACCAATATTAAATTGCCACATCATCCCTCTTTGGGGCCTTTGACCACAAGATGAGGTTAGCTTCTTTGACTCGGCATATCTATCAAAATTACTTGAGGGCCCACAAAGCGTTCCACATATCAACATAGATGGCTTGATGAGGGCTATCAACCTGGAGGGATCTTATGCCAAGAATCATGATGAATGTGATTAATAAGTGCGAGACAAGTGTGGGGTATGATAATCTTCCCAAGAGATCCAAACCCTAGAGATAGAGTTTGATCAATGCATCATATCGTCCATGCATACTAGCATATTGATAGGGTTTCATCATTGCATCTTCTCATCCATGCATACCAGCATACCGAGGACATCAATGATGATATCCCACACATTCTTTGACATCAATAACAACATACTCAACATTTCATTCATGAACCAATTCTTTTTCAAACCTGGTACATATAGTATGTTGTTAAGGTGAAAAATTTCACTTGATTCCAGCTCAATATAAGTCTTATCAACACCTTTTACTACATAACTATTGCTATCTCCAAGTTCTACCTTTTGAGATAGTCTCATTTCCATTAAACTAGTGAGGTTGTCATGATCTCTCATCATGTGCCTTGAGGCACCACTATCTACTAGCCACAAATCATCATTATATGCAATAGAAATTGTAAGACTAGAAAAATAAAAGAAATTGTTGGTACTTGAATCTTCATTCTTGGGACTCTTAGAAGTTCTTCAAGGTCTGCTGCAATGGATTGTTGCTTTCACTTTCTCTTTCTATCATTCAACCTTTCAAGAGAATCTTGTCTATAGTGGCCAAATTTGTGACAATGATAGCATTGGACTTTTGACGTATCTCTCTTTCCATGAGAAGTATATATTTTTCCTTCGGGTCTTCTTCCTTCATTTCTTATTTGGAAACAAAAATTATTTCTACCTCCAACCTTCTTGAAATGTGTTGTGTATGCTTGAGAGTATCCTTCTTCATATCTCTGAACCTTTCCTTTTGATATAAGTCTAGATTCTTCTTGAGTACAAGTAGTCCATAGTTCTTCAAACTTTGGAGCTTCTTTTCTGGGACATATACCTGATGCAAATGATTCCCATGAATTAGGTGGACCATTTAGTGTTGTAGTCACTAGTTCCTTTTTAGAAATGATTTCATCAATTGCTTGAATTTGATCTCTTAATTGAGAAATATTCATGAAATATGAGGCTATAGTATCATTTTTAGTAATTATAACATCACTAAGCTCATTCTTTGAGCTCATTTCTTGACCAATATTGTTTATAGTGTATAATCCAACTAGGGCATCATACACTTGCTTTTAAGATTCAAGATTTGCAACATAAGGAATAAAGTGATCTTTGATAGAGTTCACAATTATGCTTCTAGAGGCGATATCATTCTTCTCATATTTTGTTTTCCCTTGATCATTTGAATCATCATATGCAGGCTTGGTAACCTTACCTTTCAAAATATTTAAAATATAATTCTTAGAAAGGCAAAGATCAATCCTTGTTTTCCAAGCCCTAAAGTTTGTAACTCCTTCCAATTTGTTTTTTTCCTTCATATAGGAACCCATAGTCGTAGATAAGAAACTAGATAGTAGATGAGGTCTTCTTTAATGCTCTTCCTTTTACAATTATTCTTCAAGAGTGATTTCAATGTCCTTTCCATCACCAAAGCTCTGAAACCATGCTAATTTTTCAAGTGCAATAGATACAAGAACAAATTTATGAAATATTGATAATTACTTCAAATGACATAGATCTTATTTTAACAATTCCAATTTATCCTTAAGAAATTAAACTTTAGAAATTCAACCATAAAACCAGAAAGACAATAGATATCACAATGCACAAACAGAACACAATATTTACCCTAGGAAAACCCACTTGGAGGAAAAATCCAACAAGCTTTTCATTAGAGAAATTATTTAGTTCAATGAGATATACATTTAATGTGACTATTAAACTATGAGGTCAAGCTTACCAATAATTATTATGATCAAACATGGTCAACAAACCTCGAGTCAAGTCTCCAATCTTCCTAGAAATGCAACCTGAACTGATCTAGCCTAGGATGAAATTTGGCCTCCTAGAAATGATCCAGAAAATAAGAAATTCGTCCTCTCATTTTGCCCAAAAATTTTTCTCTGTAATCCAAAAACTGCTTCCCAAAAAGTGCCTATAATTTTTACCTACCCATAATATATAGTCTAGAAATCGCCCAAAAATTCACTTGTGCGAGGTCAAGAGAGAGAGAGATAGATGCTAGAGATGAATTCTTTCTTCTTGTCCTTTTGTGTCCTCCTTCTCCTTCACTTATATCCCCATAATACTACTTGCCTTTTGAGAATTCAAATGGTGCCATGTGGAGGAGTTCGAATGCTCAATACATGGTGGTTTTATTTATCTAATAGGTGTGTCTCTTCAAGGGGGCTTAATTTACTTGAGGGAGGGTCGACTTTACTAGTTTGGAGCCAAAAATCAAAATTCAAATTTCAAAATTTTCTCTTTTAAATTTGGCATGAAGAACATGTCTTATAATAATTTTTTCAAGGGCTAATCAATGAAAATGAAATGAAGAAAATTTCTTACAATTACAATATACATTTCAAGGGCTAAAATATAAACCTTGAAGACCAACAATAGCTACAAATTTCAACCCTGAAAAAATAACTGATTTTTTGGGTTGGTACCATTGACAAACTCAAAAAATCGGGATACTTCAACATTTTTATGAATAAATCACATTGTTGGAAACACCAATAAATTTTAACTCCCATCTCATTCTAATGGAAACCATTTTGATCTTTTTATATTAATCACCATTTGGAATTTCATCACGCTTGCATCATAACATAGTTCATCAATTCTAGGAATTCAAAAGATGCCTGAGAGAACTAATATATTCTCTAGTAGGGCCTTGCTCTTGATCTTCCACTTAGGAGTTACTTCAAGCTTTAACACATTACAACATTGTGAATTAAAATTTATAAGGTTCAGAAACTTCATTCGATGCAAAAATTAAGGGGGAGTGTTGAAAATGTAACTAGTGTTGGTCTTCATAATGTAATTCAAATATACTATTGATGTATTTATTATATTCATTATTATTATTCACTTCTAGTCAAAACATGTTCTTCATTTTTATAGGGTTTATTGAGTCAAAAGAGAATTTATTGTGAGTCAAAGAAATATAATTGAGTCTAATTCCCATTTATACTTGTTGTAAGAAAAATAAATATTTTTATCTTGAGTAAAAAATTCAAAAATGTCACCAAAAATACCAAGTCACCTCTCCTTGACTAGTTTGCCTAAGACATCTTTTTGACCTCTTGGACAACTATATATATAAGAAAATTAGACCACTTGAGGAGTTAATCAATTCAACCATCCATCACATTGATTTATGTGCAAGATAACGAAGAAAACTAGTCGAAGTCAAAGGAGAGAGAAGGCATGCTGATTTTTGCCTTAGTTTTGTTCACATGTGTTATTTTTTCTGAATTATTGCAGGCCTACAATTTCAAGGGCTGAAATTTGAGGAGCTGACCATATTTCATAGGTTTGACCGACGTTGACTTTAACTTGATTGGAGGAGAATTGGAGGAGATTTTACTAGGATCTTTTTGGTAGTCTTGGTATTGGTGTTGTTCTCAAGTCTTGGCTATCTCTCTTTGATTTGATTCTATAAGAAGAATATTTTTGGGTTTTCCCCTTTGTGGGGTTTTCCCCTAACTTGGAGCCTAATTTCTTGTGTCCTTTGTCTCTTTGTGATATTCATGTTTCTTACTTTTGGTAATTTCTTGATGAAGAAGAGAACATATAATTTAATAAGAATCCAAAAAACATTCACAAGTAATTATCAAGTTAAAAGAAATCAATCCTAATCTAATATCGTCTTGGATTCTCAACATGGTTTCATAACTAAGGTGAAAGAAAGGCAGTTTGAAGATCACATATTTCTGGCAGCTTGAAGACTATATTGCAACAATTATCTCTCTTTATAACAAAGCAAAGGAATAATACTTTAAGTTCATCATCATTATAACGAACATCACTCAAGGACATCCTTAATAGCCAAATTAATATTAGTGACAGTTTATCCTCCTTTACAAGTAAGTACTCCTCTATAATTTATGTTTGTAGTCTAAATTCTATATCCAAGTTTGATACTATGTCCAAGAGTTTTGTAATAATAATTACTATGCCAAGCACTAGAGAATCCTAGGCCAAGAAGATTAGTTTGAGACCTATGTTGTGAAAAATAAAAAGAAAAATTATGTGACATGTGTACATGTGCATATGATCCAAAATTCTACAAAAATATCCAAACTTGTGACCAAATCTAAGATTGGTTATAACAAAAATTTGAATCTATGAGGTTGCTATGATGATATGAATTTATGAAAATATTGTGACAAAGTCACCCAAACTATTGTGACAAGGCTACAAGATATGAAAAAGACAACAAATATATATATATATATATAAAGGAAGAAAGGACAAATCTAAAGTATTCTCTCTCAAGCAAAAGGAAAAATTCATTTATGAGGCATAGCAGTTCGTTGTATAATAATTTGATTGAGGCATGTCATGACAATGTGAAGGTTTCAAAGAACAAGCACCCATGTTGACAACATCTACTATACATAAAACACAAACCTTCTTTGACACTATGGCATTCAAAGTTATGTGTGGCAACATATCTATGTGGAAATCCAAGCATGATTGTTCCCTCCTTTTGGATCAAAGATCAAGAATGCTCGTGATATATGTATACTACAAAATGTTGTAGCTGACATCTATTATTCTTTGAGTTCAAAGGCTAACCCAAGCTTCCTCATCGTAGAGTATGAACACGTCATAATGATGATCCTTTTCTAAAAAATATATATTTCTGAATTAAAGTGAGTTTTCATGGGAAAATGTGAATATATGAGGTACTAATTAAGGCAAGAGGTTTTGTGGCTCTTGTATCTAAAGTCTACTATAGCAATTTTTTTTAAAAAATTCAAGGTATCAATGATGACACCAAGAAACAATGATATAAGGTCTATCTAAAACTATGTAAGATAGATCAACTCATTTGGGAGACCATCCATATTTGACATCCAAAAATAACACCTTCTCTGTAATGAATGAAAATATGTGGCACTATGATTATATATCTAAGAGACGGAGGATAAAATTATATGAAAGACAAAAGTATGTTGTGATATGAAGTGAAAGGAACTATGAAAGAAACCAAAACCATATGGATCATCTCTAAAGAATGTAAATGTAGACATACAAAGCAAGTCTTATATGTGAAATAAAGGATCGAGCCTCTCTATACCTTTATACAAAATGAATCTAAATACTGTGATTAATTATATGCTACAGGACCAAAATACTAAGGTACATAGTTTGTGGAAGAAACTGAAATAATCACTAGAATCTGAGTCAAATTATCTATATTCAAATGGAAAGCATAAAGATCTAGCATGATAAGGCCTGTCTTTTTGAAATGAATTATTAAAACCAGTGTTATATCTCTTTATAAAAAGGACCATGACAAGGAATCTGAAGTATTTTGAGCACATATATGAGGCATAAATGTATGAAGCAGCCATAATTCCCATATCATCCTTCCTATACACAGAAGAAGGAATAACCAAGTCAATAAAGCTGACCTCTCTATATAAGGAACCAAGGCAAAGCAAGTAAATCAACATTTTTTTTGTGGTTGAAGGAGTTGAGGTACCTTTGTTGGAGAAAGTTGGCACATGAGAATTGAAGATAAGTTGCAAGAAGAGATAAGGTAAGGTTGAAGATGTATGTATAATTTTTGTGTGCAGTTCATGATCTATGTTGATTATGTTAAGTTCACTGGGTCATGGTGATGATATTTTGAAAGATAGTAAAAGGGTATACATAAATGTATAATAGATACTGTGACACAATTGATATTTTAGCACTCATTATTTCCTTATAAATACTAGGTTTTTATTATCAAGGAATGAAATATCTTGCATAGAAGGATTGTCCATATCATCTCTATGGTTTTGTAACTAACTCTCTAGTATCCTTGTAGAAGTTACAATTCTTGAACGAAAGGTCTTGAAGAATTGGAACATGAAGCATTTATGGTTTGAAAACCCTAGCAAAGGTTTGAGTTATAAAACCCTAGGAATAGAAACCATAACTAACTATTTTTGTTGTAAAAATAAAACCTAGCTCTTGTGATTGACAGGAATGACATCATGTTGATGTGAGAATAAGGTTGATGAAAAGTTCCAAGATTAAGAGGGATCTAGCTCTCTCAAAAGGAAAAGTATTCTATACCTACTTTCTTCAATTATTATTGGTGTTATTTTGTCTACACACTTTCCCTTTTTTTCTTTCATAGTCTTCTAACAAAGGTTGCAGGTAAAGATAAGATCTATCTAAGATTTAATAATAGATGGAAGAATCAGAAGAAAGAATTTTGAAGTATGCAACAAAAGAAGTCAATTATCTATCTCAGATAGAAAGAGGAAGATGGTAGATCCTGAATAGATACAATACTACTTGAATTTTGGTAGAAAATCCATAGAAGTTCATGATAAAAAATGGAAGATGACAGATCAATAACAAGATACTTTGGCAAGAAGTTGAAGAGTTATGATATTGTTGTACCGACAACTGATTAGTTCAATCTAGGAACAAATTGATTAATTTGACAGTACTGATGTTGATAGAGATATTACTATTGATTGAAAGATGATATAATTTCTTCGAAAAGCATGTAAGAAAAATTATGTTGCAATACAAAGAAAGAAGATGAAGGGTTGTGTAATTAGATGTGAAGAAGTTTGGCTCCATAAGATGTTTCATGAACTACTTGATGACATGTTGAAGCTACATGAATATTGACAAAGAAACAGAAAGTTTGAAGCTCGTTATGATGTTATGCCAATTTGAGCCAAGAAGCTACACTAGATATCCACAAAATAATAAGTAGTTTTTGCATTGATAAGTATCTTTGAAAAGATTAGGCTTGTATTTATTTATCCTTGTTTGAGTGATCCAGGTGGATATCGGTGGCCACCCACCTATTCCATTGGGACCAGCACCATCAATTCTTGCAGATTTTCACATTCAGCACAACTTACTATTTTTAGCAGGTTTTCGGGTCCTCCACTCTCGGAGCCGTTTTGGGGGCTTAATGATCCAGGTGGATATTGGTGGCCACCCACCTATTCCATTTGAACCCCCATCTTCAGTTCTTTCAATTTTCAAGTTGCAACAAAACTTACTATTTTTAGCGGTTTTTCGGGTCTGAACTTAGAACCGTTTGAGTCCCTAACGACGTTTTTTGGGTATGAAAGCGCCAGCGAATTTTCTGATAAAATTTGTCCCGACAGTTGTAGTCCTCGGATAGATCTTTCTAACGAGCTATTGAACGCGTCGAACGGAGATCGGGTGCCAAAGTTATGCCCCCGGGAAGTTGAACCACCAATTTACCCAAACGGGCGCCCACAGTTTTGGCGCCTCATCTCCTACGGTTAGGTTTTTGGACGTTTCAAATTCTACATTGTTTCTCAACAATAAATAGGCCCTCGAGCCTCATTGTAACACGGTTCAGAGGTCTGTAGCCACCACATCTCTTCTCAGAGATTCGCTACCAGCACCCTAGCTATTTTATTTCCATTATGTCTGTAAGCATCTTTCTGTTATTTGATATTAATGAAATGAAGTGTTATTTCCTCTGCATCTCTGTATTTATGGTTATGTGTTTATTCTGTTGCGTTCCTGCATAAAATCCGGATCAGTGGTATCAGAGCGGGACTGCTCTTTCTTTGTTTTTCTTTGCATGTCCCCAACGCGGTCAGGGTATAAGGAGTTAGGGCTCGATCTGGTTGAACCCTTGCAAGATCGGCCTCGCAAACCCCGACGACCTCCCATGGCGGAAGAAAAGAAAGACGAGGGAGCAGGAGATCCTATCAAAATACTGCTCGAGGAGGCTCTCGAGAAACAAAGGAACGTGATGATGGATAACTTTGCTCAAATCCTTCAACGACTGCCCACATATGGCGCATCTGCATCCAACAGCCACTCCGGAGGCGCCACTCCCTTCAAGGTACAGGTAAAATTTGACATTCCTATATTTGAAGGAAAAATAGATGCAGACGTTGTAGAAAGATGGTTAAATTTGTTGGAAGGGTATTTCTCGGTCCATGACTTCTCTGACCGAGAAAAGATTATTTTTGCACTCCTCAAAGCTGCCCCCCATGTCAAAGACTGGTGGGAAACCTACCGTGAGCAAGAGCGAAGAGAGACCCTCTCTGTCTCGGCCACCCGCAGAATTCGTTCGAGACGGCATCCAAGAACAATGGCCACCACAGCCAGGGAGCTATGAGGACAAACTCATCCAATGGACCCTTGTTGAGCTGACAAAAGGATCAAGATGTGCACGAATTGACGAATGCGGTACCATACCCTACGCACAAAGTTGGGTATTAAAGATTTAGAGAGACATTTGGTGCTCAAGTACCGCGGCTGTCTGCACAAACACATTCAAGAGGGAATGGATTTCCTCGACATTACATCGCTTGGCACGGCATATCGCTATGCGGCCAAGATCAAGAAGAAATTTAGCGAAAGCGAGACTTTGGATCGTAGTCCAGAAGGTGCCCCCGAGGGCAAGAAAAAAATCCACAAATCCAAAGAAGGACACAGGGAAGTGGTGTGAATTTCATAACAGCCCCACTCACAGCACAAACGAGTGTCGGGCAAAACAGTCTTTGGTGGGTGAACTAAAGGCACCCGAATCAGATGCATTTTCTGATCCTGAGTTAGAACCAGACAAAGGCAATGACAAAGGGAAGCAGATCATTGATGCGGATCCCAGTGCCATTGTTGCCACCACCAAGATCCAGAAGGAGGGTCCAGAGGATCCAGAGGAGGGGGAGCGCCTCTTCCAGTCGCAGATGTGGGTGAAGGGTTCTCCGTTGCAGTTTCTCGTCGATAGCGGAAGCCAAAAGAACCTCATTTCAGCAGACGTCGTGAAGCGGCTCGGCCTACCAACCATAGCACACCCGCAACCGTATACCATTGGGTGGCTCCACCCAGGGCGAGATCTCCGCATCCGCCAGCAGTGCCGACTTCCATACAGTATCAAGCCATTCACGGATGAGGTATTGTGTGATGTTGCTCCTCTTGATGTAGCTGATGTATTCTTGGGCCAACCATACTTATGGAGACGACATGCTGTGTATGAGTCTAGGCCTCGTGCTGTTATTATTACTTTGGGAAATAACTTGTACAGGATACCGGAGGTAGTACCGCCTCCTGCCATCTCTTTGACTACTTCAAAACAACGCAGTAAGATTGTTTCCCAGACCAGGAAATTCATTTTCCTTACGACTCGCTCACAGGGAAAGAAGAATATTGTGGCCACAACCTCGAAACGGGGCTCCCTTTCACGGCTGCAGCAGATGGACAAAGTCATGGAGGAATACGATGACAATTTCTCCTCACTCATAGAGGTTCCTCTACACTGTCAGGACAAGCACTCCATTGATCTGACTCCCAATGCACCACCACCTGATGTTTCCATACATCCTACAACTACACATACAGAATCCAAACATGTACTGTATGAGGCTGATAAAGAAACCAAATTTACTAAACGCATCCAGCATGTCCACCCGCAGGTCCATGACATCTTCAACACATCTAATACTCGGTTCAACAGAATTTGCCTCATCTCATGGAGGATCTCAACGCAATGGGGACCATTGCTTCCTAAGGAGGGAGGAATGATCCAGGTGGATATCGGTGGCCACCCACCTATTCCATTGGGACCGGCACCATCAATTCTTGCAGATTTTCACATTCAGCACAACTTACTATTTTTAGCAGGTTTTCGGGTCCTCCACTCTCGGAGCCGTTTTGGGGGCTTAATGATCCAGGTGGATATCGGTGGCCACCCACCTATTCCACTTGGCCCCCCACCATTGTCTCTTTTAGTTTTTTAGTTTCGACATAACTTACTATTTTTAGCAGTTTTTCGGGTCCTGAACTTCCGGAGCCGTTTTGAGGCCCTAAACGACGTTTTTTGGGTATGTGAATTTTCTGATTAAATTCGTCCTACGGTACATGATCCTCGGATAGTTTTGGTACGGAGAGAGAGAGCATGGCTTGTGTCAAACGGACAAGGACGCAAGGTGCCTGCCAGGAAGTTGAACCACCAATTTACCCAAACGGGCGCCCACAGTTTTGGCGCCTCATCTCCTACGGTTAGGTTTTTGGACGTTTCAAATTCTACATTGTTTCTCAACAATAAATAGGCCCTCGAGCCTCATTATAACACAGTTCAGAGGCCTGTAGCCACCACATCTCTTCTCAGAGATAGCTACCAGTGCCCTAGCTAGTTTTATCTCCATTCTGTTTGTAAGCAAATTTCAGTTCTTTGATATTAATGAAATGAAGTGTTATTTCCGCTGCATCTCTATCTTTATGGTTATGTGTTTATTCTGTTGCGTTCCTGCATAAATCCGGATCATTGAGAGGGAGTGAGGATCTTCTCCCTGGTTGATAAGGAGTGAGTGTGGACACCATATTCTCCATGTGTCATGCACTATGGCTAGGACTAACAACTGTAAGCCTAGTGAAGGAATTTTTGGGGAGAATGGTGGATTGGATAAGCATATGGGACTGATATTATTTGAGGATTTGTATCTAATATAAGAATAGTCCCAAGGACTGATATTATTTGAGGATAGGGTATCCAAGATAATAATAGTCATGTGAGGACATACTTGGTGAACATATGGATGGGGTATGTGCCTTGAGAGGTAGTGGTGTCCAAATTTATGCCTCCCAACATTTTTCTCTAATCTACTGAAGAGATTGAGCTTTTTAGTCAAGGCCTTGCTATGTTTTAAAATTTTGGTTATGATGATGCTTATCAATCCAAATCCCTCACGATAATATTTCAATTTGAGAATATCTTGTAGTCTCATTATGATTACCTCCCTAATTAAGAAGGAGTGTTGAAAATGTAACTAGTGTTGGTATTCATAATGTAATTCAAATATACTATTGATTTATATATTTTATTCATTAATTTATTTTTTTTAGTCAAAGTATGTTCTTCATGCTTATAGGGTTTATTGAGTAAAAAAAAAAAATATTGTGAGTTAAAGAAATATAATTGATTCAAAGTCCCATTTAAATTTTTTTATAAGGAAAAAAAATTATTTTTATCTTGAGTCAAAAATTAAAAAATGTCACCACAAAGACCAAGTCGACCATCCTTGAATAGTCGGCCTAAGAGGCATCTTTTCGACCTCATGGAAAACTATATATATAGGGAAATTGGACCACTTGAGGAGTTAATCAATTCAACCATACATCACATCGATTTATGTGCAAGATAAAGAAGAAAACCAACTGAAGTCAAAGGAGAGAGAGGGCAGGTTGGTTTTTACCCTAGTTATGTTCACATGTGTGAAATTTTCTGAAGAATCGTACGCATGAATTTCAGGGGCTGAAATTTCAGGATGACCAGAATTTCAGTGGTTTGACTAGTGTTGATTTTTTGTTGACTTTGACTTTATTCGAGGAGACTTGGAGGAGGGTTGACTTGGATATTTGCGGTATTATTGGTATTGGGTCTTGGATATCTCACTTTGGTATAATTATATAAGAAGAGAATTTATGGGTTTCCCCCTTGTGGGGTTTTGCCCTAACTTGGAGCCTAATTTCTTGTGACCTTTGTCTCTTTGTGATATTCATGTATTTTACTTTTGGTAAATGATTGATGAAGAATATAACATAAAATTTATTAAGAAGTCAACGAAAATTCAACTCTAATCTACTAGCATCTCTGTTTATCAATAGAGATAAGGATAATTAGCCAACAAAATGCACCTTTTCCACTGGAATATGGTGAGTCAAATCTGGACAAAAATACCTGAAAATCAATTAAACTCAATGCTATCTATGCCACATCATAGGTATCAAACTGACCTCACTAAGGTGATTTCCCCTTTTCAATAATGCAAAATTAAATTTTACTCGTTTCCCATAAAGAAATTCCAGAAAGGGATGTATGAAGGTGCATTTTATTTGATTTCTATCCTACTTAAAATTATGCACTGAAATGGGGTATTCTGTTTCAAGTATGGAAAAACATACTACTTTTATATTTAGCAAATTATAAGACAAGAAGCACTGCATCACTTGGATGGTGGCTGATAAAGATGAATTGGAATGAGAATTAAATCATTGGAAGAGAGTGAGGATATGAGTCTTTTCCCCATATCATTAATGAATATGAGTAATGAGAAATATAATGTAGTATAGTTCTTTGTGATTTAGGGAAATTTTATTTTTCAAGGTTTGAAATGTAGGCTACTATCCTAGAGATCACTCCCAATTTTTCTAGCACATATTGTAGTATTATAAAATTTATCAACATCATTTTCCTAATCTACTATTTCAATTTAAAATATTTTCTACTGGATGATTATTTTCCTATCAAGTGTTTCCCTTATTAGTACTAGTCTCTTGGGTATTAGGCCTACACGTGAACTACCCAATCCCATTGTAATTATATCATTATGAGATTTCATTTATAACTAATAGGAAAAATGATTATTAGGATCACTAGCATTGTGTAAATCATTTTTAGAATAATTTCCTTGAATATGTTTAATTGAAAGATGTTAGAAAACATGTTTGTGAAAAACAAATTTTTGAATTTTTGAAGTTCATACTTTTAAATGAAAAAGAATCCTATACATATTGGCATCATAATATTCTTACCAAACTTTCCAACATGATACATTACCTTCATGCATCTCTATTCTATTCACTAGTAAGTTTATTTTAATGCATTGCCTATCATGGTTCTCGAGTCCGTTAACAAGTGAGTTTAATTTGATAAACTGGATTTCATGTTTCTAGTCCATATCCAAGTTTGTTTAATTTTATACACTACCTCTAATGGTTTAGTAGTTCATTTACGAGTGATATTAATTTTTTACACGTGTTTATGATAAAATTTAAGAACCATAGTGAGATATGTTAATTTTTAGGGATAAATTGTTCTTTGCTGTATATAATTCCATTTATGAATTTTTCATCTCATAACATTCACCCCATATCATATTATCATTATAAATTATGTATATAGAACAATAAACATAAAAAATGTAGTGGAACGATAAAGAAAAATATAATAAAAACATGCACAAATAGAGACACCATGATTTAGGCCAGAGTTCAGGGAAAAACCCCACAAGGCGGAAAACACAACTAGATTCTTCTTCTATTAGTTATTCATCAATTTTTTAACTGAGATACAAAGTACAATAAGAATGATATATCTTCATCAATCATATTAGACCACCAAGGGCCAATCCAAGTTAGTTCACAACTTTTTTCATGAACTGAACAAAACAAGTCCAATAGAGTTGTTATCATATCACTGTCATATACAAAAACACATCTAGTATAGACACATTATAAAAAATTTCATCAATCATGTTATTACAGTCATTGGTAGGTTGTTATCATCAAGGTCACTGTCATAGGAATACAAGGTTTTAGCCATATCACTATCATTTTCACCATTATTCATTGTCATCAAAGTCACTGCCATATCACTTCCATCAACGTCATTGTGATAGCACAAATCATCCTTGTCAATGCTATTGTCATATCAAGATCAATGTCATGCATTTAGTTCATTGTCTTAGTAGATCACTGATAAAACAAGGTTCACTTCCATGCCAATGTCAACAACATATCTCCAATACATAGATCATCAATTCATTGTCCATACTGTTATGTCATTTCTATACAACAAAGTCACTTCCAAGTAATAGCAAGGTTACTATACCATATATTATTATTATAGCCCTGCTGACATGAGGGATTCCATAGACACAAGTATCACCATTATAACCATAGACATTACTTCCCTAGATCTAGACCTTCATTACTATAATAGATACCAAAATTACAATCCCATAAACATAATAAATATTGTTAGTATATTATCATGTTATAAAGATACAAAATATGAACCAAAAAGATGTGACCCACCATAATGTGAGCTATTGAAGTGTGAACGATATACAAAGATATAATGTAAGTCATAGTAATGTGATTGATCTACAGTGAGTCATTGAGCATGAATATAAAAATGAGTCATATTAAATGAGTTGCGTCATAGAGATAATGCGATGCAAATTAATACAAATTTAGCCACAAAGAAGTGCAATGGAACAAAATACAAGTGTGAGTTATTATTGATGCAAGCCATAAGAAAAGATGCGAGAAACTGTAGAATGAGAAGGGTATATGAGTCATCATAATGGATAGGCATGATGATAACGTGAGCCATATGACGAGACACTGCATAGAGATAACAAACGAAATCCATAGATGAATAGCTAGTCAAAGATAATTCGATCCCTTGATCATATATATGAGCCATAGTGATACAAATACGACTTGTGATATATGAGCTTGCAAGCTACTATAATGCCATAGAGTGAGCTACTATAAATTATGAAATTTCATGTAGAAGTGTGTGATTCACATGAATATATAATACACAGGCCCTAGATATGAATCACAAAGAATAGAGTGAGCCATTTAAGGAAGATAATGCAAACCACAGAGAGGTAAGTGTGAGTTGTCGTAGAACAGATCCAAACCATTATAAATGTGATTCATGCGATTCACAGGAATAGATATGCAAGATGCTTGACTGAGTATTAGACTATATTTATATAATTTAATGAGGCGCCCTTGGTGCCATAAAAACCATTTTTGGTGAGGCCATATTGGAAGATAAACTTCTATTTTATTCTTAATATATTTTAAATATATTTTCCAAATATTTTGGATGAAAGTTTGCCAAGAATAATTTTTTTACACAATATAACAATATGAAGAGAGCCAACCACTTTAAAACAATATTTTCATTTGTCCAATATAAATTCTTCTTTTGGGAAAGGTGGGACTTCCTTTGGGGAAGTACGGTTTCACATGGGAAATTCATCCCATAACTGCCCAAATTTCAACACTCCCTCTTAGCTAGAGTAGAATTTCCATCTGCATCATTAGTCTCATATTAGATGTCACATTATTGCTACATCATATCTAATCTTGACTTGTCTTATTTCATTTCGATTCATAGAAGAAGAATAATCTACAAGCGATGGTAGAGGACATCAATTAGATCCTACAAAACCTATTGTTCTCCACGTTAAGTTCCATGACCTTCATCTAGCTGCATGAACAAGACATCCATCTCATCAAATTTTGTTTCAACTTGTCTTATCTCTAATAATTAGTTGAATAATGATGTAATTATCTAAAGAAGAAGAATCATCATAAGGGAAATCCAACTTCCACCTTATATCCATGGATGATATGGCAGATTAATCTGCCGCACTATATATCTGATCGAAAATATGCAGGATTCCACTTACCATGATGGGTAAGGATCACAATATACCCCATTTTATGTTGATATTCCCATATTTACCCTCAAGAATCAGTGGTAGAACATTTTCATCCTATCAGTTGAGTATGATACCACTTACCATAAATGGTAAGGATAAAAAACTATCTCAAGTCTCTTCAACCATTGGCTAGATGGATGGAAATCCAAAAAATACCATCTTGTGGGTAGGATGCATATTGGGGTATACTTTTTCAAGTCCCATATTCGACGGTAGGGGAGGATACCTCTACTTTCCATAAGTAACAAGGATTACACATACCCTAAATTGACAATAAAAATGATACTACTATTAGGTCCCTATTATACTAGTGTAGCACCCATATTTTTATTGTTGTGCCCCATGTAGCCCCATAATGTTATTTTTTTCCCCATGCAAGCCCACTATTGTTATTATTGTGCTCTTAAAATATTCTTGTTATATAGGACCTGATTATATTGTGACCCTTTAGACTCTTATATATACCAAGGATGTTATGTAACTGTATCACAAAAGAGATAGATCAATGACTTCAAAATTAACCTCTTCGAGGGGGAAACCTCCTTTACATTACATAAATGAATAATTCCTAAATGATACAAATGATAAGACCTCCTTGGTATATATAGGATTCTAATGGGTCACAATATAATCATAGCCTACATAAAAATAATAATGTAAGGGCACAACAATAACAATAGTGGGCTTCTATATTGGGGCACAACAATAAAAACATGGGAATACATGGGCACAACAATAAAAATAGGGGGCTACACTAATAATAACAATAAGGGGAATACACTAGTATTATAGGGACCTAACATGCCTCTCTCCTTCAATTTTTTTTTTCCTCAACGCTTGAGTAGTTCTGGATGCATTCTGTATAAAATTCTCATCCTCCCATGTGGAATCTTCAACAGGTAGTTCTTCCACGTTTTGAGACACTTTGAAATTAATAGATTTCGGTGCTTTTTGGTTCTTCTTTCCATGATTGCTTCAGGCTCAAATATTATTTTTCATTCTTCATCAATTTCTTGAAACAATATTTGAACTAGGAGCTTGTCATCAATAACCTTCTTTAAGCATGAAACATGGAAAATTGGGTGTACTCGAGAATATGTAGGAAACTCCAATTTGTATGACATAGTACCAATCTTTTGAAACACCTTTTAAGGACCATAGTACTTGGGGTGATAATTTATTATTCTCATTAGCTTGCTTGAGGGAAATTTGTTTGTATGGTTGTAGCCATAAAAATACCATCACCTACATCAACAATTCTTTCATTGTGATATTGATCTGCTTGTTGTTTCATTCGATTCTTTTCCAGAGTGAAGTTATCCTTTAAGAGTTGGAGAAATTGTTGTTGATGCTCGATATGGTCTTCCACTGCTTGAACCTTATAATTATCGACTCTTAAATATGATGTGCTGGATGGTGGATGATATCCATGAACTGCCATAAATGGGGTCATTTTTGCTACAATATGGAAGGAAGTGTTATACCACCATTCAGCTAGAGGTAACCACCTGACCCATTATGTTTGTTTATCAAATACAAAGCAACGAAGATATTTTTCAAAACAATTTCACTATCTCAGTTTTCCCGTCATATTGAGGATGATAAGATGAGATATGAGCTAATTGAGTACCAATACAAGAAAATAATTTCATCCAAACATTTTTAGTGAAAAAGGGATCTTCGTCACTTACAATAATATTTGGGTTTCCATGTAGCTTTTGAATTGTTTCCATAAATTCCATAGCAACTATTTGGCTTTAAAAGGATGAGCTAATGCACAAAATTGTGCATACTTAGTAATTTTATCAACTACCACCATGATGACACTATGTCCTTCAGACTTGGGTAAACCTCTGATAAATGCCATTAAGACCTCCTCCCAATGTTGACTTGAAATGGATAAGGGTTGTAACAAAATCGAGGTGTTAATTATCTCAACTTTATTTTGTTGGCAAACCAAACATTCTGCCACATACTTCTGAATATCATATATAAGGCCATCCCAAAAAAATTCCTTCTTGACCCTGTGGTAAGTTTTTAAAAATCCCGAGTGCCTTCCTAAGGGGGAGGTGTGAAATTATAAAAGAGTCTTTTTTTTGGGCTGGGAATTCTTAAAAAATATATAAGTGATATTTGTACCATATTGAATCATTTTTTTCAGCTAAGTGTATCATATGTACTAGGATCTTGTTGCAAATTTTGAATGAGTGTCCACACCTCTTTGTCATTCTTCCATTCATCCCTTGTTTCGGATATCCAACCAGGTTGGATAATATAAATGGCACAAAGAAATGCTTCCACATCCTCATCCTTTCTTGAGAGTGCATCTGCAACAACTTTTTTCTTCCCTTTTTGTAGATGATTTCAAATTCATAACCCAACATCTTTGTTACCCATTTTTGGAGCTCTTCTAAAGATAATATTTGTTCCAAAAAGTAATTAATACTATCATGATCTGTTTTTACCTTGAAGTGGCTTCCCATTAGGTAAGGTCTCCATTGCTTTAGTGCATGTAGTTTGCCAACATTTCCTTCTCATAAATAGGTTCGTGCAAATACCTTAATTTTATTGAATGACTTTGAAAATCAATGGATCTTCCTTATTTCATTAAAACAAAACCAATTCCATTTCCCGAGGCATCACATTTCACAATAAAGGTTTTTTTGAAGTCATGTGTAGCTAAGATCGGTGCTTGGCACATTTCCTTTTTAATATGTTCAAAGGCCTTAGTTGCTTCTGGAGTCCAATAAAATGCATCTTTATTTATTAATGTTGTTAGAGGTGCTGTTGTTCTCCAATAATTCTTAACAAACTTGTGATAATACCCTATCAAGATAAATGTCTTTCGGAATAATCACATCCTCAAGATTTTGTCGACGTTTCGAACCAACTAGTGTGGTTCATCAAGGCAATAATGAATCCATACTATTTATTCAATGAGATCAGTTAAATTCTTCACCTTGTCCCAAGGATGAACCACATTAGTTGGTTCGAAACGTCGACCAAATCTTGATGATGTGATTATTCTGAAAGACATTTATCTCTATTATGGTTGAAAAAAGTCTCAGATCTAACAATACCCTATCAACCCGAGAAATCCTCGAAGATGATTTATGGTTGTGGGGATTTTCATTCCTTAATGGATTTAATTTTGTTAGGGTTCACCTTAACACTCTCACGAGATAAAATATGACCCAAATATTCCACCTCCTATACTCCAAAGATACATTTGGAGATTTTTGCATATGATTTTTTCTCATCCAATAGTTTGAGAATCCTGTTAACATGTTGAACATTATCCTTCCAAGACTTGGTAGTATATCATCAAAAAATACAAACACAAATTTTCTAAGGAAGGGTTTGAAAATGGAATTCATCAAACCTTGAAATGTCAAAGGTGAATTAGTAAGGTCAAAAGGCATGACCAAAAATTCACAATGAACCTCATGAGTTCTGAATGTTTTTTTTCAGAATGTCTTCAATATTCATTCAAATTTGATGATATCCTGGATGAGATCCAACTTGGTGAAGCAAATTTCTCCATGTAATTCATCCAAAAATTCATCAATGACAGGAATGGGAAATTTATCCTTAATAGTGAGCTTGTTGATCTCCCTATAATCCTGACACAGATGACATGATCCATCCTTATTGTGCACCAATAATATTAGAGCAGAGAATTAGCTTTGAATAGGTTGAATTATACCAACCTCTAGCATTTCTGCAACCATATGTTCAATTTCAATCTTTTGGGCATAGGGATAACTGTAAGGTATGATGTTTGGAGGAACACTTCTTGGAATCAAATGAATAGAATGATCATGATCATGAATAGGTGGGAGGCCTTTGGGAGTCTCAAATACCTTGGAATGATTGTCTAAGTCTTATATCATCGAATAATTATTCATTCATGTGATTTAAAAGGAGGTTGACCCCTCGAATAAGATTATTTTCAAGTCATTTATTTATCTTTTCTTATGTTTTTGTGATCTAGTTACATAACATTTAGTATTAGAGCTCTAGATCATAGGGTTTTGCTTCTTCAAACATGTCATCTTGGAATTTTTCTATAACATTTTTTATGAAAATATTTAGAATTTTAAATAATGACCATGTGGATACAACATCTTGATGAAAATCGTGTAAAAATTTCAGAGCTTGGTTCACTATATTATCATAGTTATGGTTCATGGGAGTTATGGATTTTGTATGCTCTAGAATTTAGTCTCAAATAGGTGACTCAAGGAAAATCATCATCAGTTCCGTTTCAAACATAAAAATTGAATTTTATAAAAAATTCTAAAATTTAACGAATTATAGTTTCTTGGGTACCATTTTTAGGGTTGAATGTTGAAACAATGATACATGGAATTCGTACAGGTTCCCTCTGCTGAACCCCAATATTGATCTAACTAGTGGGGTTGGAAAGAGGACTTACATGGCTATATCGGGATGTAATTTCAGACCTTGGGAGGATGAAATCATAGATATACAACAATTTCAATACTAGTATATCAACAAGCTCAAAATCAAGCTCTAAAAAAGTGTGTATTTTTAAATTTGCATAAATTTTGTCTAAAAAATGAATTTGAAGTGATTCAAAGGGAAGAATGGAACATAGATATCATTAATTTGTTGTAAAATTCCTCAAACAAAAAAAAATTCTACACCCATTAAGCCCTCATAAAATCTCTAATATGATGCATGAAGAGGAAGAAATGCAACATGATATATCAAAATTACGGGACCAAGTGCAACAAATTTCGCTCTCACAAAGAAAAACCAAATATGAACTAAAAGGGGACATGGATGGTTTAAAATAATAAATAAAAGGTGACATGGATGGTTTAAAAGTGGAAATAAAAGGTGGCAAGAACGATTTAAAAGCAGACATGGAGGGTTTGAAGGAAGGTTTGGCAAAGTTGTTGCAATAAAGGCTTCCTAACGATGACAAGGTTTTCCATGAAAATCATGATGAAAACAAAATGAATGAGAATCATTATATTAGAGACTCAAAATTTGGGATGAATACCAACCACATTCGTAAGATTGATGTGAGGAACTTTGATGAAAAGGATTCGGTAACATGGATACGATAGATGGGGTAATTATTTGATCTACACGATGTGCAACACACATAAAAGGTATAGATTACATATTTATATTTAGAATGCAATCAGTTTTTGTGCTATCAATGGATTTTTTTCTCGTAAATCACTTGTCACTTGGTAATTTTTTACAAAATAATTGACAACACATTATGAGGATACAAAGAGAAACACCTTCTTTAGCCAAATGAAATATCTCAAATAAAAGGGTTCAATGGCAGAGCACATCAACGACTTCCAATGTTTGAATATCAAGGTAAATGATATTACAAAAGAGAATATGATTGATGTATTTATAGGGACTTTAAATGATAACATCAAAAAATAGGTTTTCCTTTGGGAACCTAACTCCTTGGAGAAGGCATTCAAGGTGGAAAGAATAGTTGAAAGAAAAATTACGGGGACAATAAGGTCTGTTACTCACAATTATAAATATGAAATTATTTCCACTCATATAATACCACAACCTACAAGTTTGATACCACAAAAACGAGAGGAAAAAAGAGAAAAAATGTTTGTTACAGTTGTGATAGAAAATACACTAAAGGTCATAATTGTTACATTGAGAATAAATTGTTTTACATAGATTGTGAAGAAGAGGAAGAAAAGGAACAAGAAACATCAAAAGAAGAAGGTATACACCAGGAATCAACACCAATGACTTAAAAGGAAGAAATGAATCCAACCATATCTTGTAATGCACTGGCGGGAATTACCACTCCTCTTACTCTTAGATAAAGGATATATCAAGAAGAAAAAGGTATAGTATTGATTTATTCGGGTAGTACCCATAATTTTATTCATTGTAAGATAGCCAAGGATTTGAATTGCTTTCTATACTGAGCACCAAAGTGTCAAGTAATGGTTGCAGATGGAGGACCTATAAATTACTAAAGAAGGTGTCCTAATATCAATATAACCATGGGGGAATTGTAGTGAATAATTATATGATTTTCATTCCAATTGGCGGTGTTGATGTTGTATTAGGAGTCCAATGGTTACAATATTTGGGGACAATAGATTTTAATTTTCAAAAAAAAGTTTAAATTTTTTTCTACTAAGGAAAGGAAATTGAATTAAGGGGTATTGCTGGGAAAATCGGTAATATAATATACTCTAATGGCATGAAAACTATTTTGAAGAAGAAACAATTAGGTTTTATTGCGCACTTATGCTTATTAGATGTTCAAAAATCTAAGTCTCGCATTTATCCAGATCTCCAAAGATTCGTTAAAAATCATTCCAAGGTATTTGAGACTCCCAAGGGTATCCCAACTATTTTTTATCTTGATCATGATATACAATTGATTCCAAGTATTTTTCCTCCAAACGTCAGACCTTACATATATCCCTATGCCCAGAAGAGTGAAATTGAGTGTATGGAAGCGAAAATATTAGAGGCTGGTATAATGCAACCTAGCCAAAGTTATTTCTCTTCCCTGATAGTATTGGTACACAAGAAGGATGGACCATGGTTTAATATGTGTCTGGATTATAGGGAGCTCAACAAGCTCATTATTAAAGATAAATTTCCAATTCCTATCATTGATGAATTTTTGTATGAATTACATGAATCAATTTACTTCACCAAGATGGATATTCATTCAGGATATCATCAAATTAGAATGAAGATTGAAAACATTCCAAAGAAAACATTCACAACTCATGACGATCATTATGAATTTATGGTCATCCCTTTTGGACTTACTAATGCACCTTCCACATTTCAAGGTTTTATGAATTCAATTTTAAAACCCTTCCTTAGAAAATTTGTGTTAGTATTATTCGATGATAATTAATCTAAAACAAGTATTGGAATGATCATGTTCAACATGTCGACAAGGTGCTCTAACTATTAGAGGAGAAGAAATTGTATGCAAAAAACTAAAATATTTATTTGGGGTTTATGAGCTGGAATATTTGGGTCATATTGTGTCTCATGAAGGTGTCAAGGTAGAACCTAAAAAATCAAATCCATAAAGGAATGGAAAATCTCCACAACCCTAAAGCATTTTCGAGGATTTCTCGGGTTGACACGATATTATCTCAAATTTGTTAATAATTATGGGAAATAGCAACACCTATAACAACATAACTAAATAAAGATTGATTTTTTTGGACTCCAGAAGCAATTAAGGCCTTTAAACATCTTAAAGAGGAAATGTGTCAAGCTCTAGTTTTAACTACACTAGACTTCAAAAAAACCTTTACTGTGGAATGTGATGCCTTAGGAAATGGAATTGGTTATGTTTTAATGCAAGAAGGAAGGTCCATTGCTTTTGAAAGGCATCCAATCAAGGGAAAGTATTTACAAAAACCTATTTATGAGATGGAAATGTTTGAAATACTACATGCCCTAAAGAAATGGCACCCTTACCTAATGGGAAGACACTTCAAGGTAAGAAAAAAATCATGAGTCTTAAATAATTTTTGGAACAATATTATCTTTGGAAGAGCAAAAAAAATGGATCACAAAGATGTTGGGTTATGACTTTGAAATTATCTACAAAATGGGGAAGAAAAATGTTGTTGCAAATGCACTCTAAAGAAGGGATGATGTGTAAGCATATCTCTATACCATTTCTATTATCCAAACTAATTGGATAACTGAAGCAAATGATGAATGGAAGAATGACGAAGAGGTGTAGACACTCATTAAAAATTTGTAGCATGATCCCAATACATTTGATACATTTATCTATAAAAATGATTCATTATGGTACAAATATCACTTATATCTATGTAAGAAATCCCAACTCAAAAAAAATTCTTTTGGAATTGAAAACCTCTTCTTTAGAGGGAACTGCAGATTTTTAAAAACTTACCATAGGGTCAAGAAGGATTTTTTTGGGATGGCCTTAAATTTGACATTTAGAAGTTTGTGGAAGAATGTTTGGTTTGCCAAAAAATTAAAGTTGAGATAATTAAGTGATCTGAATATGGACAAATCAGTTTTGTTGTGCTAGCTTCCTCATTAGTATAAAATAAAATGTGTGCTTAAGTATTGTGTGCATAGAGTTGAGAAGGAAGGAAGATTAATTCAATGGTTAGTTTTAAGTGTTCTTCAACCAATATATTTCCATGAAAAAATTGTAAAGCATGAAATAATAAAACACTTGAAAAGAAATGTGCATCAACTCACAAGACAAAAAACCATTGATGAAGGAGTTCACCCCTCCTGGGATACATCTCCTTGGCATGTAAACATGACTACACGACTCTTATATTCAGTGTCAAAAGTACATATCATTTTTCTACCAAACACATGTGGCTTTTACCCCTTCAAGGTAATGTTCTTCTGCAAAGAACTTTCACAATATCAGCAACACAACATGTCTCCTACAGAGATGACATTCTTTCACTGGTGAGAGCTAGAAGCCCCTCACATACACCCTTCAATTCCACACTGAATAATGCAATAAATAGATTCATTAATATAATTCAAATTAGAGCTGAACCATGTTGGTCACAACTACTGCAAAAAGTGCTATGGAATTGAGAAAACCCCTACAAGGTCTCCTCCTTGCTCAACAACTTCCAAAAATGCTTCAAACATCTGATTGATCCATACACCTTACTTGTAAAACCTGCAATATGACCCTAAATATGTGCTCAAAAAAGTAAAAAAAGGTTACCAATGGATTCAGAAGACTCAAAAACCCCTAAGTAGCCTCTTCTAGCTCTAAAAATGGTCTTTAGGTGAAGCAGATATGGCCTCCTCTCCTGGTGGCCCTAGGCATCTTGAATATTCAAGTTGGAAACATCACTTCCATAAGTGCTCCTCTACCTATGAAACCTACACCAAACTGTTCAGAGCATCCAAAAAAGCTAGGATAGACTCTTTCTAAGCTCCATTTGGTCGAAAATTGCTCAAGTTATGGCCTAATCAATTTTGGCCTAGGAAATCCCACCAAAACTAGAGAAACGCTAGTTAACTCCACTTAATCTGGAGTTCCATCGAAAATGGCAGACTTTTCCAACTTAACCATAGATGAGAAGATTGGATTAATTAGTGATAAGCACAACTTAAGGAACAATTAACCGCTAATGGTGGGATTACACAAATCTGGATTAACAAAGGTTTAGCGCTAAGAACATGGGTTATGGGTTAATTAAGAACGTTTAATTTTTTTAATCTGCACATTAACGTTGGAGCTCGACCATGGTCATTGCATAAGGTTCTATGGAATGGGGGTTGGCCCTTCGAGGCTATCCCCTCACCTTACCCTCACCGAAACTACATTCGAATTTAAATAAACCATAGTCAATGTATTATAAGGACTATTGGTAAGTTGGATCAGTAAAGCGCTGTGTTTCTGTGGGGGAGGCCACGGGGTCGAGCCCGACCTACGCCTGTCCACCATATAAATATGAATTTGACCTTATACATAGCCAATTTTTGACCTTTGGGAGGGGGCACGTGGTGGCCTCCAGGCTTGCCACGTGTCCTCTTCCCATTGGCTCATCTCAACAAGTAGTAAAAATGCGACAAATCACCCAACTCAACAACCAATCACGAAGTTACACTTGTCATAGTGTCATTGGAAAAATTGAAGGAGTATTTAGAGAATATTACTTGGAATATTCTTTTTCTGACTAGGCTTCCTAGTCATCATTCTGTCTGTTCTGCACAAATTTAAGTTGTTTGTGAAAACGAACAGCGGGCTCTAACTTTCACATACGAAGTTAGTTTTCAATGAAACGAAGTGCACCAGAATCAGGGTGAAGAGACCTATATGGTAATTTAGGTTTCGAGTGATTATGAATACTTTATTTTTTTAGCAAAATTTTCCCCCAATTCATTTTATCATCATTAAGACCCCAGGTTTGTTACAACCTTTATCCATTCCAAGTCAACATTGGGAGGAGGTCTCAATGGATTTTATCTATGTTTACCCAAGTTAGAAGGTAAAAGTGTCAACATGGTGGTAGTCGATAGACTTACCAACTATGCACACTTTTTTTCACTATCCCATCCTTTCAAAGCGAGTACAAGTTCTTCTGCTTTTATGGAAACAATTCCAAAGATACATGGAAACCAAAGATTATTGTAAGTGATAGAGATCCCATTTTCACCGAAAATATTTGGACATAATTTTTTTTTTTCTTTGGTACTCAATTAGCTCATAACTCATTTTATCATCCTCAATGTTGTGGGAAAATCTACCCTAAGGCCTGGGTTGAGGGACCTAACAGAGTGGAAGGCATAAAATCACAAGAATAATTGAAATTACAAGTCCTAATGCTTAAAATATAAAACTAGGGATAGGTTACCTTATCTGTATTTCCTATGTTTGAGGTCGATCACGTAGGGTGCAAACCCTCTACTACCCTTCGTGCTTCAAAACTTGCTAGTCACTCAAGAAAAAGCACATACTAGTTGTACAACATATATATCTTAAATTTCAGTATGTTATATCATATAAAATCATAAAAGAATCATGAATAACGATTACAAGATCATTAACATGTATATGAAAAATATAAGAACGCGATAAGAACATGACATCAGGAACGAGACATAGCTTCTTTTATTGATGTATGTAAAAAGAAAGTGGAGATATCACCTGAAATCAGCCATGGCACCAAGTGAAATTGTCCTTTGGATCCGTCTAGCCCAAGCCTCAACAATATTGTTCCATAAGAGGTGCACAAAGGATGTCACATAAAGGGGGTGAACATCACAAGGAAACAAGGGTTTCCGGAACCTGGGAAGTGCAGGAAGCACAGGGATAATCAGACTTGATCTAGGCTATAATAGGCTATAGTATCAATAGCATTCTCTCTCCTCCCTTAGGCTTTCCTAATGAGGTGTATTTATACTTCCTCAAATCATTTTTTTAGTTGGGAAAGAGTTTGGCCATAAGCTGGTGTAAGTGGTTCTCAAGTAAAACCCGTAAACCCTACCCAATTAATAGGGAGTTTATATTTTTTTAATATTATAAATTGTATACGCGGGTTAGATATGAGAAAACCTGCATCTTCACAAATAAAATTCTGGGCATAGTCGCATATGGAATTCAAAATAATTTTTTTTAAGAAGTTGACCAAGTCTGAAAGGAAAAGGATGCCCAAGGCCAATACATAAGTCATCAAGTATATAAAGGTGATAAATGATGCTATAACAAATGCCCCCTAATATATGAGGTCATAAAGGGTACATGATGGCCAAAATGTATTATGTGCATAAGAAAGAATCTTGTGAGGACTTCACTAGATTTAAGCCTGCCAAAAAATAGTGAAAGAGACCAGAAAGAAAGCTCATGTCTGAGGCGGGCATACCCATGCTTAGTGAAAGAAAAAAATGTCTGCATAACAAGTATGGAGCGGATCCAATATGTATACAAGTATAGTAGAAACTGTAAAGTACATAGTGAATCATATGATCACTACCTGGAAAGTACATATCAAAATCATGTCCAAGTATCACATATAGAATACTAATCAATGATGTTGCAAATATATGTAATCATTGAAGTCACAACTAAATCTCCAAGTACCAAATCATAGGTGGTGGAAAAAATGGTGCTGCATGCAAGTTGGGTGCCAATGTATAGAATGTTGTTGTGATGAACTACAACATATAAGGGTGGATGGTGTCACTGGAAAAAAACTAAAGGAACTGTCAAAGTGAACTAAAGCATGCTGATTCAAACCTAAGGTCTTCACCGATCACTATGATACAATTTTACACAATGGAAATAAATTAGTTGAATTCGACCATGTGAGAAACCATTTGATTACAGTTCATTGGTGTATACCATTAACAAATGTGAGACAACTCACCAATAATGATGATGAGAGTCAAGGTATCCTAGTACAATCTAACAAGTGCAAATGAATGAGTTGAAGTCAAACACTTGAGAAAATCTATAAATCAGGAGACATTGATGTATTCTCATTGTCGATAGTAAAGGAATCTACCACTAATGACTGAAAACCCTAAGGTACTGATAAAAGGACTCTAGACCCTATTTCTAGAGCAATGTGTCAGAATCGATGGGAAAAGATCTGTTGGAAGGAAGGCATTAAGGAATCCGACATCAGTCTAGCGCGAGTGTAACCCGTAGGCCAAAATTTGGAAGGAATCAGACGAAGAAAAGTGAAGTAACCAACCCAAAGCACGTTTCTGACATGTAAAAAATGTAGCTAGAGCACGATAGAAACCCTCTAAACAAACCAATAATGAAAGATGACAAAGAGGCGAGAAATCCACCAATAGCGTCAAATGGAAAACAAGGGACTGCATGAATCCCAGGTGTGATAATGAAAGCTGGAGTTGAACATAAGGGAAATCACTCAGTCAAAGACCCATGGTGCTGATCAAATGCTGAGCACAAGGTCACCTACCAATGATGTAAATAGGGCTAGGGTTCGGCTCTAGGTTTACTCTCAGAGAAATTTGTCAAAGTCGATAAGAGACAAACCTGCCGGTAAGAAGTCAATGGAGACCTTCTCAAACCAGCACGAGAAAAGGACCAAATAGATGATGTGATATAACAATACTTTGATAGACTGGGGATGATCGATTTAAAAATGAGTCAAGAGACACTCCAAAAAGTCCGACTTAGGTTTACTTCCCTTGAACAAAATCACGAATCATTTTGACTATGGCAGCATATAATAACTTTGTATAAGTTTGTCATGCAAGAGGCACGAACAAACCCTCCATATGATTGGAAGAGATAACCAACCGGGGGAGTACTGAGTTGATAACAAGGTCATGTCTTCTCCTAATTCAAACTAAAACCATCCCAAAATAGAGAAAAGACTTAGATTTTTTGTGCTTTGTTCAAGGGCGACACAACCGACTCTTTAACTTCCGTCAAATGTGGAAGTAATGTCCCGATTCCACTCTTTCTGGGATTTTTTTTTTGTCTTTTTCATATTGAAAGCTTGAAAAAGAATAAAATAATTCATATAGCACAATGGATAGAAAAAGTTTCATTAAACATATCCACTAGTTCATAGGATAGGAACAATCCTGTGCTCAATGCAATGTGGTGAAACTAGTAAGTGACACTAAGAGGAATGTTCCATCCATGGGAAAAGGTGTCGAGCCGCGGAGGCTAAGTGATTGTATGGCTTAATTTGTAGAAAGACAGGGTCAAAAGATGGATTATACACGAGTCCAAGTGAAGCCGTATTAAGGCCAAGATATACAAATGGTTAATATGCAATGCAAGAAAACAACTCAACAAAAAAATGGGAGCCTCTAGGGCATAAAGCTAGAAAAGATAGTGAAGAAGAAGAAGAATGAAGCTTCAACACATAAGTCATGGCAGGACTAAAGAGGACTCCCGAGGCTACACAATTTGTAGCATGGGCGACATATGTTAGCGAGGATCTAACTAAGAAGCCCATGTAAAGGATGTCTTTACCATCATTTCATGATTTATAAGCCAGTGAGTGAAAATGGTTTAATAATCATAACATGATGGGGTCGACCCTATGGCAAGATTTCAGTATGGAGGCTAGTATGCATAAGTGCAACGGAAAGTGGATTCCCTAATCTATATGCCAGTTCTGAAAAAAATACCTATCAGACATGTCAATGGTCATGGAACCGAAGTAGTAATGGAATCATCTCGAAATCGTCAAAATGGAACTGAAAACAACCTATCCCAACATTTACAAGTGAAAAGGTTATAAAGTCATGAACAAATTCAAAAAATAAACACAAAAAATTAAACAAGTAATTTATGAATTTGTTTTGAATTTTGGGCATAAATAGGCCTTTTGGACTCACATATGGTCATTTGTGCCTTGAATAATTTGTGAAAGAGCTCTGGAGAAAAAAAAACCCCAACTTGGAACTGGAGCAATTATCAGCCAAATCAACCCAAATCTTCCAGCTAATCTTCTCAATCAGCTTAGTCATTAATTTTATTGTCAATTCAAGAAATTTTTTAGGAATTTCACCGTAGAATTTATGTTATTTTTGAAACCCTCTGTGTATATGCGGACTCATAATTTCGAACTGTGTATAGACACGAATGTACTAGAAGAAACTCGCGTATGCATAGAGAAAAATTTTAAAATTAAATTCTAATGGTTTTTGAATGAAATGATCCAGGATGACCATTAGCTGGAGAGAGAGGGGGCATAACACAATTGACAATGAGGTCATGGAGGATAAATTATCCTTGGATATATTCTGAGGATGTGGATTTCCTAAGTTATTTAAAATGGAAAATATGAAAACGAACACCAGATTGCTCGAAATTCTTGTAAGTTATTAGGACCTAGAGGAGGACTGTTTCATTATCTATCAAATGCCATTAAGGATCGAGAATGAAGAGATTTATTTCATAACTAGACTCTTTGGAAGAGGGGAACTAGTAAATTTTCAAGGCAAGCCCACAGGAGGGCTAAATGTTGAAGATTATATTCAAGTATATTGTGCTGAGGGTACTCAGAGGGTTGGGACACATATCCAAACTAGATATGTGCAAGGGTTGCACATGAAAATAAAATTTTCACCATTGTGAGAGTAGCTGGATCAATTTATTTGCACCAAGCTACATGAGGAAACATGAGTTTGGTAGTGGAATGCCTGACTACACTATATGATTGGTGCACAACCTTATTGACAAATTTAAAGAAACAATTGACCTCGATCCAGAAGAATAAAACAAAACACTTTGGTTATGGGACCATTTTATGCATATTATTCTTTGAAAGGATTCCAAGGCTTCGTCCTAAGATTATCTCTACCATCAACAGCCCTCAAGATCCATATGTAGTTATATGGGCCGATCTGATGAAGAGGCTGGGGGATGGCGAGGTCCCCAAGATTACTTGAGAGGATGAGTTCTTTCTATGGTGGGGAGAACAAGTCATCGCGGTAACAGAGTATCCCTATGCTGGCATGGATTTTAGGGGAGATCCTGATTTTCGCTTAAAACTCGGTGCAACATGGGGGGTGATTGGTAAGATCACACAATGATTTTTGATTATCTAATTTTTTTTAATAAATATATGAAAATGATTAAAATATTTTTTCTTGGACAATTCACTTACAAATTTATGGATCATGTTACAAATATTGGACCAGTCATACTTGAGGGCTTCCTGAGGCACAAGCGTCGTGGAAGAGAAGTTAAGGATGCCACAAAAGACCCAAGGAGAGTACTCCATGCTATACAGAGGAACTTGGAGGGCTTAACCCGCCATGTACCCATGGCCGCAGTGGTGGACCTTCACGAGGTTGTACAAATATGTGTGGTCAGTGTACCATGAAATTGGGTGCAGCTATTCCACTATGTGGCAACAACTATAGTGTTCTTCCATAACACTTACCTAGGGCAAGACCCACAGGGATAGATTTTTATACTGATTGGATGACTCTAATATTTTTTGATGATGAACATGATCAGGCATAAGCCCTAATTCTGGAGGAAATGATTGTCCATTTTTTGTATATTTTGAGCACAACTCTGATATATATATATACAACAATTTATATGATGTGATTGCTTCATATTTACAATGATGAATGATGTTTTTATATTTAATGTATTGAATGATTAATATGCTAATCAATTGCTTGATTAACTAATGAATCTGCAAACGAATTTTCTGAACGTGGAATGTGAATCAATGTAACATAATGAAATTAACGTTGCAATAAATGCACTCTCAGAAACAATCGATGTAAAAATGGATCTTTGACATGATAGGTGTTGTTTAACTGTGAAACCACTAGTTGCGAATCCAAGTATAATACTAACGAGTCAATACCAAGAGACATTACCTCCGAAAGTAGATTGACCACAACGATATATTATGCTACATTGTTTGAAGCAGGACCAATGCATACGCCCCTTGAGAGTAGAAATTGACAGGATGGATAGTAGATTACCTAGGTCGTGGGAGCAATATTCCGGGTATGTCGACTAGCACCATTGACAAAGCCAAAATGACTCATCTCATCCATAGACACCTGCCAAAGCAGATCAAAATCATCAAAGTCACACCAAAAATCGATAGATAGATATTCACAAAAAATACAATATATACAGAAAAATAAAATGCTAGGAAACAACCTAGGCATAATAATTCTTTAGATAGAGCCCATTTCTGGGCTCCGCCAACTCGTTTCCATTGAAATCAACCAAGGCATAAGATCCCTTCTTAAGGACCTTTTTAACAATGAAAGGATCGTACCACATCGATTTGAATTTTCTTGCCCCCAAGGCATCCTTGTCCTGAGTGTAAACCAAAACAAGGTCACCTTCAGAGAAAACCCTAGGTTTTATAGCCTTATCATACTGAACCTTCACTCATTTCTTTTGGGCCTTGTTCACTGTAGCTACATCTCTGCACTACTCATCGAGATGTTCTAGATAAACAAGGCGTTCTTCAAGACTTGAAGTGTCAAGAAGAAGCTCGAAAACCAGTTTAAGAGAAGGAATATCACACTCAATAGGGAACGTTGATTCCAAACCATAAACTAGTTTGAAAGGAGTGAACCCCGTAGCAGTCTTAACAGACATCTGGTATGCCCCAAGTGCAGGATACAACATGACATGCCAATTGGACCTATTTTTATTGATTGTCTATTGAAGGATAATCTTTAGGGATTTATTCACGGCTTCAACCTTCCCATTGGACTGATGATAATACAAAGATGAATGCTCCTTCCAGAAACCCAATTTAAGAGCCAATTTACCCATCATGGTGTTATGGAAATGAATACCATGGTCAGTGACAATCTATTTGGGAATACCGAAGCGAGAAATGACTTGGTTGAACAGAAACAGGGCTACTGTTTCATAATCATTCGCGAAAGTAGGCATAGCCTTGGCCCACTTCGTAAAGTATTCCACTGCTACGATAATGCACTTGCGACCCTTCATTGAAGGCAGGTTATAGGTAGTAAAATCAATACCCCACTTAGTGAATGGATCAATATTGACAACAGGAAAGAGTGGAGATGGATGCACATGCATCTTTCGAGTATAAACTTGACAAGGATGACACTTTTTGACCGCCTCAACACAATTTGAAAATCGAGGGCCAAAAATATCTGGCATGTAAAATATTTTGGGTTGTAGCAAGCCCAGATAAATGACCACCACAAGCTCCACTGTGGCAATCATTCAGAGCAACCTCAACTTCTTCGAGAATTAAGCAATGTCTATAGATCGAATCAACCCCGCGACGATATAGACTTTCACCGATAATCTGATAAATTTTTTCTAAGTGAAGCAACTTTCAACGCTCATATTTCAAAAAAACTAAGGGAAACTTTGAAGTCTGGAGAAAAAAATGAGATCTCCATATGAAGGATCTTGTGAATAAATGAGGATAAGTTGTGTTGAGCCCCAAAGATGTCCTTTTCTCTCACCAAATTTCACTTCATTTCCTTTGTCCCTTATCAATTACAGGCTTAAATGATCAATAGGATTGATTAAAGTCACTTTAGGAATGTATACAATGACTGAATTGCTATATTTTCGTGGTTTTTTTGTTGTAGTAATTTTTGACTAGACTCAGCTACAGAATGCAGCCATTCTGTAGCTAGTCACCTATTCCGCAACTATCTTCATGTTCTCACAGGTTACAGGTGTCACTTCAAGGAAAAACGCATATGGCTGAATTCCACAACACTCCTACATCATTTCTTGCTTTCTACGAAGTCTGAGCAGAAATCTACAGGTGGTTATGCACATGGAGGAAACCAAAATTAAGAGGCAGACTCCTACCGGGACAAGGATTCTACAGATGTCTTCAGCCAAGTACGAGGCCTCCACAAGAGTCCTAATTTGATTTTGATTGAAAAAGACACTTGTTCCTATTTCTCCTCCAGGGAAGTTATGTATTTCTCTTATAAGAATGACTCGGGAGACCGAGAGACAGCTAGCTAGATTGATGTTTTGTTGCTAGATCTCAAAAGACCGTAATACTCTGTTTTTTTTGAAGTATTTTTACTTTAATGAAAGAAGTACCACTTTATTGCAAGATCTGAGGCAATATTTAGGAGATTTGTATGCTAATCCAGTGGTAGAGGGCCCCTACTGCCCGAGAAGCTCTGTGCATATGATTTAGATAAGTAACTTTAGCCTTGTTTCATTCCTAGTTTAAGCAATTTTCTGAACTTTATGTTTTATACTCACTTGCATTGGATGCTACAACCAGTCTTATTATTACGAATTGTTCCAAAATATCACTAACATTGAATGAGATATAACTGTAGTATTTTAGGAATTAGTTGCATTTTTCTGAACTTTATGTTTTATGCTCACTTACATTGAATGTTACAGCCAGTCTTGTTCTTACAAATTGTTCCAAAATATCACTAATACTGAACGAGAAAGGGATGTAGTATTTCAAAGATTAGTTGCATTTTAGTTCAATTGTAATACTCCGGAGGTTAATGGCACTCTAGTTCAATTCTGTCACTGTATTTCAAGTTTGACTGATTGCATTCTAGTTCAGTTCTATCCATTGTATTTCAAGTTTGATTAGATAGTTGTACTTTAGTTTTGTTAAATCAGACTTAACGACCTTCATTATTTACAAACTACTCTTGTTCTTAATTTATATTAATACATCATTGTCATAGGAACAAGAATTGGTAATGTCATTTTGAAGTCTCGATTGTTCTGTAATTTCTCATAATTTTACAAATTTCCTCTTTTCCAAAGTTATTCCAAAAGATTTCTAACTCTTGAATGGGGCTTAATAGTGATATTCTGAGTTGTAGAATGGATTAATTTCAGTGTCATAAGTTAATTTAGAGTAGAGTTCCTCACTATGTTGCAGACTATCTTTTCCAAATGTGTTCCAACAAATTTCTAGCCATGGATGATATTTTCTCTGTGATATTGTAGGTTGTTGTTTACTTAGAAGAACCTCATTGCATTAAAGTTGTCCTTTTCTCAAGTTATTCCAACATATTTCTAATGAATGAATTGGACTGAGTTCATGTTATGAGTTATTAAGTTCATGTTATGAGTTATTTTCTTGTCAAGTTTTGCATTTTCTAAGTGCCATACATAGTTTGGAATAGATTTTGCTATGTTTTAGTGTGACCAAAAACTGCTCTTTACCAACACTTAGTTATTTTCCTTTTTAACACAAAACCACAAAACCAAAAACATTAGAAAAACACTAAACACAACGAATTGAGGAACAGATACCTAGGCACATATAGTGCACTTCACTTCAACAATTTACTAGCCCTAGTTGACAATTTATGACATCAATTTAGGAGCACTAAGTTGAGCAGACAAGTTGTTCATCAGGGAATGACTCCTCATAAATAATCTCATCTCCACAAGGTAACTCAGAGATCAACTCTGTAAATACCAAATATTTTTTGGATTTGGCAGATAGAAATTCGAGATCAAACTCTTGCAAAATGACAATCCGTCGATTACAATTTCCCCCAATCACTCAACTACTAAGAGCAAATTGAAATGGATTAACTGCTGCCAAAACATAAGTTTTGCGAAGGAGAATGTAATGCATGAGTCATTGGACAACATGGAAAACTGCGAAAGTGAATTTCTCAATGGGAGAATACCATAGTTCAGGGCCTACGAAGCCTTGAATTAGGTAATAAATAACATTATCCCAAAGAGCATCATCCTCCTGAACCAGAACCATAACTATAGTAGATTCTGCCATAGTGAGATACAAAAAGAAGTCTCTGTTATAATCAGGTGGAATCAATAATCGAGCATAGTTCAATGCTTTTTTCAAAGCATCGAATGAGCGTTGAGAAAAGTCATCCCACAAGAATGGAATTACTTTCTTCAACAATATCATAAATCCTTTCGTCACCTCAACATAATTAACGATAAATCTCCTTAAGAAATTTTCTTTTCCTTGTAGACTTTGAAGTCAACGAATAGAAGACGGGGGAGGCAACTGAAGTATTGCCTCAACCTTGAATGAATCTACCTGAATCCATTCAGTAGACATGATGAATCCCAACAACCGACCAAATGTGACGGAGAAAACACACTTATTAGGGTTCAACCGAATTTCATAATGATGACATCGTTAAAAAAACTTATCGAAGATGAGAGGGATGATCAATTCTCTTTTGAGAATGAGCTACTAAATTATCCAAATAAGCTTCGATGATATGCTTGATGTTGTGGAATGCATAAGACATGGCTCGCTGGAAAGTAGCTGCAACATTTTTAAGACCAAAAGGCATATTTTTGTATGTAAATATACCCCACAGGAAAATAAAAGAAGTCTTGTGTTGATATTCAGGACAGATGGTAATTTGATTATCCCAAGAAACCATCTATGAAGGAGAAAATATCATTCCCCACACACTTATCAATAATATGATCAATAAATGGTGTGGGGTAATTATCCTTTGCACATGCCTTATTCAAATCCTTGAAATCAATGTAGAAAAAGATTGTTCCTTGTTTCTTGTCCACATGCACTGGATTCGAAACCCACTCAGTTAAATGAATGAGGTATATGAAACCTTCCTTGAGTAGATTCTCAACCTTGGCCTTTATAGTTATGGCTTTCCTAGGGTTGACTAGATGAAGCTTCTACCATATAGGCTTAGCATTCTTGTAAGTCTTGATCTCATTCTGGACACTAGATGGATCAATTCCAAGCATTTCCTCATAAGACCAAGCGAACACATCATAAAAATCTCTAAATAGATTGGTATAAGTCTGAATCTCTTTAGGGGAACATTCAACTCTGATGAAGACATTCTCAATAATGTTGAGATCCCTAGAAATGTTCACCGGGATAGTCTTAGAAATGAAAGCCATGTTACCTTCAGAAAAATCATGTGCTAGAGCTAAAGGGTTCAATACTGGGTGAACAAGACCAGAAGAAATAGGGCTAGACAATCTCAATTCAACTTCTCGCAAATCTGGTAGAAAATAGGACGGATGATGGAAATCATCCCACAGTATTTCCATGCCAGTAATTTCTTCAAGGATATCCTCTTCAAATGGAAGAATAGTATCAAGGCAATCCTGAGCAGAAGATGAACTAAGTGTCCAAGCTGGAGCCACATCTTTGTCCAACTCCTCCAGTGACAAAGAAACTAGAATAGAATATGCAGACTCAACAATAAATTGATAAGAAATCTCTGTTGTAGACATAAGGAATGCCATTCCACCCACTTGACCTTCCTCTAATGCGGAATTAGGAGAAGGTAAGGTCCAAGGATCCGAAAAATAATGAGTTTGAAAGAAATCTGTTCCAGTAGGAACCCTGGAGGATGAGATAGCATTAATGACAATGGAAGGAGGCAGAAGATCAAAGGTACCCATCAATGAGGTATACATTCCAACCCCAAAATTTTCCATAGGTTTCTTGGCATCATTCACCAAGGGAATATTCAATTTAGAAGATGCATTTTGATCTATCAGAGAATAGTCCATTTGATCAACAGTGACAATCCTCCCTTCATGGGGAAAACACCAGATGTGAAATAATGATGAAGCAATAGCATCCATTTCATAAATCCAATTCCGCCCTAGTAGAATATTGTATTCCAAATTAGCATCAAATATCTCGACTTCAATATTGGCAACTTTACTCCCAACGCAGAGGGGCAAAGCCAAAAAAATGCCATGTGGCCTATGAAGGGGATCCAATGACTTTCCAAAATGAGATAGACATGACACATGTGGAAGCACCCTCATCGAATACTGTTTGAAAAATATTGATCTTCCAATAAGTAGACTTAATCTAAAAATCCGTGTGATGAGGAAGTCTCTTTTTAAGATTTGACATATGAAATGTGATCATAAGAAAGTTCTTTGGATCAACTACCCCGATCACAGTGAGCAATGCACTACTTTTTATTGGGCATGACTGGAGTACCTCTAACTTAGACATAGAACAAGGACTCTAAGCCAGATCTTCTACAATGGAGTAGTTTTAGGTTGCCTTGGCATTAGGGTTGATTGTCGTACGCATAGTAGAACCTTTCACCATTCGAGGTATAGGCTCAACTACAGGCCTCTATATATGGAATGGCTCAGAATTACTATGAGCACCCTTTGATTTTTAAGGCTCAGATTCACCATAATCACAAGATATCGTAGCGATATCAACATGAGCACTCATCATATATACATTTGAGGAATTTTCCCCTTCTTGGTTGCCCCCTGTGGGAGCTCTAGTATTAGCATTCACGCCAGCAAGTAGCATATGCCCTTGGGGAAAAGGGTTTCTTAGGAGAACCTAGGAACTAGAGGAACCCTTCTGAGCTAACAAGCACTGAGCATCCTGAATTTTAGGGCAGAGATGATTAAGATGGTCTCTAGTGCATAACTTGCATGTAAACTTAATTTTATTCTTTGCCTCTCTCTTACCCTCTCCAACATTATCGTTGGATTTTTTCACATTACCCTTCGCATCCTTGTATTTCTTCTTATTATTTCGTCCCTTTTTCTTCCCATCAAATTGTTGATTTCCTTTGAGGTTAGAAGCATGAAAAAAATTAATAGTTAAGGGCTAGGAAGGAGTAGACACTAACTATGTAGCCTGAATAGAAGGAGCAGATTGTAAATACAACTGCTACAATTGATTAAAAAGGTTAGCTGTGCCACTATCAATCAAACTGACAATCCCATCAGCATGAGGACCTGGCCTTGATTTGGCTAAATCTACTTTGGAAAGAGAAGCATCCAACAAAATATTTTTAAGGACCCTAGACTGAGAATAGATCAGTTCTAACTACTGGGCCCTAAAGATAGCTTGTTCCTTAGAGAATACCGCAGAAAGGAATACATCCTTCGATATTTATGGCTGTAAGGATTTAAGAAACCACTCGAGAAGGACTTCATTAGGAATTTGGGCTTTGATGCACCTCTTCCTTCTCTTCCATTCTTGAATATGATTAGAAATGTGTGTTGCCTTGTCCTGCTAGAAATTGGCCAGGAGATCAGTCCCAGCATCATAATGAACATGTAACTAGAAATGGCTCAGAAACATAGTAGCCAACTCTCCAAATGTAGAAAAACTACCCCCGGTAAGCTTAATGTACCATTTTGTAGCGTTTCCAATTAGGGTACGCTGAAAAAGTCTCAACCTAATAGAGTCATTGATAAGGGATTCGAGGAGCACCATAAATGGAAAGTAGTAAAATGGTCGGCTAGATCCTCACCAATATTCCCTTAAAATTTTGGAATATCTGAGGGAATTTTAGTAGGGACCGGAGGCCAACTTGGGCTATATCGAATTGGATCATTCGTCAATTTTGATAAATCTGGCAAGTTCAAAGTTTCCAGGAACGGTAAGTGTGGAGGAGCTTAAGAATTCCATCCACCAATGGAAGGATTCCCAACATTCTGAAAAAAATGCCCTCGATTTGCTGAGGCACCAGGTTGCCATGGATTGTTCATAGAGAAATTTGAGCCAAAAGAGAAACCTTCTGGCCGAGAAGCATTCAAATTTGGATCCCTTCCCATCATAGGATTACCATAAACAGGGATATTTCCCCCAATTGAAGTGTTAAATGAAGATGAAACCCCTTGGTAAGGGTTCCAAGCATTGGCGAATGGAGAGAAACCCTAAGAAGTACCTACGGAGGAGAAAGTTACATTTCTTTGTTGACCATAGAAAGACGATTCCCAGTTCCCAACCTAGTAAAAGAAGTGTTCCAGCCTTGAAAATCATTAGAGATTTGGCCTTCGAAAAAAGGATTGAAACGTTGACCTTGGGAGGATAAATGCAAGGATCCTAAGGGTGGGTTCAAATGAAGGATATGACCACTTTCAAAGGGGAAAACCTGAAATGAAGTTGACCCACTAGCCACAGAAGACATGGGTGTGGAGACAGTGGAAGCAATAGTGAAGGAAACAAAAGGAATTGCACTAGATGGAATTCCAAAATAAAAGGGACCACGATGGGAAGAAAATTCTTGGGTGCCCCCACTTGTAGACGGAATGGAGGTAGAGCCAAAATTTTCTGCACTGGGAGTGATAGTCGAAATAACAATGGTACCTCCTCCTTCAACCAAAAGAGGAGTATGCACACTCAAAGTGGTCATAGCCGAAGCTGTGTTCCAAGCTGTGGTCATCAAAAGAAAAGGAAAAATATGGGGGCTAGCCGGTCTTTTATACAGAGGCCCAACGCATAAAAGAACATCCAAAAAAGACTACAATTATTAACGGTGTAAATAATGAAAAAATTGTACCTTCTTAACGGTGTCTTTTTCAGACAGAGGTCCAACGCATAAAATAACATCCGGAAAAGACTACAATTATTAATGGTGCAACTAATGCAAAAAAATTGTAGTATTTTCCAAACCTTCTTTTAAGAATTGTATCTAGAGGTTCAAGAATCTCTTCTACCTAAACTTCTTCTGCCAGAAAAAGGACTCGAGAGATGAGTGGAGTACTCCTCTCTATATCAGCACTAGTACTAGGAACACCCACAAAAACAATAGCCCCAAGCGGAGGATCACTCTCCAATGCATTTGCAACTATTGGATGAAAATCACCGGCATAATTTCTCCTACGCCTTCTTGAAGAAGGCTGGACACTCCCAGGAGAAAGCCCAAGAAGCCTCTTTGATCGACGAACTGATCGGTTAGCCACTTTTAATAATTATGAGATTTTAAGCTAGACTAAAAAAATTATGAAGTTATGGCAATCTAGGAGCAAAGAGAACTCGCTACAAAAATTTCCCTAAGATACAACAATCATGAAGCCTTCAGGTATTTCCACTCCAAGTTATTAGGACCGGACACCAAAATACAAGAAATCGAATAAGAGGACCTCTCGAGAATAGGCTAGGGTAATTACACCCCAAGCCTACTAGCGAAGGTAAATGAAACAGTTACATTGAACTCCTAACAAAAGCATTTTCTGGTGCAAGTACCCGAGCTTCGCAAGGGCACCCTCTAGAAGTAATAATGAGAGTGATGCAACATCTACCTTAGGTACCATGGGTATTCCCCCCCATAGTCACCTGTGTGATACCTATGAATAGCAACTATGGACACTAGTTCGTATCGGAAGCCAGGAAAAATAGTCTTAGGTCCAGATCCAACAAATAGGAGAGGGGGTATCTCTCTTCTTTGCCTTCACAAGCCCTCATGCTTAACTCTCTAGAGGTATAGCTTTCCTGATCCACTTAACGAGGCTAGATTTCACTCATTAATCAACTTCTATGTTTTAAAGTTTTTAGTGGCCTTGGAGAGTTAACTCTCCACTTACCTATTCCAAGGCCCTACGACCTAGACTAGTTGGTGTATATTAATGAAAACTCAAAAAATTATAGTTCATTTTAGATTAAGCACTTGATTTTAATGGCTATTCTTTTTAAGTCAAAGGTAGATGGAGAATGCAACTTATGATGTTTTTGACACAAAAGAGAAATCAATAGAAACCTGCTACATGAATATGAAACTTTTTCTTCGATGAAAGAGATTTCTACTTGGGTTCTACGAAGCAACTAAAAAGCAATACATTTTTATTTTTTTTTCAATATCGGGCTCAAACACTAAAAAACTATAAAAAATACTACAATTTTTAACGGTGCAACTAATGCAAAAATACCAATGCAAATGAAAATTCTAGGACTACTCACAAAGGGAAGCAAATGAATTTTTCAATAAGACGGTTTGATCACTTTGACAAAAAATAAAGACAAGCCCTAACAAGAACTTCTTTGCACAAAAAATGCCAAAAAAAATTGATATAAAAGAGACAAGCCCACTACAAAGCTTCTCCCAAAACCAAGGAACCAGACCAAAATGAGAAACTACAAAATTGCTCCAAAAGAGATGAAAACCATGAAATGAAAACCAAAAGCAGAAGCAACGGAAAACAAAAATGTTTTTTGAGCCTTTAACTTTTTAAGGAGAAAACAAAAATCTTTGAGAAAAGCACAAAACTACCAAAGGCCCCAAATCAACAAAATGAGCCAACAATAAACTTCAAATTCCATAAGCCAACTATGTCATTTTAATGACGAGAATCAATAAGCAAAATGAAGTAGTTAAATCAAGAAAAATACTTGAAACATTAGCATAAAAATTCCAGCAAACAAAGACTTCAAGAAATCAAGAAAGACAACTCAAGATTCACTGGGAAAGCTGAATCCCTCAAGAAACAAGAAAACCAAGCAAGCCAACAATTCAAAAAAAGAAGAAGTGAAGCAATGAACAAGGCAAGCATGAGCCAATTGACATAGACTCACTGTTTTGAAATGTCAAAAAAACCAGGAACCTCAGAAAGAGGTACCCGTGCAACAACCATAACTGAAACTTCACCAAGCAAGGAAAAATCCTAGGTTGACTAGGTTTTCAAGCAAGAAAGAAAGAAACTGACACACATCAAGGAGAAACACTATCCATACATACAGAAGGTTCTACAGGAGTGACCAAAAGCAAGCATGAAAGACTTACATGATCTCAAAAGTTAATTTTTCAAATTTAACTGGCCATATGCGGATTCACAGTGTGAAACCTACGTGTATATGCATTTATGTCTGAAGCAATTCACATATACATGAGTTACTTTGGACAAAAACAGATGTATACACAACTGTGTACACAAAAAGTAGCGTATATAAATGACAACAAAGAAAAAGAAAAAATCCAAGCCTGATCCAGAAGATTAGGGTTTGTACCTGGATGGAAAAAGAACCAGCAAGATTGGGAAAGTAATCATATCAGTCAGGGAACCCAAAATCTGGAGAAAACAACCCAAACTAGGAATTACATGGATGTAATCCCTAGTGGATTCGCCAATTTTTTTATGATAAAATCTACCCAAAGGTTTGGGTTGAGGGACCTAACAGAGTGGAAAGCATACAATCACAAGAAGTATTCAAATTACAAGTCCTAATGCCTAAACTAGAAAACTAGGGATAGGTGACCTTACCTGTATATCCTACGTTTGAGGTCGATCCAGCGGGGTGAAAAACCTTTGCTGCTCTTCGTGCTTCAAAACCTGCAACTCACTTAAGACAAAGCATTGAGACTAGCTGTAAACATATATATCCTAAATGTCAGTATGTTAGATCATATAAACTCATAAAATAATCATGAAATAACGATTACAAGATGATTAACATGTATATGAAACATATAAGAACATGACATCAGGAACGTGACAAAGCTTCTTTTTTTGATGTATGTAAGAAGAAAATGGAGATATCACCTGAAATCAACCACAACTCCAAGTGAAACCATCCTCTGAATCCGTCTAGCCCAAGACTCAACAATCTTCTTCCATAAGAGGTGCACAAAGGATGTCACATAAAGGGGGTGAACATCACAAGAAAAAAAGGGTTTCCTGAACCTGGGAAGTGCAGGAGGCATAGGGATAATCAAACTTGATCTGAACTACAACAGGCTATAGTATCAATAGTAGTGTCTCTCCTCCCTTAGGCCTTCCCAATGAAGTGTATTTATACTTCCTCAAATCATTCTTTTAATTGGGAAATAGTTTGGCCATGGGCTGGTGTAAGTGGTTCTTAGGTAAAACCTGTAAACCCCGCCCAATTAATAGGGAGTTTATATTTTTTTAATATTATAAATTGTATACGCGGGTTAGATATGAGAGAACCTACATTTTCACGCGTAAAAGTCTGGGCTGAGTCACACATGTAATTCAAAATAATGTTTTTTAAGAAGTTGACCAAGCCTCTAAAAGGAAAAGGCTACCCAAGGCCAAAACATAAGTCATCAAGTATATTAAGGTGATAAATGATGCTATAAATCTCAATCTAGTGGACAAGCTGAGATAGTGAACAAATGTTTGGAAGGATATCTTTGTTGCTTTTTATTTGATAAAAAAACACAATGGGTTAAGTGGTTACCTCTGGAAGAATGGTGGAATAACACTTCCTTGAATACTGTAAAAGAAATGACCCCATTTATGGCACTTTATGGATATCATCCATCATCCATCACATCATATTTAAGATAAAATTATAAGGTTATGTTGATCAGCGGTTGTCATTGATGTCAACGCAAGAAGCACCAGGGGCTAAACAAGTATTGCATGGGAATTTTGACCTACCAAATTAATATATTCTGGGTCAATAATGATTTTTATGGTTTCTACTCGTCGAGATGTTTCTGTTGATATATGGCATGCCATGTAATTCTTGATGGTTTGAGAGATATTCATGTTTGAAGTTTGTACCCCCAGTTAGTGGGCTAAAACCCCATGGGGTTGGGGCATGGGTCATTGAAAATTCATAATTAATATTTTTTAAGCTCCTAAAATCCCTCCCACGTTCACTTGTTGAAGCCCCTCTCAACTTAAGCATTGATATAAATTGTGATCTTCATTCCCTCCTTAGGCAAGGGATTCGGCCATCTGGAACAGGTCATCGTGGAATTTGTACTCTAAATTTTTTTCTAAGAAGGTTCAGAAGCTGAAATTTTTATGAGGTGAAGCCAAAATCCTGAGGAAGCTTCTGTAAAACTTTTAGATCAAGGTGCGTAATATTTTTTGAGATATGATCGGTGGAAGTCAGGATTTTTTTCAGGCTCTTGAAATTCATCTCAAATAAGTGACCTTGGTAAATTTTTCATAACTCTCTCTCTGAGTATAATATTGGAATTATGTAAAAAGTGGCAGATAGTGCATAGTGTCTAATTTTCACTCTATCAATTTCAGAGCCAAATGAAGAAACAGTGACATGTGGCACGCCGTACAAGTGAACTCTACTGAAACAATACATAATTAGGGCATTGTGAGAGATTGAGTATAACTCTAACTTGAAGAATCCAAATTGGGTCAGACCTATGGCATTGGAAAGACGACTCAGAGGACTAATACAAGACTGAAAATAAGATATTGAAGATCTGAAATAATAGAGATACACTAGATTCAATTTCGAGCTCCTAGAAGGCAAGAAAAAGCTAGATCATGTGTTGTCAAGGGTTGCAAAGGACCAGAATTTCTATGGCAGCAAAGCAAAGCAAGGTGCAGCAGAAGGTAGCATGACAAGAGCAGCAACCAAGGTTCATAATAGCAACAAGAAGTCCATCATATGAATTCTTCAAGTGGGCAGCACTGCATACAATCATTGTACTAAGTCATTGTAAATACATTATTGTAAAAATTGTACTAGTGTCTATCTGCCAAGGGTTGAAAAGGCAGTGTTGGGAGGTCTAGGATCATCATTAGGTGGTTGTGTCAAAGTTGGGGTTATGGTCTAGTATATCTTCTTCTTCTACATCATTCTATATCATTGTAAAGTGGACCATTTTCCCTGGTACGGAAGTCCATTCTTCTTTTATTCTTCTATAGGGTGGTAGGGTGGTGCTAGGGTGAGTTGCAACTCATTGGGTGTTGGGGCATCTGTTTAGTTGACTACTAAAGAATCTCGAGCATTGGAGCATCCATCCAGTGGGAGCCGGAGAAGAATGATTTTCTAGATTCTAGGAAGTTGGAGCTTTATTTTCAATTGGAGTTGAATATTAAAGAATTATTTGAAAAGAATTAGGTGGTTTTTGTCCCGGAGTGGGTTTCCACCTTAAAAACTATGTGCATTTGTGTTCCTCTTGTTTGCTGCTATCATTGTACAAACACTGATAATAATTGAAGATTAACTAATGCTCTAGTTGTAAGGAATATCGATTCACCCCCCCCCCCTCAGTATTTCCAACAGGTTCAAGTAGCAAAAAATAACATCAAACATAAAAAACAAGCTCTCCAACTCTTAAAAGATAACCTGACTGTGGCATAGAACTAAATGAAACAACAAGCATATCAACATCATATTGAAATAAGTTTTGACGTAGGTGATTTGGTATTTTTACAACTACAACCATACAAACAAATGTACCTCAAGCAAGCTAAGAAGGATAATAAATTATCAACAAAGTAATATGGTCCTTACAAGGTGTTGCAAAATATTGATACTATGGAATACAAATTGGAGCTACTTGTGCCTTCCTGAGTACACCTAGTTTTCCTTGTTTCATGCTTAAATAAGGTTATATGTGACAAGCTCCTAGTTTAAAAAATAGTACTAGAACTTGACGAGGAAGGAAAAATCATATTGGAGCCGACAACTATGCAATCATTTAATTTCAGAGTATCTCATTAAGTGGAAGAACTTACTCACTAAAGATTCCACATTGGAGGATGAGAATTTTATACAAAAACATCCATAACTACTTGAGCATTGAGGAATTTTTTTTTTTGAATGAGAGGGGATGTCCGGTCCTTATAATACTAGTGTAGCCCCCATATTGTTATTGTTATGCCCCATGTAGCCTCCATATTGTTATTTTTGTGCTCGATACAAGTCCACTAATATTATTGTTGTGCTCTTAAATTATTATTGTTATGTATGCCTTGATTATATTGTGACCCTTTAGACTCCTATATATACCAAGGAAGTCTTATTATTGGTATCATCCAATAATTTTACATTCATGTGATGTAAAACTAGGTTTTCTCCTTGAAGAGACATATTCTCAAGTAGTTGATTGATCTTTTGTTCTGTTTTTTTGATCTATTTACACAATAAATACTTACCCTTGAAGGAAATAATCACAATTTATCCTATTTTCTTACAATAGGTAGGACACGACTTACCATGAGAGGTAATGATCACAACCTATCCTATTTTCTAGTGTTCCCTCAACCCCATGAGCTCTTTGGATCAATTCCTCTCCCTGGGAGCTCAAACAAAGGGGAAGAACATAGATTAATGATCTAGATCAATTGTGACCCTATCTCGGGAGGGTCACATCCACCAGTCCATGTTTCTCTCTGAAGGCCAAGAACTTCCCTTTCAGTAAAGGCTCGGTAAAAATGAACTTCATAGATCATTAGTTGAAACCTCATTGCTTCAATTTCATAACCAATCATCATTGGAAACACATTACTCCCTCTACACCAATTATCATGGATCACGAGATTCCATAAATCCCACTTTTTTATTGCAATATATCACAGTCATATCCAACACATGCTCAAACAACTATCCAAATATATTTATCAATCACACTGACTCAAAGCTAATCATGATAGAATATATATATTTAGGCTTTGTTGTACTCAAATAAACACAATTCTATTTATGGCTTAATTACGGTAGACCCCAAGATGCAAAAATGGCAAGATATGTTATTCCCGTCAACAACATTTTTTTTTCCAGTCTTAGTCATCATCGTTGTATCCATCATATTTTTGGCAGTGTGTCTCAGTCCATGAATGATAATTTCATGTAGATATCTCAACACATATTTAGCAAGATCCCAATAGAAATGTCCAGGCTCTATCTAGCTCATCTAGTTGTTGGCTCATCATAAGACCCAACAAATTTGAATGTGAATATGATCCTCTCCCAAATTTTTTCATGTAATCCATCATGACAAGTATTCGAAAATATACTTCCTTTAATGAGGAATTCACCACCATTTCTCTGTTGTAATGCTAATCTCAATATGTTGATCATCCTCACTCAGAGGTCAACTCCCTCTAGAAATGAACACTAAGATGACATGTGTTGGGTAAAAAAGGTGACTGTTAAAGGTAACCTTAATGTTTCACATTAATCATCAACCCAAGGTAATCATTTTATTTCAAGAGTGTAAGAAAAATATGTGCAAGTGAAGTCAGAGGTTAAATATTCTAAATCGTTGTGAGAAATGTTATCTAATTCTTGAAGTTCAATCAAATCAAATCAAAAGTAAACTATGAAATAATTCAAACCAATCAAAGGAATCAACTCTTGTTTTAAGCTTATGCAGAAATAACCACTCAATACTGAAATAAGGAATATATTGCAATTGAACAACACACTTTAATGAATTGAACAACTACCATAATGAATTGAACAACAATCCTAATGAATTGAAAAACAATCAATTATTTAACATTTTGAAATGGAATTCTCTATAACTCAACTAATAGCATCATTCGGAATTAAACAACAAACCAAACATTCACACTTATGATGAAAATACTTAAGAACTAATTGTATGCAGAATTGAACATCAAATACGTTGAAACTAGTCTACTGAAATTAAAAGTGTCACTTCATGATAAAAGAACATTAATGATAAATTTAATCTATTGAAAAGGTAATTGTAACATATCACATCTGTAATTAAAAAATTGAATGATAATGCTATAAAACCCAAAGGATAACTAAAAATGCAAGAATCGTAAATAAATGTATAACACATAGCATCAGGAGAACTCCCTGGGACTAGGTTCAAAGCCTCTAAAAGTCTTTTTCCAAGAGATACTCAGAAGCTATTTATACTGAAAACACCAATTTATTCATTAATCAATGGAGCAATACATTAGCACGAATTCGATGATTATGTCCGAATAAGTTTATTACAGGAAAATTATAATACATAAACAACCTCTCTTTCTCTCTTGCCTACATCCTTTTATAACTTAAAGGCGAAATAAAACAGAGTAATGAATCCTCAGGATCAGGAGATCCTGAGGCTTCATATCTATCAACTGAATAATTCAAGAATAAGCATGCTTCTACATCTTTCGCTGATTCGTAGGAAACGACACGATTCCATTTGCTTTTCTTGTTTGCTATTATTTGGCCATTCTGGTCAGCAATTTGGTTGTTTCAATTCCCTATTAATAAAGACAGAAAAAAAAAGTTTTTATACTATTAAACACACCTTTTATCAACAATTCATTCTATCCTACTTTTGCATCATTCTCCTTTAATTTATTGCTAAGACAAAGGAAAAACATATAAAATAAAATGAAAAATCATGCTAAAGATATGGGAAAAATGTACCTTTTTCTCGGCCCAACATACCCCCATGCTTACCTTTTTGCATGTTCTTGTGAAAAAATATGATTGAGGTTTATATGGGTTAAAGAATATGTAGGATATACTTCTTGCTTGTAAAGTCTAAAACCATGTTTCTGTTTGACCTTTGCAAATACTAAGTTTGTGTGCCCCTCTAGTAACTCATAATCACGAGGATAGTCTTCAAGAGGGTACCATATGATGGGACATCTATATTTGTACCCTATTAATGTAGGACCCATATTCAAAATTATATTACTGTACATAAGAAAACGAGAAACAACAGCTTTGAAGTTCCTATACCCAAATGGTTCTATGTTCTTAACATTATTTGTAGAGGCTTGCCATCTCTATTTGGCTGCTGATAATGCTTCTTCCTGAATATCCTGGAGGTATGCCCATCCATTCTACACAATATTTTTGTGAATAGGTCCCAATTTGGCTATCACCCCTTTCCATTGCATAAACTTCTTATGTTTAGTAAACAAATATAAGGGTTTGGTAGGTTCCCCTCTGACCCATAGATCTAAACCATGTTCTCTTTTCTGAAAGGTATTGTAGGCTTTATCCCATCTAGTCTAATTTTTGGAAAAGGATAGAAAATCTTGGAACTAAATGTCCCCTATGAAGGGACTGGGGTTACTATCTCTATCCTCTTCTAGAAAGAAATTGTGCAAATACAATTCACACAAAAGGTGTTGGGTTTTTTCATCCTGATCGTTACAACATTGGAAAAACTCTTCAATGGTTTTGAAGGTAGTGGGTTTCCCTGCTCTGAAAGCTTTGATTTTCAGAAACAGATATGTTTCTACTAAGAATAAGGCATAATTAGTGGCTGGTGCCCTGTAAGTCAACACATCTGAGTAAAGAGAACAAATAACACTAGTTTGTTTCTTAGCCTATTCCAATTGATCCTGTGCCTTTTTCACTTTTTCCCTTTCTTCCATAAGCTGGGAAAAGGTTTCATCTTCGGTTGCAGAAAGGTCTTTGAATCGTTTTAGTAGTGCTTCTTATACTATGCCAATTCATGCTAAACTTGAGTTAATTTTTTGTGAAGCTTTTGATTGGAATATTTTTCTATCAAAGGACTGTAAGCAGGTGTTACCTCTGTTTGAGTCTCATTGTCTCCGGTAAGTATTAAAATAGCCTGCATAGAGACTTCAGTAGTGTGTATAAAATCCGTCTGTATAGATATTTAATCAGTATCTATCAAAACAGTCTGTACAGAGACTTCAACAGTATCTACTGTTTGGGTAACAAAATCTGTTTGGGTTCCCATGGTAGCTAATTCCTTCTTAGCCTTCCAAGCCTTGTCTGCTTCTTTCAACCATTTCCTTAATTGTTTTACCATTTTTCTCAATTTCCTGCATTTCCTGCTCATTTTTCTTAACTTAATCTTAGATGATTTTTCTTTTGGCAGGGTTTTGGCAGGAGAAGGAATAGCAGTGGCTTCGGGTTCAGGAACTGTTGTGTCAGTTCTAGGGTTATCAGAGATGATTTTTTCTTCAGGCGTCCAAGAGGTTATTTCAACATTGATTTCCTGCTTGGGTTGAGTAATATTTTCTTCAGGCATCAAGGGAACTATCTCAATACTTGTGTCACGTTCTAATAGAACAGTATCCCCTGGTTGGTTTCTAGACTCAGATATTCTCTCTACCTAATCTTCCCTACTCACCCATTCATTATCAGAGGGAGATAAAACCTTCAAATCCTGCAATTCATCATTGGAAGGTAGGATTTCAGTATGGCTAGAGCTGCTAGCAGAGGCAGACTGGTTCAAATGGTCCCTTTGTTCCTCGGATTGTTCAAATGGGTTCCCAATTTCACAAAATGTTCTCATTTGTTCTATTACTTGAGACATTTCCTCCTCGTAGTCTTGTAAAGACATATTTTGAGGGCTCAGAGGTGGTGTATGGGATGGTCCCATCTCATCTGGAAATACAAAGGTGTTTTTCCGTTGTTGTAACATTTCAGACCGTCTCCGTTTTCCTGGTTCTGCAGTCGAAACATGGGTTCTCTTCCCTCTTGCTCTCTTTTGTATGACTACTCTAGGGAGTTCAATTTCTGCTCTCTCTGGGTTTTCTTCAGGGGCAGGTAGGGCGAGATTAACAAAGCTATCCCATGTTAACTGTGTTTGTTTAACTCATGAATAATAATAAATTTAATCAAGCCATGGTGACTGATAACTACTTGAGGGTTTTTAGCTCTTCTTATCCAAACAGTAGTATCATGAAATATAGAATTTAGGAAAAAGTGAAAATTAATTGAAATTTTTTGCTTGAGAACAACTAATAGTTTAAGTTGGCAGGACTTTACCACATCCTGGCGTTCGTCACATGTGATATATTTTTGAATGAAGACTGCAAATTCTTGCCAAGACTGCTGCAAGGACGCAGTGTCAATACCTTTTCCTTTTCATTCCAGTGGCTCACTTGGAACCTGATACACTGCAACTGCCTCTTATATAAGAAAATGTTTATCAGTCCATGTTTCTCCTTCTATTGGAAGTCTAGAGACCTCAGCGATGATTTCTTCAGAGACTGGTATGATTCTTCCTTTGACTATGGTATTCCCTTCCTGCAGGTTTTGCAAGAATTAAATTGCTATCTCTGTATTAAACCCTTGTAGTCTGTATAAATATGGAATCCAACCAGCTTGCTGGAGAATGATGCGAGCTAATTCCGAGGCTTGAAATATTGTAGGTTCATTGTGGAGAGAATTTCCACCCATGGCTACTTTGTTTTCAGAACTGGTTTCTTCACCCTTCTGCATGCGTTTCTTTCAGCTCTATTAGTTAAAACAACATAAACAATGCATGCGGCTTTTATAAAATATATCATTAAAAATGTGACTACCTGACTTAAATGTAGTGATTCTATCGTCCAATCAGCATATCCAAAGGGAGTCACATGGTTAATTCACATGCTTATTCATTATGAATATTCGTACCCCCTCCAATGAGAGAAGGGCATCCATGACCTTTAAGCTCAAGAAAAGAGGAAAGGTGGTAGAAATCATCAATGCACACGAAGTAAAAGTTAGAAGTTGGTAATAGTCACAAATGTATATTAGGTGGAAATGACCAAAAAGGGAGAAAAGCAGAGTAGCAATCATTATGAAAAATATTTCCTATTTTAACGACATAGTATGATGGAAGTATGACAGGTGACAAATTATGATTGATGTTTTCATCACTCAATTCAGCATGATAATATAATTCACTCATAGTTGATTATGCGGGTAGGTTTTGATAACGATAACACTTATTCAAGTAGTGTATTTATCTTCAGGAATGGATCAATAAGAAATAGAGCATATAAAAGTAATTGGCTATTGTTAGAAAAATACTCTGATACCATAAGCAGAGCCACTGCTGCCAGTAGGCGTCCATAGCCTCGACAGGGTTGATATTTTAACCCGAAAATGAGCTAGAATCCTCTATTTAAAAGTAGACATTTTTCTTCTTTTATGGAGAGACCACTATGCTGGTGTGGTGGCCAGATAGTCATAGTGCCATTCACAAAGATTTTAACAGAGTGATCAGTTTGACTCGTGATGAGACCTTTTGTCCTTCAAGTAGTTTTATTTGTCGAGAAGGTCACTACCCTGTGTGTGTTGGCCATTGTGGGAATGTCACTTGTTAAACCCTCATGATCATGGTAGGTTGGCTCGTGATGAGACCCCCCCTATTCTCTCTTTTTTTTTTTATAAAATTTCACATAGAGATAAATTTTATTTTTATTATAAATGGAGGGAGGCTCATTAACTCCTTAAGAGTTAGGGATGGTGTAAGAAGTAAAAAGAATGTCAATGCAATTGATGCTTTTATTCCTATATCCTCATGCTGAAGAGAATTACCACTTGAGAGTGTAAAAAGATATACCAGCACAATAATATGGTAATGAATTGTGTAATAACATGTCTGAACATGAGATATCTAACCCTTCATTATACAGATAAACCATGTCAGCTTCCGAAGCATAGATTTCCATCAAAATTTCAAAAGAACATAATATTAGTAATATCACTACTTTTCTCTTCTTCAGGTGCCAATTCCTTTTCTTAAAATGGTTTTTATGGAGAGGATGTGTAAAGGAAGAGTGGATATTCGAAAAGAAATCATCAAAAGACAAAAAAAATTTCTATTTTGAAAAAAAGAAAGAAGACAAAAAACATGCTAGAAATGAAATCAACCATTCAATTGGATTAAACGGCAACTGTTCAATTCAATTAAAGAACAACTTTTCAATGGTTTGAACAGAAAAAGTAAAATCACGCTAAAAAAATAGTCATTCACTTAAATTGAATGGTAGCTGTTCAATTCGATTGAACAACAACTGTTCAATGGATTGAATAGTAGGAGTAAACACAATAAAAAAACAGTCGTTCACTCGAATTGAGAAACATCTGTTTAATTCGATTGAAAAACAACTGTTCAATGGATTGAACAACAGGAATAAAACACACTAAAACCTCAGTTGTTCAATTGGATTGAACGTTAGCTGTTCAATTCAATTGAACAACAATTGTTCAACGAATTAAACAACAAAACACACAAAAGAAAAAAAAAAGAATGCCACTGTGAGCATCAAAATAATGAAAAAAGAAATGGAATTCTTGTATACAATGATGAAAAGAACTATAAATTGCAAGAAACATATATATAATATTTACAAGAGGAAATTGTTATCACCCAAAAATGAAGCATCATTTGAAAAAGTTAAATAGGTTCATGTGTCAATGGTAGGGTTGTAGGATTCATTTTTTATATTCTTGGTCAAGGGAAATTTTAAATTTCTCTTGTTGAAGCTCACCCTAAGGTCTAAACCCACTCACTTTTAAATCCCCTTATGTCGCATCACTCATAATTTTCTGATAGATTTCAATTCCCAAGGTTTTTGTACCAAAAATGTCATTTTAGCCAAGAAACCACAATTTTGTAGCGAAATACACGAAGAAATGTCACTTTTCGCTACGAAACTGCTGATAGTTTCGTAGCGAAAACACCCAGATTTACACTAGATATGCTACGGAAGCGTGGTTTCCTATCTGTCTTGTCAGATTAGCTGTTAGGTTTTAGAATATCGTCGGGAAAGGGTAAGTTAGATACCATTCCACTCATAGAGGGATAAGATCAAGGTACATGGTCAGGTCTGAAGTCATCATCACCAGTTTAAGCATGTATAAGTCATCATTGTGTCATGAGAAGACATAAAACCTCAAAATATTTCCTAATTTAGTTATTTCTCATTTCTTATTTCTTATTTGTGTCATATGGAGCTTTGGAGAGCTATTACATTAAACCAAAGTAGTGGCTAGTGTTTTCAAAGGTTTACATTGTGCACTATCAAGCAAGGCTGCAAACTATCAAGCGAGGCTGTGAAGGCATTAAATAAACCATGGCAGAACAAATAAGGACAAATAAGGGTGGCCAATCCCTGAGATATGAACCAACAGATATGAATTTGATCAATGAAGACCCAACAGTTGTGGAAGTCTTCAGAAGGATAGGTTGCTTATAGTTTTGTGAAAGATTACAAGGCTGCCATGTATAGGTTTCCAAAGAGTTTTCTTTAAACTTCAGTGGAACAACCACCAAAGTGGGAATGCTTAATATTTCCATCACACCAGAGGTTATTGCTGCAACTACATGGATTCCAAGGGGACAAGAGAAGTGGTTCAAAGGTTTCTAGTTAACATGGAGTAGTGCAAAGAGTTTATGAAGCTTGAAAACAGTGAAATGGATCTCACTAATGCCATTCCAAGGAGATGCATGAAGGAAAACTACTCAAAATTGCTACTCATCATCCAAAAGTATTTTACTTGTGAAGGGAGAAACCATAAAGTCTACTCATATCATTTCAAGCTACTCCTACACTTTACTGGTAAGATTTCCCTTGATTTGCCTTTCTATTTACATAGAAGTTTGTCAAAAATGGTGGTAAGGTCCAAGAAAAATCTGAAGGGAGTGAGACTTCATTGTTTCATCATGGTTTACTGAAACTACTGGTTTTGGATGAACTCCAAAGGCTAGGCAGAGACTGGTCTTCATTTTTGTTTGTTAGTGGTTTTGAGTTGGATGCTCTTACTCCTTCAAGAACTCCTAAACCTAGTAGAATTCCATCACCCTTAGTAGCAGAACAGAGTGAACAATTGGTGGTAGAACCAAGTGAAACAGCAAGAGTAGAACCAATTGAAAAAATCATGATGGAAATAGAGCAAGTGCAGAGTTTTGATACACCAAATGTCCCACCTGCAAAACAAAAATCAAAAGTGGTCAAACCTACAAAACAAAAACAAGCTGTGAGTAAACAAGGAACCAAAAGGATGACAATGAGCCAAATAGTGGCCTTGGAAGAGAAAACAGTGGCTGTAGAAGACAGAGCAGTAGCTAAAGGAAATCTATAAGACATATTACATGCCATTGACATAGAAGAAACTCCTATATTCCAAGTCGAGGACATTGAGAAAGGTGGATGGAAGCTCAAAAAGGCCAAATCTGCAAAGAAATTAGAATTTGAAGGAGAAGATGCAGGTTTTATGTTCCAAGAAAGAAAGAATATGACAAGGCATGCTAGAAAACTATTAGAGAGCAGTAAATAGATTCATCCACCTACTGACACAGTCCAACCACCACAAGACATCATTGACCTTTCATCACCTGCAGAGAAATATACAGTTAGAAAATCAAAGAAAGGAAAAGAGAAGGTGATGGAAAAAACATAGTTTCAACTCCTTGAAGAAAAAATTAAATTGCCCAACCATAAAATTGTTGTTATGAAGAAAGAAGCAAGGAAACACAATGTAGAGAAGGTTCAATTTGAAAATATGAAAGAAATTTGGGAAGATCAGGTTGACAGTGCTTCCAAGAATCTATATTATACACAACAACTTATCAAATGGACCATTCCATTGAGGAAAGAGGTCAAACATGTCAGGAAAATGAACACACATTTGAAAGCCACCAACAGAAAATTGAAAGATCAGGTTAAGGACCTCCAAGAGCAGCTTGAAATAATTCATGAGGAGTTGGAGAAAAAAGGCCTTAAAATGACAGTAGTTGAGGAGAAAATTGCTGAACTCATCATCAATTAGGAAGAAACCCCTCAAGAATCATAGTGTGAGCTGGTTTATGATTTTGAAGACTAATGGCATGTCAGAAACTAATTTTTTTCACTTAGAAGGTAGATTTTTGAAGCTACACAAAATTATGGAATTTTGACCGTTTTCAGTAGTTTCGTAGCGTGCCTGGGCTTGAAGAACAACAAAACGCTACGAAACTACTGTATCTTTCCTTTTTGTATTTTGAACTAGCTTTTGGAGCTCTCAAGAGTTGAAAGTGGTATGGAAGATGCATTAAGGAATAATGAACATCATGCAGGAGGAAAGAACCAAAAAGGATGATGGCAAAGGCATTTTTGCAGTGCTATGAAAGTATGCTATGAAACTATATTACTTTCGTAGCTTACTGTTTTGGAGCTTTATAAGCAGGTTTTTGGGCATATTTGGATAGCTGGATACTATCAAAGTGTTAAAGGACCATGACAATAGTTATTCAAGACTTAAAGACCACGAAATGAAGACAAACTACCAGCCAAAGCATTCATTGAAGATGAAGACTAGTTTCTTAAAAAACAGGGTTTATTTCCAGTTTTAGAGAAGGTCAATTAAAAGGTCATGTAGTGATGAGTCCCATCACACCCTATTCGAACATGTGAAAGCATAGTTGTCAAAATGTAATTTCTTTTAGGAGATAAGGTTGTTATTGTAATAATGAACAGATTGAGTCCTATTAGGAAAAGGATTGTCAAGTAGGATAGCTGTCATTTTCTCATGAAATAGATGTTTTATGGTTATGCAAGGTGTCATTAGGAAAAACTTTGATGAATCTAGCCAGGAGGTAGATCATTTCATGATGTAACAAATCTATTAAAGGGCAGAGAGTCGAATTTGTCATGGGTTGGAGATTTTTTGGCAAAACTGCAGCTTTATGTAAATTGACTGTTTCCAGTAATACATAGACTTGTTTCTTGACCAACCTAAGATTCTGATTGAGTTTTTAGTGCTTACATTATCTATATATTTTATGTGTCCCATTAGAAGTGGTTTTCATATTTAATACTCAGAATTAATTCATGTAATGCTCTGACTTCCTTTCTAGATGAATTGTCTGTGTGATTTCTTGTTTCATGTATGTGTACTTCTCATAAAAACTCTTACCTACCTCAGCTTCCATGTCAAGTGAAATTACTATTGAATCAATGAAATTGTTGACTCCATAAGCCCAATGTTTGCATACTGATACTATTTTCAACCTATACTCATCACAAGCAAGTTGTTTTCCAAGTAGAGTTATCCATCTAAATACATATTTATTCAATATCATTAACCCTTTGAGAGAGTCCTCTCAGACCGAAGAGGCTAAGATTCAGTCACAAGATTGGTTTGAAAAAATTACATGAGATTGTCTGATTAGCAGCCTATTAGGTGAAATTTTGTGATAACAGAAATAACAATTTTTTATGAACTTAAAGCTACCAGGCCATCATCCCCTGCGACTAAAATTTGGATAGTGGGGTCGTCATGCACCTGCTGGTAGGAAGACTATTTCATAAGTGGTTTATGATAGAGGCACACTCAGTGTCCATTGAATCGAAAGGCAGAGCTAGATCCATATATCCATATATGGTGGTCAAGGTAATGGTACCGTTGCTATGCACTTCTTGAATTTCGTATGGCCTGAGCCACCTTGTTTGTAACTTACCCAAGAAGTCTTGGAATCTAGAGTTGTAGAGAAGTGCCCAATATCCTTTCTGGAATGTCTTCTTTTTTATGAGGTTTTCATGCCACTTGGCACGTTGCTGTTGAATAATTGCAGTGCGCTGTAGAGCAAGTAGTCGTGCTTCATCCAATTCATTTATTTGTTAGAGTCTTGTAACTTGGGCCGCTTTCAAATCCAACCCCACTTCTTGGGCTGTTGTAAGAGTCTTTATCTCAAATTCAATGGGAAAAATTGGTTCCTTTCCAAATACCATATGGTACGGAGAATATCTGGTGGTGTTTTGCTAAGTTGTGTGATAAGCCCACAAGGCCTCTGGAAGTCTAGTAGCCCAGTCCTAGCAATGTGTTGAGACATTTTTAGTGACAATTGACTCAAGGAATTTATTGGTGTTTTCAACTTGCCCGTTTGCCTATGGGTGGTAGGGAGAGGTGACTCTATGGGTGACATGGTGGTTCCTTAGAGTGGCCATGATTTTATTTCCCACAAACTGTGCCCCTCCATTTGTTATAACTTCGCTAGGTAAGCCATATCGCACAAATAGTTCAAAAATAAAATTGATCACAGACTCTTCTGTAGCTCTCGACAAAGCCACTCTTTCTACCCACTTCATCATGTAATCTGTGGCAACTAGTATGTAGGCCTTCTGATTTGATAGCGGGTTGAGTGGCGCAACAAAGTCCAGTGGCCACCATTCAAAAGGTTCTACTACCAACTATGGCTGCAATGGCATCTAATCAAATAAGCCAGGGCAACCCATTCTTCGGCAACTATCGCAAGCTTGGACATATTTGTTAGCATATTTAAAAATTGTGGGCCAATAGTAGCCCATTTGTAATACTTTGTGCCCTGTCCTGCGATATGAAAAATGGTCGCCACATGGTTCGTCATGACAGTCCCTCAAGATGTCATAAATATCGTCTTCTGGGATGCATTTGCGTATATGCATATCAGCTCCTGTATGGAAAAGATATCCATCGATCCAGGAGAATATAGCACTGCGCTGAAAAATCAGCTTGCGTTCCTTTGTTGTAAAGTGTCTTGGAAAATTTCCTACTACCAAATAATTCACTACATCTACGTACCATCGTGCTTTTAATGCTACAATGAACAAATTCTCATTAGGGATCTGATCATCCATTACTAGTGGGTCACTAGATTTTGGAACTCTAGACAGGAAATCTGCAACTACATTCTCCTTTCCTAGATGGTCCTTGATAGTTATATCAAACTCCTGTAAAAGAAACAACCACTGAGTCACCCTTCCATTTGTAATAGGTTTGTTAGCTAAATATCTAATTGAAGAGTGATCGGTATACAAGAAGACTTGCTAGCCAATTATATAATGTCTAAATTTATTGATAGCATAAATGACATCCAAGAATTCCTTTTCGATCACTGCATAGTTTATTTCAGTAGGAGTGAGATACTTGCTAATATAGTAAATAGCGTAGGGCTTCTTGTCCTCTTCTTGACCGAGAACCGCTCCTATCGCTGTATTGGATGCATCTGAGGAAATGTGAAAAGGTAGCTCCCAACTGGGGCCACGTAAGACTGGTGCAGTCAAGTCAAATCTGAAAAAGAAGTCACACTTGTCAGACCAATGGAATTCAACATTTCCAGTTAATGCATACAAGGGTGCAACAATTTTTGAAAAATTATTTATAAACCTAAGGTAGTAACTTGCATATCCAAGGAAAACATGTACCTCTGTTTGAGTACAAGGTGTGGCTAATAAGAGAATTACCTCTATCTTTGCCGGATCTACTTCTATTCCAGAAGCAAAGATGTAGTGTCCTAGGATCACTCCTTTGGTCATCATCATGTGACACTTTTCATTGCGCAAACATAATCTGGTAGAAATACATCGTTCCAATAATTTTTCTAGTGTTTGTAGTGCCTGATCAAAGTCATCTCCATATGGAGTAAATTAATTCATGTAAACCTCGAGCCCTTCATTTATTAAATCAGAAAAAAATGTTGAGTATGGCCCTTTGAAATGTTGTTGAGGCATTGCATAGTCCGAATGGAAATACCCTATAGGCGAATGTACCCCAGGTGCAAGTAAAGGTCGTTTTATCTTGGTCTTCAAGGGCTATCTGTATTTGATTGTAACCACTGAAACCATCAAGAAAAGAGAAGAACCGCTTTCCTGCTAATGTATCAAGGACCTGATTGATAAAGGGGAGGGGGAAGTGGTCTTTCTATGTGGCTTTGTTCAGTTCTCTGTAATCCACATAGATTCGCCACTTACCATTATTTTTAGGAGCGACTACTAAAGGAAAGATCCATTTGTTGTCTGAAATAGGATAAATGAAGTTTACATCTAGCAGCTTTTGTAATTCATCTTTTACAATGTCTTTCAGATGCGGGTTTAACCACCATTGAGGCTGATGAATAGGCCGAGCATCCTTTTTAGCATAAATGTGATGTGTGCATAGTTGAGGATCTATACCCTTCATGTCTAGGTAGTCCCAAGCAAAGGATCCCTTATATTTTTGTAAAATTTTCATGAGCTTTTGATGCTGGTCACTATCCAGACTGTTGTTGATATTTAAAACTTTTCCTGGATCAAATTCAATTGGCATGTTGTTGCGGACAACAGTCGTGGGTATGTGCTGGTCATCAATGTCTGCTAAGGGGTCCTCTTGTGCTTCATTATCAAGAACTTCTTTTAACATTTGGCACTTTAAATTTTCTGAAGGAGATGGTTGGTTTATGAAGTTATTGTTTACATCGTCTTCAGTTTGATCTTTGAACTCGAGTGCTTGAAAAATTTTCAGCGTTGAACGAATGTTTTGTTCCTAGTATGTATGTGGTTGTTTGTGAATATTTATAGTGGGAAGACTTGGTTTGGAAAGGGGTATATGGAAATATTCTTTATGGCATCTCCTTTAGCAATGGTCATGCTGCTTGTTTGACAACCTAAGTAAGCATCGACCATCGCTAACCAAGGTTGTCCCAATATCAGGGGATGTCCATCTAACCTACTTTTTGGGTTAATGACTAAAAATTCTGTCGGGTATTCTGATGAGTCCACAAAAACCAGGATGTATTGTAATATACCTTTTTTTTTTACAACAGATCTGTCAGCAAGTTCTAGCAAGGCAGATGTGGGCTTCCAAGGCTGTTATACCCAATGTCTCACAGGTTTATGTAGTTAAGATGTTAATGGCTGCCACCAAATCAATTAATGTATTTGAAAAGGAGTGACCATAGATCTGTAATATGACTATGGGGTTTCCTGGATCCTCGTATTTTATTGGTGTCTCTTTACCCAAGAGTAAGTCTGACAGTGCTCCCACTACATGAACAGTTGGTAAAGTCTTTCCTTTACTCACCTTTTTTTTACGCATAGTTCTTTAATTGTTTTGGTATAGATAGAGATGTCTTGTATAGCCTGCAGGAGAGGAATTTTAATTCAAATATTTTTTAATTTCCCTAGGAGATCAAAATCTGAAGAGACCATTGGTTTAGGTAATTTTAATCTCTTAGGGAATGGAGGAGAGGAAATAATAAGGTTTTCAAGATATTTTTGGTCAACTGTGTCCCTCCACTGTCCTATCTCTATTTCTATCACAGTTGATTGTTTAGGTACTGTTGGAATTTCAGACTCAGGTTGTGGTAGGGAAATATCTTCTTTAGGTGAAATAACATGCCTTGATCTCAGCCTAAGTTCATTGCATTCCTTCAATTCAGTTTTGGAGTTTGGGGTTTCAACAATCTGGATCAGTTGAATCGGCTTGTTAGTAGGATTAGGATTGGGTTAAGCTGGAAGTTGAGGGTGCATAATAGGCTGAGAATTGTGTTGGACTGGGTATGGAGCTAGTAATGTGGGTTGATTCTGAGCCCCTATTCCGATAGGTAAATTGGTCAGTCCCAAGGGTCGCTACCAGTTTTGAGACCAATTTGTATTCTGTGAAGTGGAGGCAGGCCACTGGGACTGATAAGGATTGTTTTGCCAGTACAGAGGAAAGAAAGGAAAACTTGGCCAATCATTACTCGAAAGAGATTGTGTTGGCCAAGGAGGCATCGAAAATGATTGGGATGGCCAGGCAAAAAAAGGTGATTGTCTTTGCCATGCAGTTCCATAATTCTGTTGATTAAATTGCGGAGAAGAAAAGAACTGAGACGGGTCTTGTGACATACCTAGTCGTGCTTGCCATTGTTGACGTTGATTCATTAGATACACCAGTTCTGTTTCTTCTTCTTCCTCTTTAAAAACCACTTTCAACCTTGGGAGTGAAGGGCACTGCTCAGTGGCATGGTCCTTGGTACAAATATCACATGTTTGGACCATGTCTAATGGACACTCCCGCTGGCTATGCTTCTTTTGATAGCATGGGAAAAAAACAACCAAGTTCTGTTCTGCTAAAGCTTGCTTTTGCTTGGCTTGTAGGACATCTAGCTGCATTGTGAGGGTGCCTAAGATATTGGTTTTAAAATCTTCTAAAATATTACCAAATTCTTCTCTGGTTATAGTGCCACCTAACTGTTTATAATTCCTTGTAACTAAATCTTGTCCGGTTGGTCTACTTCGCATACTACCTCGCGAGCACCTGATACACAATGCAATAATGTCATCATATTCTTCTTGAAATATGCCCCCTTTTCCCATTATATTAAGTGTCTCTACCCATTCTTATTTCATTCCTTTAATCATTTTTGCTTTCAAAATGTCTTTAGACAGTGTAGTATATGGAGATATTTGCAAATTATACTGAAATAGTTCAACATATTATTCTAATGTCTCATTTTATTTTACAGATATATTGAAGATTTTGTATTTTAGTTCCGAGTCCAGTAGTAATCTTGATATTTTTTAAGAAAAGATTTTTTCATCTGATCCCAACTATTAATGGTTCCTCCATTGAGCCCCATAAACCAGCGTAGTGCTGCCCCTTCCAATAAAGAGGGAAATAGCTTTAGCTTTTGAGGGTCAGTGGTGTACTCATATCCCCTACACAAAACATCAAATTCAAATAAAAATGCATCTGGATCTTCCAAGGTCAGCCCATGGAAGGTGGGGATGTTTTGTAACGAAATAGCTTTCATATGGGCATTTGCGGTCGAATCAACAATGGGATACTCCAATGTTGATGTCTGTCTCTGGGGTTGATTATGCGCCATCTGATCAAAGATGTTCCAATAACCTTCAGGGATTTCTTGATCTGGGAGGATAATTTGAGTTGATTAGGGGGTGGATTTGGAGGAGGCCTTGCAGCGCTACCTCGATCTGGAATATTGGGTGTTTCTGTCTCAACCACTATCTCAGGAGATGCAGGCTTTGGAGTTTTTACCTGTACTTCACTACTAGTTTCTCCCTCTCCTTCTTGCAAATTGCAAGAATTTCCCTCTCTCGAAGGTTTGGCACTTAAGTGTTCTATAGTCTGAAAGCTTCATTCAGACCCTTCTGTTTCGCTGTGAATATCGGTGTGGGCTGCAGATGGTGAGGCTGTTGCTTGAGGGATTATAGTAGGACTCGTTCCAGGAATGGTTTTAGGTCCTACGGATGCCTGGGATTCAGCCTTCTTAATGATTTCATCTATATATGCTGTTCTGCCAAGGGCCACCGACCCCTTGGGTTTTTCGGATTTAAGTGGGGGGTTTTGATCTAATTCTATCTTTTTCTTCCTAGTCATAAAAAAACAAAAACACCTATCCTATTAACCTCTGTACAATTGCTGAGAAGCGGGATGGAGAGTAAGAGTTTTTCTTGGTAGTACGCAAGTTCTTGCCTCTCGTTTTCAATACCCAATTCTTTCACAACAAAAGAAAAAAATAAAAGACATCACTCCTAAACACTCTCCCCGACAATGATGCCAAAATGTTGGGTCAAAAAGGTGACTGTTAAAGGTAACCTTAATTTTTCACATTAATCATCAACCCAGGGTAAGTCCTTTTATTTCAAGAGTGCAAGAAAAATATATGTAAGTGAAGTCAGAGGTTAACTATTCTAAATCGTTGTGAGAAATGTCATCTAATTCTTGAAGTTCAGTCAAATCAACTCAAAAGTAAACTATGAAATACTTCAAACCAATCAAAGGAATCAACTCTTGTTCTAAGATTATGAAAAAATAACCACTCAATGTTGAAATAAGGAATATATTGCAGTTGAACATCATGCTTTAATGAATTGAGTAACTACCTTAATGAATTGAACAACAATCCTAATGAATTGAACAACAATCAATTATTTAACATTTTGCAATGGAATTATATATAACTCAACTAATAGCGTCATTTGGAATTAAACAACAAACCAAACATTCACACTTATGATGAAAGGAATTAAGAAATAACTGTATGCAGAATCGAACAACAAATACACTGAAACTAGTATAATGAATGCAAAAGCATCACTTCATGATAAAAGAAAATTAATGATAAATTTAATCTATTGAAAAAAGGAATTGTAACATATCACACCTGCAATTAGAAAACTGAATGATAATGCTATAAAACACAAAGGATAACTAAAAATTCAAGATTCATAAATAAATTTATAACACAAAGCAGCAGCAGAACTCCCATGGACTGGGCCCGAAGCCTCTAGAAGTCTTCTGCCAAGAGATACTTAGAATTTGTTTATCCTAAAAATGAAAATTTATTCATTAATCAATGGAGCAATACATTATCACGAATTCAACGATTCTGTCCGAGGAAGTTTATTACATGAAAATTATAATACATGAACAACCTCTCTATCTCTCTCACCTACAACCTTTTATAACTTAAAAGCGAAATAGAACAGAGTAACGAATCCTCAGGATCAGGATATCCTGAGGCTTTGTATCTATCAACTAAATACTTCAAGAATAGGCGTGCTTCTACATATTTTGCTAATTCGTAGGAACCAACATGATTCCGTTTGCTTTTCTTGTCTGCTGTTATTTAGTCATTCTGGTCAGCAGTTTGGTTGTTTCGATTCCCTATCAATAAAGACAAAAAAAAATCAGTTTTTATACTATTAAACACACCTTTTATCAAAAATTCATTCTATCCTACTTTTGCATCATTCTCCTTTAATTTATTGCTAAGATGAAGGAAAAACATATAAAAGTAAATGACAAATCATGCTAAAGATAGGGGAAAAATGTACCTTTTTCTCTACCCAACAACATGAACTTGTTAGAAATAAATTATTAGCTTATAAAAACAAACACTAAGGACATACCTTCAAATTTGAAGAGAAATTGGGGTCTGCATCAAGTTTCCATTAATCCAAGCATTCCAAGTCTGTAGGACTTTCTTGATTCCATATAGGACTTACTTCAATCTATAACCACGAATATATTTTCATGTGCCTCTAAGGTAGCTCTTATATGCCATATCTTGGAGGAATCCAATCTGATAATAGTGAAAAGGAGTTTGGATCTTATTAGAGTCCTCTCCCTTTGAGAGAATATTCCTTATCCCTATTTAGTATAGTGAAATAATTTTAAACTAATGTGTCTTTGTCATCTAAAATATCCTATTTGATTATTAAAATATAGTGTACTTCCTATAAATGGGAAGCCTCTTTAATCATAGTCATCAACCTGTGATCCTTCTTTCAAAGTCTAATCTCTCATCCATATTTAAAGTGCCATTCTAATCATGGGAAGGATATGTATCCTTCTTAATCTCGACATTGAGGAGTATTTCCTTACATCCATTTGTTATAATTGATGACCCCAAGACAAGAGCAAGAGAGATAGTAGAAAAAGTAAATAAAAATAATGAAAGTGTACCTAATGATGAGGCAAGACTATATTTCTTCTCTAGATATGAGAGTAGATCCTTCATTTTCCTGTGCTAGCTCCCTCTTAAAGCTAACTCTTCCTACAATAATCTACATCTTGATGATCCTCAATATAGATCACATCCTCATCCAAGAAGTTAGTTAAAAAAACACTCAAATATTTATGTGTAAAGAATAAAAAATAGTCAAGAACGATTAATATAAACAAGAGTAGAAAATAATATAAGTCTTGAAAGTACTTATCTTTCATGAGTATTGTAGGAAGCTATTGACTCCCTCTTGATCTTGTACCATGGGCCATCAACCATATGTCGATATCGTCTTCAAAATAAATACATCTTTATGAGTACCACATGTATCCTTTATCTCCTTCATCGACACCCAAGTCCAACCATCAATGCATGCAATGATCATTGAAGTTGCAACATACCCTTCTCCTAGGGTTTCACTAAATATACCACGGGCTTCCATTGTTGTAGGAATTTATCATATCTAAGTACACTCTAATATTTTCTCACAAACCCTTACCTCTATTTGCAAGAACAATGAATTCCTAGGGCTTCCTTCAAACCATAACATTATTTTAGGTCTTTGCCATATTTATCAATTTCATTATACTTTGATCATGAGCTTCATCATAGGTGTATTCATAGGGGGTGATCTCAATGACTTTTCTCCATCCTAGCTCTGATCCCATGTTAATTTTCAGGGCTAGATTGTTCTCTATTGTAGATAATTTCATTTATGATTTTTTCATAAGTTTCACATAACATTGACCCCATAAAATATACTCATTAGAAATTATGTAGAGAGGAAATTAAACATAAATAATGCAGTGGAAAAATAAATAACAACAAAATAAAATCATGCACAAATAGAGACAGTGTGATTTAGGTCAGAGAGCAGGGCAAAAGTCCACAAGGGGGAAAACCCAACTAGATTCTTCTTCTATTAGATATTCATCAATTGTATAGATGATATATAGAGTACAATAAGAATGAGACATATTCATTAATCATGTTAGACCACCAAGGGAAAATCCAAGTCAGTTCACAACTTCGTTTGTGAACAGAACGAAACAAATCTAAGAGAGTCCTATCATGTCACTGCCATATACAAAAACACATATGCTATAGAGACAATGTCAAATCTTTCATTCACCATGTTATTACTGGCATTGAGAAGTTGCTATCATCATGTTCATTGTCACAACCATATTAGGTTTTGGCCATATCACTATTAATGTCACCATTATTCAATGTCATCAAAGTCACTACAATATCTTTGCCATGAAGTTCATTTCCATAAAAAACATCACTGCCTTGTCATTGATACTATCATATTAAGATCAATGTCATGCATTTAGGTCACTGTCTTAGTATATCACTGATAAGGCAAGGTTCAATGCCATGTCAACGTCAATGGCATATATCCAAGATATAGATCATCAATTCATTGTCCATATTTCTATGTCATTTCTATACAACAAAGTCACTTGCAAATTATAACAAGGTTACTCTACCATATATTAGTATTACATCCCTATTGACATGAGGGTTTCCATAAACACAAGTATCACCCATATAGCCATAAACATTAGTTCCCTATATCTAAACCCTCCTAACTGTAAATAGATACCAAAATTATAGTCCCATAAACATAAGAAATACTATCAGTATATTAGCATGTTATAGAGGTACAAAATATGAGCCACAAATATGTGAGCTACCATAATGTGAGCTACTGAAGTGTAATTGAGATACAAGGGTATAATGCGAGTCACAATAATGCGTTAAAGCTACAATGAGCCATTGAGCATGAAGAGAAAAAAAAGCCATATTAAACGAGTCATGTCATAGATACAATGTGATGCCACTTAATACAAACCAAGTCACATAGTAGTGTGATGCCACAAAATACAAATGCGAGTTACTGTTGATGCAATACATAGGAAAAGATGCAAGTGACAGTAGAATGAGAAAGGTATGCGAGCCATCATAATGTGAAATCTGTGAAGATAATGTGAGTCATATTACAGGACAGTGTATAGATATAACAAATGTGATCCATAAATGAACAACGAGTCATAGATAATTCGATTATATGATCATATATACATGTCATAGTGATGCAAATATGAGTTGTGGTATATGAGTCTGTAAGCTACTATAATGCCACAAAGTGAGCTACTACAAAGTATACAATTTCATGTAGAAGTATTTGATTCAAAGGAATATATAAGCCACGAGCCATATATGTAAATCACAAATAATAGAGTGAGCCACTAAAGGAATATAATGCAAACCATAGAGAAGTAAGTTCAAGTATCCATAGATCAAATATGAACCATTATAGATGCGATTCATGTGATTCATAATAATGGGTATGTGAGATGCTTGAATAAGTGTTAGATTCTATTTATATAATTCAATGAGGTTCCCTTGGTGCCATTGAAACCCTTTTTGGCGAGGTCATCTTGGAAGAGAAACTTTTATTTTATTCTTAATATATTTTAAATATATGTGAAAAATAATTTGGATGAAATTTTGCCCAGAATAATTTTTTTATGTAATATAAAATTATGAGGAGATCCAACCACTTTAAAATAATATTTTCCTTTGTCCAATATAAATTATCCTTTGGGGCAAGGCGAGACTTCCTTTGGGGAAGTAGGGTTTCACATGGGAAATCGTCCCATAGCTACTGAAATTTCAACAAGATATGTTTTTATTTATAATCCACTATATTTTATTATTTTATTTTCTAAAATATTATGTTTTCTTATTTTTAGTAATGTTTTATCTATTTCTAGAAGCCATGTTCTATACATTTTGACTTCAATTCTGTCTTATTGTTGCATTTATCAATTTTCCATTGCCTTTATTGCCTTGTATGATGTCCCCCATGTTCTACAATTGTAGTTTTGGAATTTTTTTATAATATTTATTCCATAAGCATAGTCTAAAAAAGAACATTTAGTTATAATGTCAAGTTTTTCACTTGATTGTTTCGCTGGAAACTAGGAGAATACTGAGAGGGGGGTTGAATCAGTATTGTAATAATTTTTAACATTTAAAAACTTTCTTTTACTTTGTGAAAGCATATTGAAACACCATTAAATGCTTCAAAAATTAATTAGATAAGCACGACATGAATCAATGTCAAAAATGTCAATGGAACACACAAAGAACAATAAATTTCAAAACTTCTCTTCGATTCATTCATAGGGAAAGCTAACACTAGTTGTTACGATTATCTAGCTACAACTAGTAGGAAGATACAACTCCCTGATTTATCAACTACAAATAGTAGGAAGCTACAACTCCTTGATTTATCAACTACAACCCAAACTATTTTCCATCACCCACTGGAAGGAGCACCAACCCCTGATTTTGCAAGCGACAACTTTCTTGACACTCATTGGTTCATATTTCATTCATTTTCATACTAGAAACAATGAATGCCACTTCTTCCTTTAAAATAAAATAATTTCCTCAATCACTAATACTGTTATGCAACCAACTCACAAAATAGAGAAAAGATAGATCAACTACTTAAGGAATAGCCTCTTTCAGGGGGAAACCTCCTTTAAATTACATAAATGAACAATTATTGGATGATACAAATGAAAATACCTTTTTTGTATATATAGGAGTCTAATGGGGCACAATATAATCAGATGCTACATAACAATAACAATGCAAGGGAACAACAATAATAATAGTGGGCTTCTATTGGGCACAACAATAACTATATGGGGGCTACATGGGCACAAAAATAACAATAATGGGGCTACACTAGTATTATAGGGACCTAACATGACCCTCTCCTTCAAAAAAGTGTTTTCCTAAGTGCTTAGTAATTATGGATGCTTCTATATAAAATTATCATCCTCCCATGTGGAATCTTCAGCGGGTACATTATTCCACTTAATGAGATACTTTGAAATTGATCGATTCCATAGCTGCCAGGTTCTTGTTTGTGTGACTTCTTCAGGCTCAAACATGATTTTTCCTTCTTCATCAATTTCTTTCAACATTGCTTGAAATGGATGCTTGTTGTTGATAAACTTCTTGAAGCATAAAACATGGAAAAATGGGTGTACTCGAGAAGATGCAAGTAGCTTCAATTTGTATGCAAAAGTACCAATATTTTGCAACACCTTGTAAGGACCGTAGTACTTGGGTGATAATTTATTATCCTTCTTAACTTGCTTGAGGGACATTGTTTTGTATGTTTGTAGCCGTAAAAATACCCAGTCACCTACATCAAAACTTCTTTCACTACGATGTTGATCTTCCTGTTGTTTTATTCAATTTTGCACCAGAGTGAGGTTATCCTTTAAGAGTTGGAGAAATTGTTGTTGATTCTCGATGTGCTCTTCCACTTCTTGAATCTTAGAATTTTATATTAAAGATGATGTGATGGATGGTGGATGATATCCACAAAGTGCCATAAATGCGTTCATTTTTGTTGCAGTATGGAAGGAACTGTTATACCACCATTCATATATAGGTAACAACTTTACCCATTATGCTTGTTTATTAGATACAAACCAATGAATATATCCTTCCAAAAATTTGTTCACTATTTGAGTTTTCCCATCATATTGAGGATGATAAGCTGAACTATGAGCTAATTGAGTGCCAAGATAAGAAAATAATTTTGTCCAAAAATTTCTAGTGAAAATGGGATCTTTGTCACTTACTATAATTTTTTGGTTTCCATGAAACTTTTGAATTGTTTCCATAAATGCAGTAGCAACGATAATGGCTTTAAAAGGATGAGATATTGTACAAAAGTGTGCATACTTTGTAAGTCTATCAATTACCACCATGATGATACTCTTTCCTCCAGACTTGGGTAAACCTGTGATAAAATCCATTGATACCTCCTCCTAAAGCTGACTTGGAATGGATAAAGGTTATAACATACCTAGGGGCTTAGCGATCTTTGTACCATAATGAATCATTTTTATAGCTAAATGTATCAGATGTAATAGGATCTTGTTGCAAGTTTTGAATGAGTGTCCACACCTCTTCATCATTCTTTTATTCATCCCTTGCTTTAGTTATCCACTCAAGTTGGATAATGGGAATGAAAAACAACAATGATTCCACATCATCATCCTTTATTTAGAGTGCATATGCAATAGAACTTTGCTTCCCTTTTCTGTAGATGATTTCAAAGTCATAACCCAACATCTTTGCGACCCATTTTTGCTGCTCTTCTAAAGATAATATTTGTTCCAAAAATCATTTACACTATAAGGGAAAGACCCTTTAGCGGATGTTTTTGAGGATCCCCTTATAAAAATATCCCAAACATCCGTTTGTAGCATAGGATACTAGAGGAGCTTGGTGGGTGGAGGTTTTTGTGGATGTTTTTTGTCAGGTGTGTTTCTCATCCTACATCACACTAGTGCGCTCCACTAGAAAAGAATCGATGCGTACTACAAATTGGCACATCGAGGCATGATGCTCTCCATAAAAACTCGCCTGGTGTGCCAAATTACTGTAGCACACCGGTTCTCTACACAGATTCAACCCCAGTGCGTCCTAAAAACCTACGCCAAAACTGAAACAACCCGGTGCGGTTGGAAGAAACCGCCCGAAGCACCTCAAAAACCCATGCACTAGAACATGGTTAAAATAAAAAAAAAAATTACGGCAAAAATATGCATTTTTCTCTTTTCAGTGCTCCAGAGCTCTTAGTCACCAGTGCAACTTTACCTTGTATGAGGCGCCCTGCCATCTGTGCTCCCATTGCATGTACTGCTGCTGTCCATTGCCCACCATCTCCATTTCAAATTTTGAAAATGGTGGGAAAATTTAGTTTTTAAAATTCTATAGAAAATATGCCTCCTCGACGCCGAAATGTACATGTATTTTACTTGTTTTTCCATAATTAAACCTTTTAGCAGATTAGTTTTGTAAAATAGCTTAAAATTCACCTTCTTACAAAAAACAAAAAAAATTCCCGCACAATGCGCTCGAGTCATTCGGCTCTCACCGGTTTGTGGTGCTACTTGTAAATTTACAGGCCGCACCGCAACCGGTGCTAAAGGTATCCACACTAGTTTCGGGGCAGTACCGAAACGACACACCATGCCTTTTTTAAATTTACAAAAATTTCGGTGTGGTCAGTTACACGGCCGCACCGTTGACCTTCTCCAAGTGTGAGAGGATGGTGCGTTGACTGAAATACGCACCCCGGGATGGATATTTTGGTTAGCATACTGCCCTCCCAAACTTGGACATAGTCAATGGTGTGGTCATGTAAACGACCACAATGTTGATTATGTAGTGATGTCAACAAGGCGATGTGCTGCCTAAACTATACACCCAGGGTGCATAGTTTGGTTAGCACACTGCCCTCCCGATACTGGTACATATTCAATGGTGCGGTTGGTTATACCTTTGCACCGTTGACCGTGTAATGATGCCAGGAGGGCAGAGCGCTAACGAAATTATCCACCCCGGGGTGAGTATTTTGGTCAGTGCACTGTCCTCCCAGATTTTTTCATAGTCAATGATGCGATCGATTAAATGACCACACCATTGACCACAATATGATGTTTGGCAGTGCGTTGACGGAATTATCCACCCCAGGCTGAATATTTTAGTCAATGCACTGCTTGAGAAAAATAGGTCATGATGTGCGGTGTGCGATAAAAACAGGCACACCAGTATCGGTGCATGGGCTTGTTTTTTTGGGCGCATCGATTGTTTTTTTTTTCTTCAAAAAATAAAATAAAAAATAATATATATATATATATATATATATATATATATATCTCATTTAATAAATTTTTTTTATTTAATATGTCAATCATTCAAAGACGTCAAAGGAGAGAAGAGAAGGAACAAAAACAACATATGGCAGACTAGTATAACGTGGTTCGCCTATGGGAGGCACGAGAGAGGGAGAGAGGTATGTATCCTCGCCCTATTACAGCAGCCACCCAGGCACTCCTAAGGGAGGTAGGCCTCCTTAATTTCTATGAGGAGGCTACATCCCTGAAGGGCCATGGTGGATTACTGCGAGAGCTTATCTTCAGGTGGAATGCCCACCGACAGGCTTTCCAAGTTGGTCTTAACTAGTGGTACGCACCCACTGAGGAGGACATCTATTTTATTACTGGCCTATCAAGGAAAGGGGAGGATTTTACCTTGTTCCCAGAGTTCCTAGTCAGATATGTAGTAGGGATTTAGTTGGTATACTCCCAAAGATACATTAGTGCCGATATAGTGTCTCCTTTAGATTTCTAGGTCTCCGCTGGTTAGTTACGGATTGCTTCATTTGGTGGAGAGGAGGTGAAGTTCCTCTCACTACTGATTTTGACCATTGCACACCATACCAGTGACGGGAAATGCATTAGTTTCCTGCTTTTATTTTATGTCGATTATTTATTACAGGCACCACGACTTGTGAGGTGGTCTACCATTTTTTTGTGGCAGTTTTGTGCAGCTTTGGATATATTTCATGCTCAGGAATAAGGGAGGGTGAACTTCCCTTTTGCTTTAGAGCTATTTTGTTTATTTTTTGAGAGGTGTCTAGAGATGAGGCCTACTTTTGTTCGGCAGCCCCGTAGATTGATGCTGCATGTATGGATGTAGATGTGGGGACAGATGATGCCCAAGAGGGGCGAGTCAGATTTTTTTTTGAGGATATTGCATGATGCACTGGAGTTGCTAGCAAGTGTTGATGATCATGCCTTTGTTCTGGTCCCCTTTCCATAAGCTAATTTGGATTAGCAAGGGTGTGCCAACATCCTCTTCACAGATGATGAGCTACTCGATGATAGAGGTAATATTAGTGTTTTATTTAAATTTATTCTAACATGTTCTTTAACTTGTTTTTATTAAACTGTTTAATGAAATTGTCTAATTATTGTTGTGTACTTCTATATATTTTGCAGACATTGGGTCATTTGATGGCGATTAGATGCCACCACCACCAAATGATCTAGTTTTAAATCATAATGATGATTAGGAGATGGCAGATGCCAAGGATCAGGTCGGTGCAGACAGACCTGGTCCTCATGTTGCGTAGGTACCGGCTGCTGTGAGGCGTAGGCCTGACACTAGATTTAGGATGGAGTTGGGCGACCAACTCTGTGGACTGCTTGTGGAGGAGGGAGTTAGGCTGACCACTATGAGAGAGATACAGGTAAATGCTAGGCTGATAAATATGTGGAGAGGCATGCCACGTGACATGTTGACCCTGATGCAGCATGTCGTAGGAGATACCATCTTAGTGACACGGTTGAGGAGGGCCCTTCGACGTAGGCGTGGTTGAGACGCAATGCGTCAAAATTCAAGTAGCGACACATCATCTGATGATCACGATCAGGGGAGTGATCTTCGTTCACCTTGCGCCGCAAATGAGTAGCCTAAAACATCGACCAACAATCATGATCATGAGCAAGATAGACCATCCACGTTGAGTCAAACTTCTCAGCCTGCAGCATCTAGCATTCATGATCATGAGCAGGCTGGACCATCCATGTTGAGTCATCATGATTAGCCGACAGTTGATCATGATCAGCATGAGGCACCACCAGATCAACATGCAGGTGATGATCGACATCTATCTGAGCTTGTCAAGGCTGCACCATTGATTGAGCAGGCCTCGACTAGTACTACTATTGATGATGTACCACGAGCTGATATTTGACATTTATATTACAGTTGTATATTTTTGACATTATATATATATATATATATATATATATATATATATATATATTGTCCATGTATTTTATGTTCTTGTTGCAGTTGTACTTTATTTACTTGTCGGTGATCATCATGATGTGTATATTGTTAGGTAATGTTAGATACGTTCATTTAATGTGCATCTTGCAGATAGATGTGTATGTGATAGTAGTTATTTGACATGAGATGTATATTTGATGTTTGTGTTGTGATGATGTTATATAATGCTTGTGTTTTGTTAGATGATCATGAACACAATGATTAGATGATGTTAGCGAATTTGAATGTGTTTTTTAGTCGAATATGATGTTTGTACGATGGTTATCATGATCGTGATGTTTATTTTTAATATTAAATCATGATATATATATATATATATATATATATTTTTTTTTTTCTAAGTTAAGATTATCTATTAACAAAGGAAATAATATACAGCGGGCCGAAGCCTAAACTTTACCTAGAATTGCAGCAATATTGACAAAAAACCAGAGATAATGACTGCCCTCATGGAGGGAAACCATCCTTAAGCAGTTTTCAGAAAGTTTCCCACATAGGGGTACCATAAAGTGATGATTCTGGTGATTACAGCGATCAAAAACTGTGTTATGAATTGAAACTACAAAATTCTCAAAAACAAGCCCGAGAGTATGGGCCGAAACTAAACAGGAAAACCAAACCAGGAAGGAGCGACTACTCATCAGGTGGCTCTTCCACAACTTTGCACTAGAGAGCATCTGGTTCGCCGTCTTTCATGAACAGGTCCGTGATGGAGGTGACCACCAACCTGGAGGGTGGTGGAACATCTTGCACCATCATCACGTCATGAGACTCGCTCGCTTTCCCAGGATTGCCTTGCGCCATTGCCACAGGATCTCCATGCGCCATTGCCACATCCTGAACCCCGCTTGCTTGAACCTGCATTACCTTGCTCAACGAGTGCTCCAACCCTGCTTGCTAGTTCGAGGCTTGGGCAACATCTCGGTGTGGACCTGTCGGGCTCAAATTTTGGGCATCCTCCTGAGGCTCTTCATGGAAGACCACTAAAATTGAGGCCGTGACCCGAGGGCGATTGAGGGAGAAATTGAAAGAAAAGTGTGTAATTTAAGGCGGTGCTGAGATGATTGGAGGCTCTGGGGAGCCCAAGCGATGGCCAGAGCGAAGCAAGTGACCTCTCTGATTTCTGACATTGCTACCCGAATGTGAAGTCGAGTCCGATGAGGCACTGGAGGTGGAGGGAGAGCGCCAAGGTTGGCGCCTGGTGCTTCCCCTACGACACCTCATCCTTTGACGGAGGCGAGGCATAGTCACGGTATTGACAAAGGGCCGAAGAAGCAATGGAAGAGCTGAATTGACAGAGGCCTGAGGTGAATGAAATTTCAGTGAGACCGAAGCGAGCATACAGAGCCTAGAATGAGAGAAGTGGAGATTATCTCCAAAGTCCAGACAATAACTCAACGGTCTATGTTTACCTGTAACCGTGCACACACTGGGGAGCCCTGCGTCCGGGGTGCACCATTATTGCAATGGCAGAGGAGCACTAACAGAACCAGAAAAATTCACCATGATTTCAATCCAGATGACCCTGCATCGTAAACCACCCTACATTAAACCTCAATTAATAAGAGCCGAAGGTTGATTCATTTCGTCACACACGAAATCGCACAGAGGAGTGGAGTCAGGATTGCAAACAGCGCCGGGAGTAAATGAAATCGAGGAGTGTGCAGCTAGAGTTAAATGCCGAACGCCAACTGCAGTTTGGGTGGGCAAGTGTCTCCATGCCGTGCCGCACCCTTGTCCCATCAACTTATACGCTATCCTTCACACCCGCATCCGGGAGCTCTGCTTCACTCTGGACCAATGTTTTGCATTCCTGTTTCTGATCATGATTCTGAATTATGTCGAAAGTACCTGTAAGAAGATTATGCACACTATCCACTCCCAAGTTGGCTAGTAGGTCAGCAACCTTGTTTCCTTCCCGTCTGATATGCTTGAATAGGAGTGCTCGGTTGTTGTGGAGCCACCGTTCTATAGCCTCCAATCGTGCCTCAAGTCTCCAGCTATTGGCGATTTTGTGCGCATGAGCCCCATTTAGGAGCTGATTGGCCATGTTGATTAGAATTTGGGAGTCCCCTTCAATCACCAGAGGGTGAAACCCATGAAGTTGGGAAAGGAGAAGACCCTGCCATAGACCTTCCAGCTTAGTTGAATTGTTTGTGTCCCACCCAAGGCTTCCTAAGTATAATATGAGAGGATTGCCGTTATGATCTCTAAAGATGCCTCCATAGCCAACTTTGCCTAGATTTCCCTTTGAAGCACCATCAAAGTTGAGTTTGAAGGTGTTCAGTGGAGGAGGGATCCATGAGTGCCTCTTAGTGTCGGAGTTTCTAGAAGTTCTGTGATCTTGCTTTCCTTGGGGGAGCTGAATGCCCCAATTTTCCAAAATGGCCTTTTCATTTGCAAGAGTTGGGTAGTCTTCTGTATGCCAAGATTGCAGAGCCAAGGTTTCTGTGAGATTGAGACAGAAGTTTCTCCAGATAATGTCTAGAGGAGTGGTTTGATCTTTGAAGATGTGCTTGTTTCATTCTTTCTAGATTGTCCATAGGAGAAGGCCTGGGATAATTCTCCATAGTTGGTTTAGTAATTCACTTTTGAATGGAGTCTGATGCCGATTTCGAATGGAATTGATTATGTCTTCAGAGATTCTGCATCTTTTTTGGCATCGAAAACTTACTTTCTCCCATAATTGATTAGCCAGAGAGCAGGAATTGAGGAGATGCTGCAGAGTTTCCTCATGAGAGTTGCAATTGGGACATTTGGAAGGGCCATGAAAGCTTCTTTTCCGCAAGTTGTCCCAAGTGAGGATTCTTTGATGACCAAAGAGCCATAGAAATAAGGAAACTTTAGGCCATACACCGGAAGTCCAAATTCTGCTCCATAAAGGATCCAGGGGCATTGGATCATTACACATTATTTTATATGCCTCTTTGGTGGAGAAGGAACCCTTTGGGGTGTATCCCCATCTTAGAATGTCCCTGCTGTCCAATGATCTGATATGTCAAATTTGAAGTTCTGAGTTTATGGTAGCCAATATCTACTTATCAGCATTCCTTATCAACCTTTCAGCCTGTTTCCACTGTCTGTATCCCTGTGTTGTACTGACTGTCCATTGTTGCTGAACTGTTTCCAATTGTTGCATGTCCCAGTCTGGACTAGGAGGCGGTTTGTAAATGTTGGTGAGTTGCGGGAACTGGTCCCAGGAATCAGTCCAGAAACGAGCTGTGTTTCCATCCCTTATTTCCCAAAAGCTATGTTGTTGGATCAGTAGATAGTGTGGTTTAGCAGCGTTCCATATGAGAGAGCCCTTCTCCATTGGAGTGAATCTTATGAGTTCTTCCTGTGGTCTTTGGTTGGCATACTTTGCAGTCCAGATAATGGCCCATGGCTTGTTATGAGTAGTGAGCCATTGCCACCATATTTTAGCACTCATAATAGCATTGCTATGAATTGGATCTTGTAGCCCTATTCCCCCTTGTTCCTTTGGCTTACAAACTGTCGACCATTTAACCAAAGCCCATTTACGGTTTGAACCAGTGGAGCCCCATAGAAAATTGCGTTGAAGAGCTTTAATTTTTTTGAGGAACCATTTTGGCACTGCCAAGATTGAAAAGAGATAAAGAGGCATAGCCTGTAGCACCACTTTGATTAAGACCAATCTGCTTGCTAAGTTTAGAGTTCTATGAGTCCAAGATGATAGACGAGCTTCCAGCTTTTCAAGGAGCCCTTGCCATGAAGCATGCTTTATAGCCGAGTCGATTAAGGGAGCACCCAGGTAGTTGGAAGGTAGAGAGGCTATGGAGAAGCCAAGAATGCGGGCAATAGCATGTTGGGTTAATGGAGGGGTATGAAAGAAGAAAATCTGGGACTTAACAGTGTTAATGCTTGCCCCAGAGGCAGCTGAGAAGTCATCCAACAGGGATTTAAAATGGGAGGCTTCCTGGACAGAAGGGTAACCAAATAGCATGTTGTCATCAACAAACTGTTGGTGGGTAAGGGCCGGGCAGTTGTGGATAGAGAGGCCTCGGAGCTGCTGGGAACGAAGGGCATGTTTGAGATGACGACCAAGACCTTCCACCATTAAAACAAAGAGAAAGGGTGACAGGGGATCCCCTTGTCTGATACCTCGTGAGGGGTTGAAAGGTCGAGAGGGAATTCCATTGATAAGGATAAAGAAGAAGGTGGAGGAGATCAAACTCGAGACCCAGCGAACCCAAGTTGGGGAGAAACCAAAAGCAGCTAACATTTTTTGAATATAAGTCCAGCTTAACTTATCAAATGCTTTAGAAAGATCAATCTTGAGAATTATACCTGCCTATTTGGTGTGCTTGAGGGAGTGTATGACCTCATGAGTGAGAATAATGCCATCTAGTATTTGCCTTCCTTCCACATATCCTGATTGTTTTGGCGAGATGAGAAAGGGTAGAAGCGGTTTCAGACTGTTGGCAATGACTTTAGAGATGACTTTGTATATGACATTGCATAAGGCTATTGGGTGAAATTTGTCCAGCGTCCTGGTGTTTTCCTCTTTTGGAATAAGGGCAATGAAGGTTGAGTTCAAAGAGGGGAGAAGCCAGTGCATAGAGCGAGATTCCTCCACGACCAACCATACCTCCTCTTTGATGAGATCCCATAATTTGTGGAAGAAGGTGGTAGTGAAGCCATCCGGTCCTAGAGCTTTTCCATCCTTGAGCTGCTTCATAGCCAAATCAACCTCCTGAGTCGAGACAGGTCGCAGAAGAAGTTGGTTGTGTTCCTCTATGATTATTTTTGGAATGTTTTGTGTGATTTTTCCTATGGCCGGCTGTCTGTTGATTAGAGGCTCTTGATGCACTGCCTAGAAGTGATTGATAAACTCTTCCTCAATCTCTGCATGGTTTTCCACTCTTTCCCCCTCTTGATTCTGAATGAAATTTATGGTGTTATGCATCCGTCTTTGGATAGTCATTCTGTGGAAGAATTTGGTGTTTCTTTCACCTTCTTTCAACCATCTGATTCTAGATTTCTGTTTCCAGAGAATTTCTTCCTGCTTTGATCTTTCCTCCAGTTGGGTTTGAAGTTGTTTTTCTTGTTCCATTGTCCTTTCCGTGTGCCCTTCTGTGATGATTTGTTGCTGGAGAGCCCTCATTTCTTTGTTTAGATCTTGCTGAGCCTGAAATATATTGCCAAAGGTGGTTTGATTCCAACACTTGATATGGGATTTAAGGAATTTGAGTTTTTGCTGAAACTGGAACATTTTGGACCCTTTTGGCGGCATGAAGTTCTTCCAGATGGAGCTGATGAGGTCGTTGAATGTGGGGTGGTTGAGCCAGAAAGCTTCAAAGTGGAAAGGACGGTGAGAGGAGTTACCTGGTCTTTGCCATTGAAGGGATATAGGCCAATGGTCTGAACCAGTAAGAGGGAGTATAGAGGTCGAGATATCTCCTCCAAGATGTACTGCATTGTCTAAGATGAGGAATATGTCTAGCTTGGAGGCAATATGTTGCCGTCCTGCCCTATGATTGCTCCAAGTGTGAATTCCATTACATAAATGCAGATCTATTAGCATGTTGTTTTGGATGAAGTATTTAAAGTGGCCACTCTCGTGCTCCAGTTTAGCTCTGCCTCCCTGCTTTTCCTCTAGCTTGGTGATCATATTAAAGTCACCTCCTAGGATCCAGAGGGGATGGAGTCTGTTGAAATTGAGCGCTCCTATAGTGTCCAGAAGTGCAATCTTACTACTCGCTTCCTGAGGAAAATAGACATTAGTAAGATGTCCATGAATGTTGGTTCCTATGATGTGAAAAGTAGCTTAAATGATATGGTGGGAGGCATGGAAATATGAGAGAGAGATGGCTTGTGTGTTCCACACAATGGCCAACCCTCCAGAGGCTCCCAAAGCATCCACAGCCACCGAGTGACAACCTAGCTAGGCTCTTGAGATGATGTTTCCAAGAGTGCTGCTATTACATTTTGTTTCCTGCATGAAGAAGATTTGGGGCTGCTCTTGCTTTATCATGTTTTTTATCATTCTAAGTTTCTCGGGGCTGTTGAGCCCTCTTAGATTCCATGAAATGAGTTTCATGATTCACTATTTGGGAGGAGCTTGTAGTACTTTGTTAACTTAGTGTATCTGCCTGATTCAACCAAGATTTTTCCAACTGTTATAGTTCTTTGTAGATCTGTTTTTCTTCCCCGCTTCTTGGAGTCTTTAGGAACTTGGTGGCCATCCCACTGACTGCCCGGTTGTATTCCCAGTTCTTTCTACTGAAAGGCTCTCGAGATGATGAATTCCAGAGTATCGAGCTGATGTTCTTGAATTTTGTCAAATTCTTTCCTTCGGCAGGCTTGTTCGAGCTCAAAAATGTCGAGCCCGCTTAGGTCGATACTTTCCGGTTCTTCATCCATATTTTGTGCTTGACTGTTTTCTGCTAAGGCTTGGCCAGAGATACAGTCCACATCCATTCCATTAGGTTTCCAATCGAGGTCTTTCATATGAGCATCTGGATTTCCAAGTTTTTCCCCCATTGACTAAGGGATGGGGGGTGAATCAGGTGGTGGGGGAGGTGAGGTCGATTTGACCGCCTGGGGGGCTTGCTGGCTTGCTTGTGGGAGGCCTTCAGCAGCTGTGGCCAGAAATTCAAAGCTATTACTCGTGGAGGGAATGGACGAGGTAGCTTGGTTGGTTTTTTTCCCATTGGCAGAAATTTTGTGTGACTTCTTTCTACTGGTGACCTTGGTGAACCCTTCTTGTGCAGACTTATCTGGGAGATCAGAGGATTGTGGCTTGGCATTTAGCCGGCAATCCCGAAAGAGATGCCCATGAACATGACATTTGTAGCAACGGAAGGGTACATGTTCAAAATATAAGAGCTGGATCCATTCAAAATCATCATGATAGAGACTTACCGAGTCTAGGAGGGCTTTATCTAGGCGCATATAGACACAAATGCGAGCATAAGAGGTATATCTGCGCAGCTTCGTTTCCTAAACAATTTTTATGAACTCCCCTAGTCCCCTGCCAATGTCTCTCAAAGATTCTTCATCCCAGTATTCGAAAGGGAGCGAGTACATCCTGATCCATACTGGTGCCCAACTGAAGTCTTCCTTGTCTGGGTTGAATCTTTCCACCCAGTCCCTTAAGTATAAGCCAGTTGAGTTAAAGAAGTAGGGGCCTTCATTCAGAACCCTATTGTAGTCTTCAATGCAAATGAAGATTGCAGTGAAAAATCCTTTAGGTCCAAGCTGTAGGGTGACATGCCCCTTGGGCTTCCATTTGGTATAAATCCATCCTTGCAGAGATTTTTCAGTTGGCCAGAATCCGATGAATTTCCCAATGAGGGCGTGGTCCTTCATGTACTGGATTTTACCATTGATTCTGTGGCTGGGAAGATCTATTTTTGGCCTTTCAGCAGCAATGGGTTTGCAGGTGGTAGACGTCACGGTGGGCGTTTCTTTTTGCCCAGGTTCTTCTTCCTATACCGCACTGCACTTTTCTGTAGAGACGTTTTGCGAATCTTGCATCAGGGTGTCCTTATCACTGGGATTCGTCTGTTCTGAGACCAAGTTCTTGGAAAGTTCTTTAGCATCTTGTTTGTCGTTGTCTGTGGGGGAAAGTTGTGAAGCCCCCCCCCCTCGAAGGGCCTGCCATTGCAGGGAGGCCTATGCCAGTCCACGATGATCTAGGAGATGAGAGCCAGAGGAAAGCAGAAGACGGACAGAGTCAGACTGCGTCGTTTCAGGGGCGAGCAGAAACCCTAGGAGAGCAGAGCGCGCGCCATAAAGAGAGTCAGTAAATCATGATATTTATTAAATATTATGTCGTGATTCTAATTGAAATTCTAATTTTAATTATATGTAAAATTGTAAAATTGTAATTGTAATTGTATTTGTAATTGTATGTAAAATATTTGTAAAATTTTAATTGTAATTGTATTATTTAATTTATTGTGAAATGATTGTAATTGTAATTGTATATATGTAAAATTGTAAAATTGTAATTGTATGTGAAATTCTAAAATTGTAATTGTAATTCAAATTTTAATTGTAATTGTATGTAAAATATTTGTAAAATTTTAATTGTATTAATGTGAAATGATTGTAATTGTAAAATTGTAATTGTAATTGCATGTAAAATATTTGTAAAATTTTAATTGTATTAATGTGAAATGATTGTAATTGTATGTAAAATTCTAAAATTGTAATTGTAAATATTGTATTGTAATTGTATGTGAAATTGTAAAATTGTAATTATAATTGTATGTAAAATATTTGTAAAATTTTAATTGTATTAATGTGAAATGATTGTAATTGTATATATGTAAAATTATAAAATTGTAATTGTAATTGTAAATTTTATGTAAAATTATAAAATTGTAGTTGTAATTGTATGTAAAATTCTAAAATTGTAATTGTAATTGTATGTGAAATTGTAAAATTGTAATTGTAATTGTAATTGTTATATGTAAAATATTTGTAAAATTTTAATTGTATTAATGTGAAATGATTTTATTAAAATTTTAAATTTGTAAAATTTTAAATAATTGTAAAATCATAAATCTAGAATAATATGAATTTTTGTAACATAATAAAGTTTAGAAAATAATGCAAATAAATTCATGTACTTAGAATTATCATTATTTTATTATGATCTTACATACAAAAAAAAAAAACTTTATATAGTACGCCATTGTTTTCGAGATCAACGTAATTGCAAATTATCAAGTGAAATGATTTTAACATTAACACAATGCAAATTACCAATTAATTGAAAATGCACATTATAATATTTCGAAAAAAGGAGTCTTAGTTATAAGGTAATTAAGACCTCTTCTTTATAAAAACCCATCTTAAAAAGTATAAATGATGAAATAACACATGTACCATATCACTTTCGGTTCTCATGATCACCCTCATTATCTTCCAGCTTGCTTGGCATGATAACATTGTTGTTCTCAAAAATATGTTTTGATCTAGGGTCATGTCTCGATACGAACCACTAATCCCTATCCAACACATCTGGGTAAAAAAAACACCTAGTTGCAGTGTTTGGGGAAAACATAGGGCTCCTTAGCTTCATCCCACATATTTCTAGAGTTGATACATATCAACCTACTATCACGATATTCCTTTAAATTATTCCTATCAAAGGTTTCCCACCACTTGCACCTAAAAATAACACATTGGAAAGAAGAGAAATCCACTTCAATGATCTCTTATATCTTTCCGACGTAACCTAATGTCCCTCATACTATGTTTTGATCACGGTGGCTAGATCAACTAGATTGATCGAACTCGACTTCAACTCCACAATCTTGTGTCATGTGTCCATAATTGGAATTTTATGTGAGAAAATGGTGTCCATATGCCCACATATATTGGAACCAATGCACCTATAAAAAAGTTAAAAAATCATAGTGTCATGTGCGTTATAGTAACCCAACAGTTAAAATATGAAATATAGATGTAATTACATTTGAAAGGTGCATTGTTAAGTTTCAAACGTACATAATTAAATATATTATTACCAAGTGGGTGCACCCAATCCCTACATTTAGCGCATCCTCTTCAACACACGGGTAACGACCGGTTGCACGTATTTCTCTCTGACTTTGCGAGCAACCCAACTGTTGGGGCATATTTTTGGCATATTTTATTTTAAATGATCGGGATAAGGAACACTTCTACCATTCAACTGTCTAAATTCTTTCCTGTCATTATCCCATTTCATCCTCTTTTGTTCATACAATGCGACCCATGGTTGTGTCACTTTGGAATTTTAAAGAAAGAATTTATTGACTGCTTCAATTTCTGCATTCGCTGATGAAATCAAACCGACATATAGTACATATGAGAACAAAATATACATTATATCAAAGTTCAACATGAATATTTTCTTTGCGTAAATTTGAAAAATTATAAGTCGCTTACTCTTTATTAAGTGCCTTTTTCCATTCGTTTGGAGCAACTCCCCTTCTCTTTTGCCTTCATCCCTTTCATTGTCCCAAATCACTGCACCTGGTCTGTTTTTGATCTGCTTGATGTACTCAATGGCATAATATAAAGACTCATACAATATGTACCCCTCTACCAATACTCCTCAGGTTTTTCCCTTTGTCGAACAAAACATTTCAATTTCTTCATGTACCTCTCTAAGAAGAACATCCAACAACAAGAAACCACTCCAACTAATTCAACCTCATCTACTAGGTGGATTAGAAGATGAACCTGCAAGTCCATGAAACTCGTCGGCAGTTCCTTCTTAAACATATAAACAATATCAACTATCTCTTTACACCACCATGGAATGCTAGCCACATGAATCTCCTTTGACGTGATCCAATGCACAAATGAAAATAATTTAGATATGGCATGTCTTAGGTCTTGGGGGAATTCATGTTTCACACACCCACAAACGAAGAAAGGATAATGACACTGCAAAGTTATAAACAAGTGAAATAATATACAAAATTAGTTATGTTTTATGATCCATGCATGGGATAAAATTTATTAATATAATAAAATCATGCTTTTGACAATATAAATCCTCTTAGAAGATTCAAATGGTCATGTGATTTCAACCCCGAAAAATGGTCATACATGGTGAAGCAGTGCCGTAGTGAAGACCCGTATGAAGATGGCACCCTCACACCCATTATAAATTCCTTTGCAAAAGAAAGATCATATTTTTTTAAAATCCAAGGGAAATCATCTTCTTTGAAATAACATGAATTAGAGGGACCAACAACTGCCTCTGATCCTGTAATTTCTAATTGTCTTGGCCATTTTTTTTTTTTTTTGAGGTAATAAGATCTTTCCTAACAACCAATGTGTCAATTTTTTTCGACGATATGTGCCTCCATAAAGAAGATGAAACATTTTTAAATATATGCATGGGATCTAATAAGTGTGTAATCTTAAGATGCTCCCAATATGGGAGGTTATAAAAGATATATTTCCTTTTCATCCCAATGGGAATTTTCTCAACATAGGTGTCAAAGAATTCTGGGTCATCAAACATAAGCTCCCCATTTGAATAGAAAATTTCTATGAACTCCTTCTCCTTATCTCTCTCATATTCTCTAACCCATTCAGCTGGTGTCATTATTGGAGGCCTTTTGGTTCTCTCTCGTTTACCATTGAAAGCGGATGCTGCTTTTCTGTGAGGGTGTTCTTTTGGGAGGAATACCTTGGATCAGTCACACACTGGCTTTCGTAGGTCGTTGGACCATCTAGCTTTCAGAGAAGGTCCACAACATTTACATCCAAAATACCCTTTTGTTACAAGACCCGCGAGATTATTGTATACAATTTATATGCATGGCACGTTAAAGAATATCATAAAGATCATAAAAATTACAACGAATTAAATAACTAATATGTGAAAGAATATTTTTACGTATATAAACAAATCAATAAACATGTAATTTACCAGAGAAAACTCCTAAGCCTAGATAATCATGTGTTGTGTAAGCACATATGCCATACAACGTAAAACTCCTCTCTACTGGGATGGGTCTTGATACATCGTATACATTTATCCCATCCCATAATTCCTTCAATTCATCTATCGGTGGTTGTAAGTAGACATTCATATTCTTCACTTGTCTTCTACCAGGGACTATGAGAGCCAACATAAGATGTTTTTTGTTCACGGACAACCATGGGGGGATATTGTTATTGATCATTTCTACAGGCTGGGTTGACACCATCCATGGCTATGCTGAGTCGTAGACTTCGTACTTCATCCTTGAATTTTTCGAGCCATGTATCCTCTATATGCTTCATGGCTATTGAATCTGTTGGGATTCACATAACTCCCAAATCACTTCTATGTAAGGCATGCCATCCTTGCAACATAGATAATTTTTTGCAACGAAAGAGCCTTTGAATCCTTGGAATTATAAGTATGTGCCTCAATATTTTAAAAGGAGGACCACGTGATTTACCCTTATTTTTAGATTTATCATACCTACCATGCCCACATTTCAGACATATATCTTTGTTTGCATATTCTCCTCTATATAGAATACAATTATTTGGACATACATGATATGATAAGTACTCAACACTCAACATTTTCAAAAATTTCTTTGCCTCTTCATAGCTACCAGTCAAGAAATTATCACTGGGAAGAACCTTATATTTGAATAACTTGTAGTTGGTGATCATGGATAATATTAAATGTACATTAATGCCGATATAATTATTAACGTTCATAAAATTGACCATTTGTAATATTCATTGTGTGATTATATTTCTCAAAATATAAGGGAGGAATTTATGGTAATTATAACTTACCTAAAAAAATCCAAGAAACATGCATTCGACAAGCCAAAATTTTCTTTCAAGTTGTATAGTAACAACGTTGTCCCAAACTGGTTAGAATTTGACTGACTACCAGGTCCAAAGAGAGGGGTAGTGGAAGCAAATTTAAGGCTTTCGAAAAAGGTGTCAGCGATGTGAGCATCATCCCCTAGCTGATCATCATTCGGGAATGCATCTAACAACATTCTCTCCATGGCAGTCGTATCCCTTAAGTAATCATCTATACCAACCACTATTTGATTGCCTCCATTGCCAGCTTGTGAAGAACTACTATTGTTGTAGTCATTCCTAATTGGTGAATTTGGACGTAGTGGGAATTAAATAGGTGGTTGATTCAACCATTCTTGGTATCGTTCCTCTCTGATTTTTTCTCTTAATTCAACCTTCTCTCGATTTGACATTGTCGTGGGGTGCAACGAAAGATGGTATGTAGGTCCCTCATCATCACTAGAATCCTAATAATTTCAAAAAATATATTTGAACATGATTAGTACAAAATCTATGATATCAATTAGTAAGCACGTTGACAATTCATGATTAATTGGTTTGACGTTGAAAAAGTTACATTAATATACCAAAAAAATATTATTGCCATCATTGTCCTAGGATTGTGGCTAGAAGATGTAATATTGTTACAGTTGGCAGGGTGGAGTGGTTGTCCATTTTCATCTACCAAATGTGGCTTATGGTATGCTTCTCCTGATAAGAGCTTCCGATGTTTGACTATTTTGTGCATTTGAACTCGATTCTGAATTATCTCCATGAACCTGCAAATTTGTATACATAAATTATAGATTTTATTAAGGTGATTATAATGGATAAAAAAACATAAATTCAGTTAGACAATGAAAATATAAATAAAATATGAAGTAAATATTACGTCTCGAGATGGATAGGGAGAACTCCGCGATGGAATTTGAGGAATATTATGGAATGAGTTGGACTTTGAAGAATTTTCCATTCGATATAATTATGATATTTTCTCCTTGCATTTGAGAAAAATCAATAATAAATTTTGGTGTACACACCTAAAAGTAATTTTGGTGCCTTAAAAATGGACTTATTGTTATCAGTGCTAATGTACAGATAACTGCACTAGTGCGTGTTAGTTACTGTGCACCGGCATGGTGTTATAAATTGACGCACCGGAGCTGAATAGCCGCAAATAAAAAAATCACAACTATATTTTTTGAAGTGAAAAAAAAAACAGTAAATTGAAAAATGGGTGGAAAAATATTTTCAAAAATCTAATTTCAGAAAACAATTCCTTAAATAGTAAACACTTTTTATTATTTCATTATTTTTGCAAAAAAATTCAGGGAGAGATTTGCACGAGACATACTTGGGGAGCAAGAGAGCACAAGAGCACTTTGGAGCAGTGAAATACTTTCGAACATAACTATTTAGACAATCAAAATTCCAAACCCTCTAGTGATTCAAATCCCTGTAGCATAGAATTTCAAATGAGGTGATTAAATTTTTTTTTTTTTTGCACTTTCTGCAGAATTTTTTATGCTGTAAATAGAAAATTTAAATTTACTGTTCATTTTCAGAAAAAAAAGGAAAAAAAAAAATCCATTTTACGCTAAACCCTTGTTTCTTTTTGTTTCTGCTCTTTCTTCTTCCTGTTTCTGTGATTTCAGAATTAAGGATTTTCATTTTAGATTTATAGGGTTTGTATTGCTATATATATAGGCCCATGACATCTAACCCATCGGACGACTTGCATAGTCGGATCCCAATCCATGTCAGCCCTTGTGTGAATTTCTAAAAAACTAATTTTTTTTATCCGTGCACCCTGTGTAAACTAGCACACCGGTGCGCTGTCTTATCACAACGCACTGGGCATGTACTGTTTGATAATTTAAAAAAAAATATATACATATTTTTAATATGTGCACCATATGTAAAATAGGGCACTAGTGCGCTATTTCATTATAGTGCACGCGCACATACTATTTTTTAAAAACACTTTTTTATTTTGTGTGTTAATCAATGCACTGTTTAACATATAACACACTAAGTCTCCTTATTGATAGAGAGCACTATACGGTGGTCCCCTATTTTTGCGGTGCATTTATAAGAATAGGCTGCACCACCCACTCCACGAAACCATATGCTATAAAAACTAACACGAGAGGATTTTTATTAATTTTTCTGTGTTAATCAGTGCACTGGCTAACATATAACACACCAGTGCTATTTATTGACATAGAGCACCGTAAAATGTTTTATACTGTTTTGGCAGTGCGTTTATAAGAACACAACACATCGATGTTGGTGCATACATCATTAAAGGTACACCGATTTCTTGATATATATATATTTTTTTACCTGAAATTTTGATGATTTATTTATAAAATATATTAATGAATGATATGGTATAGGTTTCATATTGATAAAGAAATGGCTGAAAAAAGATCAAGTAACAAAAATACTAATAGCACATCAAGAAAAGAAAAAATACAAGTTCTTTGTAAATTCTTTACAAAAATATTATTTTTGAACTATATGTAAGTTTAACTAATATGTATTGTTTACTGTATATCATGCATAGCCAAAAAATGACGAAGCTCGATACGATTGTTTCTGATTTAAGACCAAAAGAGCGTAAAAGCTTGATGGAAAAATTGCAAAAGGATGAATTAGGTGAATGAAAAAATACTATAGATCCAATATGAGTTTCTTTTTTTAATTTTAATTAATAATATACTTAAAATTATTAGATAACATGTTTCAAAAAATCTATTAATTCAAATATGTTTAATGTTCTACAGGGACCAACAACTCAGAAAATGAATGTTGTTCTAAGAAAATAAAAATAATAGAACATGCAAATAAAAATGAATTGCTCCTTATATCATCTGGAGTGGCAATAGAGGTTAACGAAAGGGGGAAAAGCTTTTACAAAAGTTTGAGGGATTTAGTGGAACGAATGTATAGATGTTCTTTCCACTTACAATACAAAAATCAATCCAATGATTCCAAGAACCAAATTTTATCTAAACTACAGGAAGAGTTTCCAGAGAATTGGGCAATGAGACATGTCAAACTTTTAATAGCAAAAGCGTACAACAAAAAAAAGGAAGAAATGAAAAAGTAATATTCCTTTCAATGTTTTTCTAGAATTATATGTATATATTTGAAGCGAACAAAGTTCCTTCTCAAGCTTAAATACTCCATAACACTTGGAATACAAAGATATCCACGAGGATACAAATATTATATTATAAAAGATATGAGATGGATAGATAGATGATAAAATGTTACAATGAGGCCCTGCTTATATACCTACGCAGGTGACCTTTCATGACTGGGCATATCTCTTAGACATTCCCTTTCACTAACTTAATGACTACTTACATAATCCTTAATTGAATATTTAATAATTATATTTGTTATATTCATTATGAATTATATTCATAGCATTGCCCCTTCCTTTAAAAGCTTTGTCCTCAAAGCTTATAGTTGACACTTTTCTTCAGCTCAATCACGCATTGTTTTCTTCATTTTCTTTCGTCACAATTTAATATATCAACTTTTATTTATTTATTTGTTATGAATTGGCCCTTCCTTTATAACTTTGTCCTCAAAGTTCTATTTTTTTTGTTGAAAGGTTACAACCCTATTGAAACGTGGCTATTCACATATATTCACCTATAAAATATATGTCCACTTATGTGTATTTGAATCAGTTAATGTTCTTGACGTAAAAGTAAACTTAACATTCACACAAAGATTTTTTTATTCATTTAATTCTTATTTTACCTTGCAAATACCATGGGCAATTACCATGGGCTTCCAAAACTACGAGCTTGTAAACCACTGAAAGAATAATCAAAATAACCTTACCTACTCTTCCATATTTCTTTTTCCTTTTTAATTTTAATTTGTCTTGGTATATACGTATATGTACTTCTTTATATATATCTCTTTTTTTTTTTCTTTTGGAACTATTTTCTTTTAAATCTTTATTTTTTCCTTTTAATTTATTTCCCCCTTTATGTTAACTTTCCTTCTCTCTTTTATTTTATATATATATATATATATATATATATATATATATATATATATATATATATATATATATATATATATATATATATATATTTCTTCCTTTTTTTTCCAATTTTTTATTATGACCAAAGGCCTCTGACAAACTCATCAAAGGAGAAACTCAAAAATTTGTAGTGAATGCTTCAGTCACGACGGCAACAAGGTTGATGATTTTTATGGTTGAAGACCTGGATCAAGGAGCGTAGGTCTGTGCAGCGATGAACGGCCAGAAGATTGACTGCTCTAATACCAAATGAAACGAACAAAGTTCCTTCTCAAGCTTAAATACTCCATAACACTTGGAATACAAAGCTATCCATGAGAATACAAATATTATATTATAAAAGATATGAGAGAGATAAATAGATGATAAAATGTTATAATGAGGCCTTGCTTATATACCTACGAAGGTGACCTTTCATGACTGGGCATATCTCTTAGACATGCCCTTTCACTAACTTAATGAATACTTACATAATCCTTAATTGACTATTTAATAATTATATTTGTTATATTCGTTATGAATTATATTCATAACAATATTACTAGAAAGCAATCATTCATAAATATCATTTTTGTTATATTTACTTTTATATATCAATATAAAAAGTAAATAGTTTATTGTTATGTTACATTTTCAGGAAAATTATGAAAATCTCAAAAGATGAATGAGTTGATATCAAAAATATGCCAGTAGGAATGTCCAAAAAGGAGTACAAGGAGATGGTCAAAGAAATGGACATAATTGCATCACACAAGAATCCATCGCAACAACAATGTGCTTCAAATGTAACATGTAATCATTGAAATTTTCGATTAAGTACAATAAATAAACAATTTAGCATTAAATATTAATTTTCAAGTATTTTCTTACAGAAAAGAAAAGAAAATGGAACCCATTCAACACATAAAATAGGACGAGAAGGAAGAAAAGGGTTGATATCTAAGTTTGTGAGTAATTGTTACTTCCTTATAACAACTTAACTAGATTTCATTTCTGTATATTTTAAGTTGTTTTACAACAATCATCATTTAATGTCCTCAAACAGGTGCTAACATACAAAGAAGAACCATCAGATGAATTGATTGACATTGGGTTAAATATGGATTGTCAGTATATGTTGGCATATCATAAATTAATAGTGAAATTTGTAAGCATCTATCGATCTTGTTTTACTTAGCTCCGTCTATAATTAATAGAACAAAAAAATATTTTATATTAAATATATGATTTGTTATGGGGTATAAAAATTGCATGAAACAAAGTATGAAACTGCGCCAACAGATGAAATCTTGAGAGATGGCATGAAATTTGGTTTTGAAAGAATGTATATAGTTCATGAGTCAATTGTTGCTATGGTACGTCATTTATTTTCAATTTAAATTTATGTATATTATTTAATATTGAAATTTTCATTATTCTCAGCAATGTATATACACTCATTATAGTTTATTTTTATGTTTGTAGATGGAAGGTGAAGAAGAAGAAAAAAATCAACACCATGAACAAAATATTCCTCAAAATAACCCAAGTCATGAAAGTAGCTTGAGCAGTGACAACAGTTCAAGTGAAGAATGATGATCATTATGTTTGGATATCAAAGCAAGGTGTTGCATTTTTTGAAATATTTGTCTATGAAATCAGACATTTTGTTTGATGTAATGGACATAGTGTCCCAATTGAAAGAAAAATGGATACCAATAATTGTCCCATTTTTTATGACAAAGAGTGTGTTGTTCATATATATAATAAAATATGTTTTAATTTATTCTATTGTGTTCTCCATTGTTGCAATGAAAATTAACACCACTGATTAAATATATGGATGATTAAATATTATAATTGTAATGTCCCAAAATTGCTGCTTGTTAAAATAGGCAGTTAAGGACTTTAAGGGTCAAAGTGGACCCCAAATAACATATCGATGATGGATATATTTTATTAAATTAAGTTAATAAAATAAAATAGAAATTTATGTGCAATGACTAGATTATGATTAGAGATCTATAAACCAAATCCATGAGGATGGATAAGGTTGTAAGACTTTCCCAGACTTCCAGAAATCCTTGGAAGGAATAAAGTAAGATACTAAAGTTAGATTGGATATAAATATCTAAATACCCCAGTAAAGAGGAAATTATTAGCAAGAGGTGGAATAAAGCTGGAAAGCGAAAAAGCTAGCTTTAAAAGTACCTTTGTGGAAGAAACAAAGGGAAAGCCTAGGCAAACAGAAATACAACATCCTGAATTAACTAGACGCAGTCAAGGGAAATAGGCTAGGGGAAAGAAGGCTTAAATAAGATGTTTCAAGATAGAAAAAGGGGTTGTATATCACTAGGGAATAAGTTCTATACTCGGGGGTGAGCTATGGAGAAAGATCTCTAAGGTTGGGAGGCCACTAGTCAAACCTAAGTGGTATGCAAATTTAATTTGCAATAGTCTTTGAATTAAATTGGTAATGTTGTGATGAACTATTGGAATGATAAAGTAGCCATGCTAATATGAAACTTCTGAGTTTAAATCTGTGCTTAGAAATTAGGAATTATGTGAATTATAAGTATATCTTACTGGTCTGTACATTTAACAGAAATTACTATAGACAAAATAGTTCATTCTGTATAGTTGTACAGACATATTCTGTAGACGACTAACTCTCATAATGTCTAAAACCCAGTGATGGGTCTAGATCTGAGGTTAGGTACCTCACAGGAAACTAAATTTCTTATGGAATTGGTTTAGTATTCTGTTATTAATTGCACAACTTATCTAGAAATTCATTCTGAAATAGAAATTAAAATACAGATAAGGGATATGTAGATAAATTTCCAATAAAGATATGCTGCACTGTACAGTTAACTATTTTCTATACTAACTAGAGGAAGATAAATCATAAATGAATTTAACATAGATATGCATATATTTGAATTTTAACATTATGTTAAAAGCAGAGCTTGAGAGTATCTTGGTAAAGAGAAATTATTCAAAGAGTGTATACTTAATTAAATATGAGTAAAAGTTATTTATACATGGATATTGAATAACTTCATAATATTTCATTCAAGTTATATAATGACATATATATATATATATATATATATATATATATATAACTTGAGATATGAAACAATAGTATATAACATGACAGAACAAAGTACATAAGAAGAATCGATAATGATAAGAAAGTGAGATTGCTTCAGGTATGGTTACGATCACAACATTATAACAATGATAGTTGTGCCTATTATTATAAAATAATTATGTGTTGTGCTAGCAATAGAAATTTAGAATGCATAAATAGAAAAACATTCAGACATATAGGTAAACTGAACTATCTTGCCATATGAACCATCTAGAAAAGTGATTGTAAACAATATATTGAAAATATATTATTGCAAGAGTAAGTATATCTGGAAATTCCATCCCTCAATTCGAGATAAATACAGTCCAGTGATAGGAGAAGTTATGAATATCAAATAAAAAAATACAAGTTGTACTCTATTATATATACATGTAGAGCTACGAGCAGAAAAATCATACAGTGCGGGAATGGTTGGGTGTGGAGCCTGATTATCTTGTTTATTTTGTATCACAGCGTTGGACCCCTGTAACTTAATGGGGGAGGCAATGCTGCCCGTAATTAAATGCTGCCTGGGGGGTCTAGGGGGTGGCGGCTCCGACTTTATGGAGCCCCCCTGGCGGGGGAGCTAAAAACAGATGTAAAATTGCCTTGTAAAAGTATAGTAATTTCTAGTCAATCTGGGCCGTTCATTAGGCGGATGAACTAACGGTATAAGTTATGTTTAGTTTAGGGTTTTTTGCCCTATAAGGAAACCCCTCGCTTTGTATGAGGGTATTGTATTGCAGCTATGTATTGTATGTGCATTCTTAGAGCGAGAAACATAAAGGGAGACTTTGAGAGAGAACAGAGGATATTACAGTGGATCTGCCGTAGGTTGTGTCTCTTCATTTTGCTGTATAATAGAAAGGAATGACTGGATGTTTGGGGTGGATGTAGCCCAAACTGGGTGAACCACGTATATCTGTATCTCTCTGGTTTTATGTATTTTGTGTGCTTGTGTTTTCTGCATATTTTATGTGTTGCATTGCTCTGTAATATATAATTTTCTAACAACTGGTATCAGAGTCAAAGGTCTATTTCGTTGATAAACTCGCAGGAAAGAAGGGTTCCTGGTTCAAGTGGGAGGAATGGCAGAAGATGGTAAGTTTAGGGTCAAGAAGTTTAACGGCCAAAACTTCCTATTGTGGAAGATGCAGATGGAAGACTATCTGTATCAAAAAGATATCTACCTACCATTGAGCAGAAAAACAAAGAAGCCGACGGCTATGACAGATGCAGAATGGGAGATTCTCGATAGAAAGGCACATGGAATAGTACGATTGTGCCTTGCGGCGTCAGTAGCCTTCAATATTTCTAAGGAAACAACAACAGAGTGCTTGATTAAGGTGTTGGCGAAATTATATGAAAAACCCTCGACCTCAAACAAGGTATTTCTTATGAAACTTTTATTTAATATGAAGATGTCGAAGGTGGATCTGTTGCAGACCATTTAAATGATTTTAATACAGTTACCAGTCAATTAAGTTCTGTAGGGGTAAACTTTGATGATGACGTTAGGGCTCTTTTATTTCTGTGCTCATTTCTAAAAAGCTGGAATGGTTTAGTTATGGCCATTAGTAACTCTATCTCTGGATCTAGTACTTTAACGTTTGATGATGTTTTCAGTGCTATCCTTAGCGAGGAAATGCGACAAAAATGCTCCGGTGAGACATCGGGTAATGCTTTGAGTGCAGAGTCTAGGGGAAGAAAAATGGAAAGAGGAAAGAGCTCATGATATCGCAGTAAATCAAGGAAAGACAGATCCAAGTCTAGATCGGGGATAGTGTGTTGGAAATGTGAAAAGAAAGGACACCTGAAGAAAGACTGTAGATCTCAAAAGGGAAAAGAAGGAGATGCACAACAATAAAACAATAATGAAGCAAATGTGACATGTGATGTGTTACAAGATGCCTTGATTCTTTCTTTCGAAAATGTTACTAATTCTTGGGTTGTAGATTCAGGGGCCTCATTCCATGCCACACCTGACAAGAAATATTTTCATGACTATGTTCAAGGAGATTTTGGACAAGTCCATTTGGGTGATGATAAACCCTGTAAAATTGTTGGAATGGGTAAGGTTCTTGTAAAACAGCAGAATGGAAACCAATGGATATTAAAGGAGGTAAGGCATGTTCCAAATCAGAAGAAAAATATGATTTCAATAGGGTAGTTAGGCAGTGAAGGTTGTGTGACAACTTTCACAGATAAAACCTAGAAGGTCACCAAAGGAGCCCTGGTAATAGCAAAAGGTGAAAAGGTTGGTACATTGTATTTATGCAATGGTATTTCTAACTCTGTTAATGCTTTAAATTCCAAAGGAGCAGATGTAGGATTATGGCATCATAGGCTCGGACACATGAGTGAGAAGGGAATGAAGATTCTTCACTCAAGAAATTTGTTGCCAGGTTTGAAGAATGTTGATTTGGATTTATGTGAGAATTGCATTTATGGAAAACAGAAGAGAGTCAGATTTCTCATAGTTGGGAAAGAAAAGAAGAGCGAAAAATTGGAGCTTGTGCATACAGATGTATGGGGACCTGCTCAGGTATCATCTCTCGGTGGCTCTCGTTATTATGTTACTTTTATTGATGATGCAACTAGAAAAACATGGATTTATTGTATTCAGAATAAATCTGATGTATTCGATACTTTCAAGAAATGGAAAGCTTTGGTTGAGATTGAGACAGGAAAGAAGTTGAAGTGTCTCAGATCAGACAATGGAGGTGAATATTGCAACAAAGAGTTTGATAGGTATTGTTCAGAGCATGGAATTCATAGAGAGAAGACAGTTCCAAGAACACCACAAGAAAATGGTGTGTCAGAAAGGATGAACAGAACAATCATGGAGCATGCAAGGTGCATGAGATTGCATGCAGGATTGCCTTTACAATTTTGGGTAGATGCTGTAGATACTGCTGTTTATCTAATAAACATAGGGCCTTCAAGTTCCTTAGATGGTGGTATTCTAGAGGAAGCATGGACAGGTAAAAAGGTAAACTAATTTTTTTTAAAGCCTTTTGGTTGTGAGGCCTTTGTCCATATTAATAAAGAAAATAGAACAAAGCTTGAGGCAAAATCAAAGAAATTTACCTTTATTGGATATGGTGTTAATGATTTTGGTTATCGCTTATATGATTGTGAAAATCACAAAATCATTAGGAGCAAAGATGTAATATTCAATGAAAAGGTATTGTATAAGAATCCGTTGCAGGAAAAGAAATAGGAAAAAGAAAACAAATAATACACAGTTCTTGATGAGATCACAGAAAAGGTAAAGGTGCCTAAAAATAACAATAATCAATAGCCACAACAACAAAAACCACCACAACAACAACAGGCACCTCAAACCCCTGAAAGCAGTGTCAGAAGATCTACCAGGATAAGTAGAGCCCCTGAACGATACTCTCCTTCATTATATTATTTATTGTTGACTGATTCTGGTGAACCTGAATGTTATGAAGAAGCAATGCAGGTTGAAACCAGGAAGAAGTGGGAGTTAGCCATGGAAGAAGAGATGGAATCCTTAATGCATAACCAGACTTGGGACTTAGTCAGGTTGCCTGCAGGTAAAACTACATTACAGAATAAATGGGTTTACAGGCTGAAGGAAGAAGATGGAGGAAAATAGAGATACAAAGCTAGACTCGTGGTGAAGGGGTTTGCACAAAAGAAAGGTATTGATTTTGATGAAATATTTTCTCCTTTTGTTAAGATGACTTCAATAAGAACTATTTTTAGTCTTGTAGTAGTAGAAGATTTACATCTTGAACAGTTAGATATAAAGACAACATTTCTCCATGGAGATTTGGAGGAAGAGATCTATATAGAGCAACCAGAAGGATATGAGGTCAAATGGAAAGAAAGATTAGTGTGCAGGTTAAGGAAGAGCTTGTATGGCTTAAAACAGGCTCCAAGGCAGTGGTATCTAAAATTTGACAAGTTTATGTCTGAACAAGGTTATACTAGATTTCACTCTGATCATTGTGTTTATCTGAAAAAGCAAAATGATGGCAGCTATATTATATTGTTATTGTATGTAGATGACATGCTTGTTGCAAGGTCTAGCATGCAAGAAAAAAATGTTCTCAAAATAAAATTGGCAAATTCCTTTGCAATGAAGGATTTGGGAGCTGCAAAACAAATCCTTGGTATGAGAATAAATAGAGGCAGGAAAAATCACAAATTAACACTGTCTCAGAATGAGTACATACAAAAGGTGTTGAAAAGATTTAATATGCAGAATGCAAAACTAGTTAGTACACCTTTTGCTAGCCATTTTGAACTTAGTAAGGAGATGTGCCCCAAGACCCAAGAAGAAATGGACTACATGTCTAAAGTTCCATATGCATCAGTAGTTGGAAGCTTAATGTATGCAATGATTTGCACAAGGCCTGATATTTCACATGCAATGGGAGTTGTAAGAAGGTACATGAAAAATCCAGGAAAAGAACATTGGATGGTAGTGAAATGGATTCTCAGATATTTGAGAGGTACCACAAATCAAGCATTATGCTTTGGTGGTTCAAAAATTTCTCTACAGGGATATGTTGATGTAGATATGGCAGGTGACAGAGATAACATGAGGAGCACTACAGGATATGTATTTACTGTAGGTGGAACAACTATTAGTTGGGTTTCAAAAATCCAAAGTGTTGTTGCACTTTCAACAACAGAAGTAGAATATGTTGCTACTACAGAGGCTAGTAAGGAAATGATTTGGTTACAAAGGTTTATGGATGAATTGGGTAATAAGAATGATGTGGGCATGTTATACAGTGATAGCCAAAGTACCATTCATCTTGCAAAGAACTCAACATTTAATTCTAGGAATAAACACATACAACTCAAATACCATTTCATACGGTCAGTATTGGAAGATGGACAGTTGAAGCTGGAAAAGATACACACTAGCCAGAATCCTACAAATATGCTAACAAAAGTTGTAACCAGGGAGAAGTTGAGAATATTCTCAGTTTCAATTGGTCTTCAAGGATGAAAATGAATATGAGAAACAACCAGGGAGTCATTGTCCAGCAAATGAAGCAGCGGTGGAGTTGATACAATCAGTCTCCAAGTGGGAGATTGTTGGGTGTGGAGCCTGATTATCTTTTTTATTTTGTATCACAGCGTTGGACCCCTGTACCTTAATTGGGGTGGCAATGCCGCCCGTAATTAAACATTGCCTGGGGGGTCCAGGGGGGGGCGGCTGTGACTTTATGGAGCCCCCCCTGGTGGGGGGTTTCGGGGGTAGTGCCCCCGAAACTAAAAACATATGTAAAATTTCCTTGTAAAAGTATAGTAATTTCTAGTCAATCTGGGTTGTTCATTAGGTGGATGATCTGATGGTGGAAGTTATGTTTAGTTTAAGGTTTTTTTACCTAGAAGGCAACCCCTCGCTTTGTATGAGGGTATTGTATTGCGGCTATGTATTGTATGTGCATTATCAGAGCGAGAAACATAGAGGGAGACTATGAGAGAGAACAAAGGATAATACAACGGATCTGTTGTAGGTTGTGTCTCTTCATTTTGCTGGATAATAGAAAGGAATGACTGGCTGTTCGGGGTGGACGTAGCACAAACTAGGTGAACCACGTATATCTTTGTCTCTCTGGTTTTATGTGCTTATGTTTTCTACATATTTTATGTGTTGCATTGCTCTGTAATATATAATTTTCTAATAGGAACTGAGTTCCATAAGAGAAGAAAATGAAAATTAGCAGTATGGGGTCATAAATTGATTCCGAACCTCCTATAGAAATGGAATACCAACCTGAATAAGAACATGAATATAGTTAATGTCAGAGAAATTGCAGGGTACAATATTCCATTTCGAGTACCAGGGTATGTGATTACCTGTAAAAGGAAATAAAAGGGAACTCAATATTAATTTTAATTATAAACATAAAATTGTACCAAACAAAAATACAAAGAAGGGAATATGTATATTACCTTATCGACTGTGTAAACAGAATAAGGATATTCCACAGTGAAAAACGAAGTTCAATAGATTACAAAAACATCAAATAAGGTATTTGTTGAAAGAAATGAGAATGAAATATAATATTTAGTCAAGGAATTCGAACTAAATGTTAAATAAATACCTAGCAAGAGTACAAGGGTTATCTATACATTATGGAAACTGTTGTAAGAGATTGATATCTCTGGTTTGGTACTAAACAATAGAAATGTGAGTATGATAACGATAATTGTTTTGGTTAAGTCGAGACCATCTATGAAATGAAACAAATCCCTAAATCGAAACACCAAGAATAGGGACAACTGTAGTAAAAAAATATAACGAACATCCATAATATACAACATATTATTTTTTAGTGTTGATTTATGGTGTAGTGGAGAACGCCGAGGTCATGGTAAAATGAAAGAAAACGAAATTGCAAACGCCTATGTTTTAAACACACAGGGAGTTTCGAGTTTCACAAATTTACTTATTGTAATATTTGAAATGCTGAAAGAAAAGAATAAGCAGAGAATGATATATGTTCTGCAAATAAAGTACTATACGGGGATTAAAACTACGAACATATACAACAGTAGGTTATCAAAATGAAACAGAGAGCGTTGCTATTAGAAAACCACATAGGATTAAATCTAAGGAAACAATGAAAGTTTGAGGGAAATCCAAAAATAAATTGGACACAGTTTCCAAAATAAACACAAATCTGAGACTTACCCCTTTGACGTTTCCATTCAAACACCGAGTATTTACATAAGTGCTAAATGTTAACAACAACATAAGAACCAAAGATTAATTGAAGTCCAAAAAATAAGTGAAACCCCAACAAAATTTATATTGCAAATACCGAGAATGAAGTTTAAACTGCAGAAGTAGACGTTACACTAAATGAAAGCAGTATGAGAATTTTGTGAAAGGAAATATCATTGGTATACTCATTTAAATGGTGTAAACTTGGTAGATTAGAAGCAATTTATTGAATTTTAGAAACATAATGAGTTTAGTGGAATTTATACATGCTATAACTACAAATTCTAATATTCAATATGCTGAAACGAAAGAGCAAACAAAGAAATGGATATTCAGACAACTAGTGTCCATAATCAAATTTTATAAATGAAGATAATATACATACATATGTGTTGGCTCGAGGGGTCCTGACCCAGGTTCAGAGTGCAAGGTTTGCCAAAAAAATCCTATACTACTGGCCCTTTCGGCAGTGACCTGCTTGTGCAGGTCACAGTCTCACCCGAAGTAGTATGGGTGAGTGCTGGAACCAGGTTTCCGCACCCTGAGAAAGGATAGGTAAGGCAAGAAGAGCTACGCTAGACCCTATGATTCCCAGATTACCTTGTTCTGCATAGGGTCAATTAGGTCTCTATTCAGATTCACGTGCGCTAGATCTATAATTATATTCTTTTATGATCGTAGCACAGTATTGCATAAACAGAACAGAACAGATCAAGATACAGAAAACACACGTACACAGATCGTCGCAGCTTAAATACAGAAAATGCACAATGTAGTAATTACCAATGATTCACACAAAGAGTACTCACAGATTCAGTTCTCTATCAACCTTTCTTATTCATTCATTCATCAATTCTTCCTTACAATTCCCTTCCCAGCCTGCGCACACAGCAGCAGGGTTTGCACACATCTGGACTTGGATCTCCGCGCACACTTCCAGCAGGAGTCCTTTCCCCAAAACCCAAAAAGATAGCTTAAACCACAATTTGCATCAATAGCTCTTCATTTCCTACCTTACAATACAAAATGTTCCTCTATTTATAATAATCTAGCCTAGACTTTCCTATGGTCCACAAACCGTGGTTTTCGGACCCCTGGTTTACCCTTTTACCCATTACAATGCTTTCGGGTCTTTGACCCACCCCAAAACCCCTGTGCTAGACTAAATCTAATCAAAAGTATTCAAAATGGACCAGTTTCATAGCTCGTAGGAGACACTGTTACAACAGTCCCCCAACACAATCTTGTGACTCGTCCCGAGTCACTGCAGTGGTGCGGCCTCGATTTGCGTACGCAGGGTATCAAGAGCGTGGGAGAGTGGCGGGAGCACTTCCTGACTCTGAACAGCAGTTTTTTGTGCAATGTTGATAAGGGTCAGGGATGCAGGGCCGTCTGGAGCCGCAGTAACCTGTTCTAACATCCGGTGGAGGCGCACAATGGCGGTATGAGCATCCTGGGAGATCTGGAGGGCGGTGTCGTCCCATGGTTTCAACCATTTCTTAACCACATGCTTAGCGCGATGAAGATTCGCAATTGTGTCCATGACGGCCAGACGCTGCGCAGAAACGCTGGAGGGAAAGGGGGCTGTGCTCTGATCGAGAGCAGCTTCCGCCTACCGTAACTATTTCTGTATATTTTGAAGCGTAGGATGGTACCAAACCACTGTCCATAGCTGCGTAGCTGTGTTGACCAATTTCATGCCCTACGTAAGCTACTCCTGAATAATATTGGTTGCTTCTGTGACCAAGGAAACCCACTGTGCCCAAACTTCTAGAGGTATTTCAGGCTATTATTGCGCAATCCGGTCACGGTGGCGAACCTCTTGCAACATCGTGGTGTATAATCCTTGTAGCACTTCAGAGGATAGCTGTGCCAAGTCTATTTGTATGTCTGCAGTGGTTGGAGCATGATCGTTAACTAGGAAAATGCGAGGGAGCGAACATATATGGCTTCTGTTGGTCAGTAATCTGGGACTTCAGAGAAGTCGCAACATATCCCTATATCTCAGCATTCCTTCCTGGTGTAGGACTAGTCGTGACCTGATTGCGACACTGTTGGTGGGGGACCATGATAATAGCGTATCCTCCTCTATTGTATCATCCAAGGCCATCCGAATGGGTCCCGTGGTCATCCCCGGGGTGCGAAGGTCAGGTACTCCTATCACGCAGCTATGGTGCCTCTTCGTGCGGGGTTCATAAGCAATTCCCTCTGCAGGAGGCCAACGACCAATCATTTGATCAAACTCGGCATTCCCAGGACCTCTCAATATGATGTCTGGGGGTGCTGAACAGCCAGGGGCTAAAACATTCGGCGGGTTAGGGACTGCCATGGCAACAGAAGGACAGGCATCCCAGAAAATGTTAATGAACCCAGTAAGCCAGTCGGCGGGTAACAGGGGCATGGTGTAGAGACAATATGTAGCCTTTTGCGAAGTTATTCTGCTATTTTCACATTGTCCGGAGCTATCTAATGGAGAAGTAACCCGTACGTTAAACTTACCATCGATCGTTTGAATCCAACTTACCATAAATGGCTGTATTGATGGCATGCCTCCCATTTTGCGTAATTTTAAGGTTCCTGTCTTATCAAAGTGGGGTGGGTTGATGGTCGGTATTAGTACCTCAGGACTCTCCCATGGATCGTCAAACCTCGGATGATGCTTGCGTGCTGTTCGCGTACCCCGAATTAAGGTTAATGCCAGGTGTTTCGTAACATGGTTCAGGTACCAGTTTAGCAATTTGGCCACCAAACGTCTCGATCGGTGCACTTCTCCCTTGGTCAGGACATCCCTGTTCAGTAGGGCTGCGTCAAGCGTCTTCGTGGCATCTGTCACCTTAAGTGCTCGGAACTCCTCCCAATTGCACGTGGTTTGGTGTAGTTTCGTAGTTGAACGCAAGCCTAGGTCATTGGTAACCTGGTGAGCTTGTTCAAGTGGGGTCCTATCGCACCCTCGAATTTCGCATGTCAGCAAGTATCCACATGGGTCTACTGACCTCAGGGCCCATCTGTCAGCTGCAGTCCTCAAGCGCAGGATCATCCTACTCCGACACTTCTCCCAAGTGAGGAATACCAACCCTTGCGTATCCCACCAATGCGTAGGTGCTCCATATAGGGTTAGCGGCAGTGCCCCTAGCCTGCGTTCCTTGGGAATTTTGGTTTCAATCAACTTCATACTATTACCTGCGTTATCATGGTAGGGCAGATTTCTTACCTTGGTGGACATGCGATAGAAATTCCTGGTGGTCCAAAGACATTGTAACGCCGAAACCTCGTGCAACTGTCCTTGCCAATTTTCCAGTTCCTCATCAGAGTCGAAGAAACATTCACTGTCCTTTTCCCAGCAGAGTATTCCTTCGGCTGTGGGGTTAACCCGATCTTCATCCCGTGCAGTCAATTTGTAACTGTGATCTATTTCCTCCTCCTCGTAGGCTGGCTCTATATACCATGCACCTTCTGCTGGATCTAGTGGTACTATTACGCGCGTACCGTTGTTCTCAAACACCATGCTGTGCTTTTTGAGATTGATGACACCCCCCATGTCTATAGCCCAGTCCAATCCTAGGAGTGCAGGGTAAGGATCCACATCCTCCACAATTTCTATGACTTCAAAGTCAGCTACGACTTTTACTCCTGCGATATCTACCATGACCTTTGGCAACCTTCCCAGAGGGATTATCTTCTGTTGATTTTTCATGCGCAACTGGATGGTGGACCATTCCAATTTAGGTTCTCCCATTCGTTTCCATGTTTGTTTTGGTAACATTTTCGCATCTGACCCAATATCGAGAATCACTTGATCCATCTCGTAGCCGCCAATCTGTGCAGTCAACCACATTTCTCTTCCAGTGCGTTTTTTATAACTGTATAGTTTGTGTACATCCTTGGTCCTGAGAATCAAATTGGGCCAAGCTGCGCAGGCGTTCAGTAATGCTTGGAGGTTCTCTATGGCCTGCGGGTTTCGTAGCAGCTTCAGACATGCCTGCAGGAAGGGCTCAACCCCCTCCCTTATCTTGTTTGGAAGTTGCGTGGGGGCTGCTAGCAATTCCTGTCTGTTGATGTTCACCCCTTCCCGAGAGGAAAGCTCCTCCTTTGCTCCCTGGGTGACCATCCCGCTGCGCGTCATGACTTTTACACTTGGATCTATATTTATTAGCTCAGTTTTAACTCTTTGCAAATTCTACGTAGGAGTGGGCTATTTTTCTTTCATCTTGGCTATTAAAATTGGGCAATCCTCCACCACATGGTCTAGCTGCCTACAATACTTGCATGACGGCCTGGTGGGATTTGAGAATTCTTTGGTGAAGTGTCCTATCTCTCCACAGTTATAACAGATTAGCTGCCCACGTCCTCGTCCTGCGCTTCCTCCCCGAGCTCCTCTGCCCTAGGCTAGGGATCCTTCGAGGTGCACGGACGGTCTTGGCGATGCAGGGTCTAATTGTACCCTATACAGGTTCCCATGATCTATCATTAAGTCATAAGTACGACAATTCTACTCATCGTGTCCTATTGATCAGCAGGACCTGCACCATTGTTGCTTTAGTTCTAGGACATACACACCTAGCCGAGGGCAATGGTTTGTATCATGCAGTCCTGCTACATGAAAATCATCACACCACAGCGCAGGTCCACTCGAGCCTGGTCGTGATAGGATGGGTTCCCCACTTGCTCCTGGGCGTACCGGACTAGGTCCTCCAAGCTGCATGTAATCTGCCAGTAGAGGGCACTGATCCTTCGTGTGGCCAGATACCCGAAATCGTATGCACCATAGATTTGCGCGACCATCCTTCCCTCACTCTCACAGGTTCTGAATTTCCATATGCATAGCCCCAAGCTGTTCCTGAATTTTTTGTACCCCTACCGAAGTATCCTCCCTGGGTGCAGCTTCTAGTTTCATAGTGACTTCCACAACTTTTTCCTACGATTCAAAGGTTTGGTGACTCATTGGCGTGCGTAGGTGAGGTAACAACATAGCGATGAACCATTCTGTATGTTGCCTATCGTCATACTCAAATCCTCCTTCCCTGATTGCTCTCTTCAATCACTGATTAGCCTCCGATACTGACTCAGACGCACCTTGTTTAAAGTCCTTTACCTCTACTACCAGCTGAGAAAAATATTTTGACTTTCGGAACTGTTGTTTCAGAGTGTCTTTGATATCTTGAATAGATGCACCACCATTCTGGGCAATGTATCTCATATACCAGTCTAGTGCTCTATCCTCGAATGCCAGGGACAATTGTGCCCTCTTCACTGTATCAGTTTCCACATTCTGCGCAGTCTAGACGGAGTCTGTAACAAACCAAAATCGGTCCATTTCTTCATCCCCTACCCCCTTGAAGGTAGGTAATCTCAGGTGTGCAGCCATATTGCTATTCGGCGGGGTTGGCGGTATGGGCAAGTTCTTACCTTTGTGCTACCTGGGTGGCAGTGTAGCCGGGGGATCTTGCGCAGCTGGTTCTTGCAATGGATTATAGGTGGATCTCCCCCTGTCAAGGTTGGTCCAATAGTATTTACCACTGTGCATCGCGCTTCCGTCTAGATCCAGGGTCATTCAGTCAGTCTGACTACATAGAATGCTCTTTTCACACAGTAATATCTTAATCAACAATGATAATGTCCTCAAAAATTTTTCCCGGAACCCTTTAAAGAATCGTCATTCGGCCTCAGAGTAAGAGACAAACTGATCAAAGGAAAATTATGTCACAAATCCTCCTAGCACACTGTCCACCCAGTGATCTACCATGCGTGTGATAGTATTATTAGTCCTCTCCAGCTGCTGAATCAGCTCTGGGGTCCACTGAGTGACTCTCTCATCCTTCCAGCACTTATGGAACTCAACGAGTCTGGCTAGCCACTCTTGAAGCTCGATCGCAAATGTCACAAAGAAAATTTCGTAGCTTTCTGTAAGAATGTACCTATTTTTCCACCTTTCCGCTGTCAAATTCTCGCTGCGATTTTCTTTTACCGCAAATTCCTGGATCTGCCTTTCGAACCAGTCTTCGATTTCCTTTCTTTCAGGCTTCCAATATTCTCTTGTCATTACTTGATCCCTTTCTCAAGATCCTCCAGGTCCCGGCAACGGAACCATTTGTTGGCTCGAGGGGTCCTGACCCAGGTTCGGAGTGCAAGGTTTGCCAACAAACCCCTATATTACTGGCCCTTTCGGCAGTGACCTGCTTGCGCAGGTCACAGTCTCACCCAAAGTAGTATTGGTGGGTGATGGAACCAGGTTTCCGCACCCTGAGAAAGGATAGGTAAGGCAAGCAGAGCTACGCTAGACCCTATGATTCCCAGATTACCTTGTTCTGCGCAGGGTCAATTAGGTCTCTATTCGCATCCATGTGCGCTAGATCTATCATTATATGCTTTTATGATAGTAGCACACTATTGAATAAATAGAATAGAACAGATCCAAATACAGAAAACACACTTACACAGATCTTCGCAGCTTAAATACAGAAAAGGCACAATGCAGTAATTACCAACGATTCACACAAAGAGTACTCATAGATTCAGTTCTCTATCAACCTTTCTTATTCATTCATTCATCAATTCTTCCTTACAATTCCCTTCCTAGCCTGCACACACAGCAGCAGGGTTCACACATAGCTAGACTTGGATCTCCGCGCACACAGCCAGTAGTAGTCCTTTTCCCAAAACCCAAACAGATAGCTTAAACCACAATTCGCATCAATAGCTCTTCATTTCCTATCTTACAATAAAAAATATTCCTCTATTTATAATAATCTAGCCTAGAATTTCCTATGGTCCGCAAACCGTGGTTTTCAGACCCCTGGTTTACCCTTTTACCCATTACAATTCTTTCGGGGCTTTGACCCACCCCAAAACCCCTGCGCTAGACTAAATCTAATCAAAAGTATTCAAAATGGACCAGTTTCATAGCTTGTAGGAGACCTTGTTCCAACAATATATATATATATATATATATGGAAAACTGATTGGGAGGCAACACCAGGTCAAGGAATGGTTGATTTATCCCAAGAATAAGTATTGGTTCCCAAAAGAGAAATCTGACACTTATCAATACTATGCCTCTGTGCAATACGCATATTTCCTTAGTGCTAGACGTAGATACAGCCATGGAAAATTTGGAATCAAATAACAAATACTCCAAAAATGAAAACGTTGATAGAGAAAAATCCAAGCATGAACAAAAGAAAACGAGATACTTGAAAATTGAATCTCGGACAATGTCTTTGTGAATTATTAGAGGTCTTCATGGGTATAAAATTGTTGCATTCTGGACATGTGTATACAAATGACATGAATCAATATGGGTAGCTATAGAAGGTTTCGCCCAACTCGGACCAGTTCAGCCAAAATGGAATAGGAAAATAAACCTTCATCTAAACCGAGGTGTTTTATGGGTCATTGAACCCTAAATAAGAGTTAATCTGCATCGTCTAGGTGTCCAGGATCAGTGAGTGGCAGGTTTTTCCGTGGCTCAAGATTTCCCGCAAGACCCATGTGAATTTTTTCATAGCCTTAATTGTTCCCCGTAACCAACCACATTAAAAATATGGTGGCTCTCGATAAGAGAAATGTACCAGCCCCTTAAAGACATATTAAAATACTGATTCGAAAAGCTGTGGAAAGGATTTCTAACTCTTATAATTAATGCCAAGATTTATTGAAAGATGAAATTAAAAATACTGGGTACAAGGCATGAATATCGAAGGAGGAATGAATCAGCATTAAGCCACGGTGAAAACCACGTTGGAAAATGTAAGGTTCATAATGTTACAAAGGTGTGTGGAAATTTAGTAATGAGAAGAATGACATGGTATGGGTATGAGAATTTCATGGACGAGAGTAGTAGTTCGAACTTCAAAGGAATGGTTTAAGGTATATCCATATGGGATAATAAAATTCCTAATGAATATAACGGTTTAATAAAGATATTATTAACAGTCCATGTGATCCCATATATGGGAGTAACTATAAATCGATCCCAAGGAAAATTCTTTACATCAGTTATGAGATCGAGACATACGTGTTGTACGAGGGTAATTAATCTAATAAATGATCATATCTCGACAGTCTCATAAGCCTTCTATAAGAATAGTTGTAATTATGGAAAGAATTCTGGAAATCCAGATTCAAATTAGTGTGGCACGTCACGTAAACATCTCCATAGAGAATACCACGTCACAAGCCACATTGGAAAGGTGGAGTGTACATTGGTAGAACTCATTATTACATTCAAGGTGGGTATAATATGAGGACGGCACCCTAATTATAGTGTTTGAACAAGGAGTAAATTATGTTTTGTAAATCAATAAGCATAATAAGCCTATTGAAATCGATATGTCCAAAAAGAGTATAACCTTAAGATAAAATAGGGTAAAGGTATGGGAAGTATTAAGTTAGAGCGGATTGTCATAATGGTTATATGGTGTATAATAAATTCTAGTTATACGTTGCATGTAAACCCAAAGACCATCGATCATGGAAATGAATAAATGAAGAGTAGAGTAAGAAGATTTCCAGAACCTTTATCTCCATAAAGGAATAAAAGTAAATATGTTAGATTTCTATAGCACTAAGGGGAAGAAGATATCGGATGACATCATCAATAAAAGGTTGTAGGTTGCACTGATGTGTATTTGTAATACAACCGTTTTATATGCCATATAAAGAAATGAAGTGCAAAAATTGGATTATACTCATTTGTGTAGGGGAATTATTAAGGTTAAAGGATTAAGGCAAATAAGGTTTGACTTAATGCAAATTACGTATTTGGGAGTGATATAGGTAGAAATATACATATTAAAATATAGAGTGGAAGATATTAAATTAAAGATTATTCCAAAATGGATAGTTGGGAGTAATAATCCATGATTAAATAACTATATATAACGACAACCATTGTAATGGGAGAGATTAAATGTAAGATGGTAAGATTTGCCTAGAAACCTTATTCCCATAAATGGAGAAAGGTGAGGTATGTTTAGAATACCAGATCCATATGAATTAAGGAGAAAGAATCTCGTCTTAGAGGACAGTGGGAACTGAAGGTTGAAGTAAATAAACATAGTGAAGTAAATAAAGTTGTGAGTGACAGAAATATGTCGGAGTGTGACAAATCATAGTGTAACTATAGTAATAAGTTAGATATATTACTATAGTTAGAAAAAAAACATTTGGAGAAATAAGAGGTGTTACAAATGGTATCAGAGTTCAGGTTAAAACAGTGGGCAAAAATATGTGTTCACATAAAAAAAAATTCTGTTGCTAACAATTTTGTTAAATTTAATTTTCACTAATGTGGGATGAGTTGTATGTTGATCTGGGTGTGGAGGAAAACCAAGAGATCCAAATACTCCATTGATGGCTATGATGCATCAAATTTAAAGAGAAAAAGGAACTGTAAATTACTCAGAAGAATTCCAAGGAAAATGATGCCTCTAGACAGTAGTCTAAGAGGAATAAGGAAATTCAGAGGAATTCTAGAAAAATAAAATTTAATTAGACCTTCCTCCTATTATGGGAAAAGGAGGATTATATCAAAGAAGGTATAAAATTTTAAAAATGTGAAAGGATGAAAGCAAGTGATAATGGGTCACTTATGCTTTTATACTAGTAGATAAATTATAAGGAGAAATGTGGCAATGTTACGAAGGTTGGATTATACTCATTTGTGTAGGGGAATTATTAAAGTTAAAGGATTAAGTCAAAGAGGGTTTGACTTAATGAAAATTATGAATGTGGGAGTGATATAGTTAAAAATATACATATTAAAATATAGAGTGGAAGATATTAAATTAAATATTATTCCAAAATGGATAGTTAGGAGTAATAATCCATGATTAAATAGCTATATATAATGACAACCATTGTAATGGGAGAGATTAAATGTAAGATGGTAAGAGTTGCCTAGAAACCTTATTCCCATAAATGGATAAAGGTGAGGTATGTTTAGAATACCAGATCCATATGAATTAAGGAGAAATAATCTCGTCTTAGAGGACAGTGGGAATTGAAAGTTGAAGTAAATAAACATAGTGAAGTAAATAAAGTTGCGAGTGACAGAAATACGTTGGAGTGCGACGAATCATAGTGTAACTATATTAATAAGTTAGATATATTACTATAGTTAGAAAAAAAAAAAATTTGGCGAAATGAGATGTGTTACAAATGGTATCAGAGCCATGTTGGATTCTCAGAGTAAATTGAGGAATAAACATTAAGTGATTGGTAAAATAATTCAACTATTAAAATACCAAATTATCATAATTAAGAAATAACTCCTCAACTAATTCAAATATCATTATAAGAGGTAATGGTAATAACAAGAAAAAAGTAGGATGATGTTAAAAATTGCCTACCTAATAGCTATAGGGAGATTGATGAATAATTCTGTCTCCTGCAATTTGTAAAAATCGGTAATACTGAAAGCTAATAATTGCAGAATATGTAACTATAAAAGACTGATGAGAGGTGTGGAATGAAAGAACCACAATTTAATAAGAAAAACCCTCAAAGTTACAAGAATGGAATAATGAAACAAGAAAGTTATACATAACTGCACAATTTAGATATTCTATCAGTAGGAGTATGAACTATGTGGTAGGATAAAATAGGCTAGAGGAGATTGAAAAGAAATTTACAAAGATGAACATGTTCTGTTTTGGTTAATGAAACTAGATGTGGTTTGGCAAAAGACAGGAAGATTCCGGTAAGCTAGAATTTTGTACAGGATTTGCATATAAGATTTCCTAAGATTGTGGAAATGTAACCAAGTTAGAGTTACATGTTTTCCATTATCGATTCTATGCGGTAGAAATATGAATAAATTAGGTAGGATAACAATAAGGACCTACCAAATTTTTTAAAGAAAACACTACATGGTATAGGTAGTGATGGAAAACTAGTGATATTACAACAAGCCAGCTAGAAAAGGGCTGAAAATTATATGCTATGGAATGAAGATAGCGAACTAAAATATAAACTGGTAGAAAAATTTCTAGCCAACAGTGAGAGTAAGGAGATAGTTCTAGATGAAATTCCAGATAAATTCTCAAAATAGGGAAGTTGATTATTAAATGAAGATTAAACCATGTGTTACATCAAAATTGGTGAGAGTTAAAATTGAAGCAATAACAAGCATTGAATAGAAACTATGTTAGACCAATTAGATCCCTGTTGGGAGTACTAGTCATTTTTTTCAAAAGGAAAGATGGAACCTCCAAAGTAAGTATATATTTCTGAAAAAACTAAATAAATAACAAGATACAAAAAAATTATGAATTTGGAATTCTACAAGATTTGATTGGTCCTGTTTTATCCGTCAAGTAAACCCTAACAGAACGGAAAATGAGGAATTTTTTTCCAATTCTGTCAAAGTCTAGAGGAGTAGTAGTGGATGGAGGAAAAGCTAAAGAGAGCATGAATTGAGTTACAATCATGATGTTTCTCTTTTAAACTCATCTTATGCCAAAAATATCTCTGCAGCTAGAAGGAGAGAAAAATGCATAGACTGGAAAATGGTCAATATAGCTTGAATAGTTAAAACACTTCACCTAATCCTATTTAATAATTGAAAGGTATGTGATACTAAGGATTGTACAGAAGAAGTAGAGGTTATAGCGTATGATTGAAAAAAAAAAATTACAATAAGTAGAATTATACTGAGTTAGTGTTAAGGTTTCTGCTGAAATATATGCTCCAGGTAAAGTGAGAAGGGGTTTTGATTCAGAACACCTCAAATTGAAGTAGAAATTATTCCTAAATAAGGAAGAGGTTAAGCAGACTAGGTGGTTGCATTTCCTTAATAAGTTTGAAAGAAACATCTAAAATAAAAAAAGGAAAAGAAAAGGGGATTTTGGGATGTTTTGAAAGAGAAATATTCCTAAAACTTTGAATAAAATTCAAGTAATAAAAATTTTTGGCTGTGAATAAGTGCGACAAGTGAAAATTGAACTGGATCCTATGCCTAATTTAGAATAGAAATAGGAATTTGATTGAGTAAAGAAATGAAAAAAAGGGTTGACCTAGCAATGGGTTGATTTAGAAAGTGATGTTAATAAAAAAATCAGTCAAAGTGTGCAAGACCGAAACTGTAAACGGATATAAAAATTCAAGATGTAAGGTAATAACTGACACACTTGATGAGGAAAAATTCAAGTGAAAATTGAAAATTGAGTTATAGACCTTATTATTGAACATGGTTACTAGTATTTGAATTGATTGATAAAATCAAGCAGTTAGAAGGTACAGGAAGTGCATGTATGAACTGGGAAAAGGTAAACAAAACCTCTACATATGATAAAGTGGTTTTCTAAATTCATGAAATTCTAATGAAAATATATCTGTTTTTTTTTTGAAGAAAAGTGTGTAACAAAAATTATAAACTCTGGTTAAAGGAGTCAAAGGTGAAAAGACGTACAGAGAAATCACCAAGAAATTTGAGCTAGACCATGTTTATGTGAGGAGGAAGTCTCACCGAAAAACTTGGAATAATAAGTCGTTGTGCTAAAATTGCACTAAACTACTATAAACCCTGAAGGGTTTTGCTAACAAGTGAATTTATTGAAATTATTAAAGTTCAGAATGTTGTTGTGATTATTCTAATCAATATATGTATATGATACTACTCATATGAATTGGTACGAACTGTGGACAGACAGAAATAGGAAATAAAAGATTCTTCATGATATACTTCGTATAATGAAGTAAGAAGAAAAGTAAACTCTAGAGTGTATCAGTAAGTAGAGTAAAAGCAGAGGAAGGTGCTTGTACTCTGACGAAACTGCTGGGAGCTAGGAGAAAAGATGAAGGGATGATCTTCATCCTGGATTGAGCCATGAACATCGAAATTTTGTAACACTGAGGACGGTGTTCCATTTTAGGGGGGGAATATGTAATGTCCCAAAATTGCAGCTTGTTGAAATAGGCAGTTAAGGACTTTAAGGGTCAAAGTGGACCCCAAAGAACATATCGATGATGGATATATTTTATTAAATTAAGTTAATAAATTAAAATAGAAATTTATGTGCAATGATTGGATTATGATCAGAGATCTCGAAACCAAATCCATGAGGATGGATAAAGTTGTAAGACTATCCCAGACTTCCATAAATCCTTGGAAGGAATAAAGTAAGATACTAAAGTTAGATTGGAGATAAATATCTAAATACCCTAGTAAAGAGGAAATTATTGGGAAGAGGTGGAATAAAGATAGAAAGCAAAAAACCTAGCTTTAAAAGTACCTTTGTGGAAGAAACAAAGGGAAAGCCTAGGAAAACAGGAATACAACATCCTGAACTAACTAGACGCAGTTAAGGGAAATAGGTTGGGGGAAATAAATATTAAATAAGCTGTCTCAAGATAGAAAAAGGGGTTGTCTATCCCTGGAGAACAAGGTCTCTGCTTGGGGGTGAGCTATGGAGAAAGAGCTCTAAGGTTGGGAGGCAACTAGTCAAACCTAAGTGGTATGCAAATTTAATTTGAAATAGTCTTTGAATTAAATTGGTAATGTTGTGATGAACTAATGGAATGATAAAGTAGCCATGCTAATATGCAAATTATGAGTTTAAATATGTGCTTATAAATTAGGAATTATGTGAATTATAAGTATATATTACTGGTCTATACATTTAATAGAAATTACTATAGAGGAAATAGTTCATTTTTTATAGTTGTACAGACATATTCTGTAGAGGACCAACTCTCAGAATTTCTAAAATCTAGTGATGGGTATAGATCTGAGGTTAGGTACATCACATGAAACTAAATTTCATATGGATTTGGTTTATTATTCTGTTATTAATTGCATAGCTTATCTAGAAATTCATTTTGAAATAGAAATTAAAATACAGATATGGAATACGTAGATAAATTTCTAATAAAGATATGTTGCACTATACAGTTAACTATTTTATGTACTAACTAGAGGAAGATAAATCAGAAATGAATTTAACATAGATATACATATATTTGAATTGTACTGTTATGTTAAAAGTAGAGCTGGAGAGTACCTTGGTAAAGAGAAATTATTCAAAGAGTGTATACTTAATTAAATATGAGTAAAAGTTATTTATACATGGGTATTGAATAACTTCATAATATTTCATTCAAGTTATATAATGACATATATGTATAAAACTTGGGATATGAAACAATAGTATATAACATGACAGAACAAAGTACATAAGATGAATCGGTAATGATAAGAAATTGAGACTGCTTCAAGTATGGTTACGATTACAACATTATAACAATGACAATTATGCCTATTATTATAAAAGGAATTATGTGTTGTGCTAGCATTAGTAATATAGAATGCATAAATAGAAAAACATTCAGACATATAGGCAAATTGAACTATCTTTCCATATGAACCATCTAGAAAAGTGATTGCGAACAATATATTGAAAAGATATTACTGCAAGACTAAGTATATCTGGAAATTCCATTCCTCAATTCGAGATAAATATAGTCCAGTGATAGGACAAGTTATGAATATCAAATAAAAAAATTACAAGCTGTACTCTGTTATATATACATGTAGAGCTACGAGCAGAAAAATTATACAGTGTGAGAATTGAGTTCCATAAGAGAAGAAAAGGAAAATTAGCAGTATGGGGTCATAATTGATTCCGAACCTCCTACAAAAATGGTAGACCAACCTGAATAAGAATAGGAATATAATTAATGTTGGAGAAATTGTAGGGTACAATATTCCATTTCGAGTACCAATGTATGCAATTACTTGTAAAAGGAAATACAAGGGAACTCAATATTAATTGAAATTATAAACATAAAAATGTACCAAAAAAAAATACAAAGAAGGGAATATGTATATTACCTTATCAACTGTGTAAATAGAAGAAGGATCTGCCAAAGTGAAAAACAAAGTTCAATAGTTTACAAAAACGTCGAATAAGGTAATTGTTGAAAGAAATGAGAATGCAATATAATATTTAGTCAAGGAAATCGAACTAAATGTTAAATAAATACTGTAGCAAGAGTATAAGGGTTATCTATACATTATGGAAATTGTTGTAAGAGATTGATATCTCTGGTCCGGTACTAAATAATAGAAATGTGAGTATGATAACGATAATCGTTTTGGTTAAGTCGAGACCATCTATGAACTGAAATGAATCCCTAAATCGAAACCCCAAGAATAGGGACAACTGTCGTAAAAAAAAATGTAATGAACATCCATAATCTACAACATATTATTTTTTAGTGTTGATTTCTGGTGCAATGGAGAACGCCGAGGTCATGGTAAAATGAATGAAAACGAAATTGAAAACGCCTACATTTTAAACACACATGGAGTTTCGAGTTTCACAAATTTACTTATTGTAATATTTTAAATGCTAAAAGAAAAGAATAAGAAGAGAATGATATATGTTCTGCAACTAAAGTACTTTACGAGGATTTAGACTACGAACATATAAAACAATAGGTTATCAAAATGAAATAGAGAGCGTTGCTATTAAAAACCACGCAGGATTAAAATATAAGGAAACGATGAAAGTTTGAGGACAATCCAAAAAGAAACTGGACACAGTTTCCAAAATAAACACAAATCTGGGACTTACCCCTTTGACGTTTCCATTCAAACGCCAAGTATTTTCATAAGTGTTGAACGTGAACAACAACATAAGAACCAAAGATTAATTGAAGTCCAGAAAATAAATGAAACCCCAACAAAATTTATATTGAAAATATCGAGAATGAAGTTTAAACCGTAGAAGTAGACGTTACACTAAATGAAAGCAATATGAGAATTTTGTGAAAGGAAATCTCATTGGTATACTCATTTAAAATGGTGTAAACTTGGTAGATTAGAAGTAAGTTCCCGCGTTTTATAAACATAGTGAGTTTAGTGGAATTTATACATGATATAACTACAAATTCTAATATTCAATATGCTGAAATGAAAGAGCGAACAAAGAAATGGATATTCAGACAACTAGTGTCCATAATTAAATTTTATAAACAAAGATGATATACCACGATACAACTAAACATAATCAATGTATATATATGTGTGTGTGTGGAAAACTGATGGGGAGGCTGTACCGGGTTGAGGAATGGTTGAGTTATCCCAAGAATAAGTACTGGTTCCCAAAAGAGAAACTAGACACTTATCAATACTATGTCTCTGTGCAATACGCATATTTCCTCAGCGCTAGACGTAGATGCAGCCATGGAAAAGTTGGAATCAAATAAAAAATACTCCAGAAATGAAAACGATGACGGAGAAAAAGCCAAGCATGAACAAAAGAAAATGAGATACCTGAAAATTGAATCTCGGACAGTGTCTGCGTGAACTATTAGAGGTCTCCGTGGGTATGGAAGTGTTGCATTCTAGACATGTGTATACAAATGATAGAAATCAATATGGGTAACTATAGAAGGTTTCACCCAACTGGGAACAATTAAGCCAAAATGGAATAAGAAAATAAACGTTCATCTAACCCGAGGTGTTTTATGAGTCATTGAACCCTAAATAAGAGTTAATCTGCATCATCCAGGTGTCCAGGATCGGTGAGTGGAAGGGTTTTTTGCGACTCAATATTTCCCACAAGACCCATGTGAATTTTTTCATAGCCTTAATTGCACCCTGTAACCAACCGAATTAAAACTATGGTGGATCTCGATAAGAGCGATGTACCAACCCCTTAAAAAAATATTAAAATACTGATTCGAAAAGTCGTGGAAAGGATTTCCGACTCTTATAATTAATGAAAAGATTTATTGAAAGATGAAATTAAAAATACTGGGGTACAAGGCATGAATACCAAAGGAGGAATGAATCAGCGTTAAGCCATGGTGAAAACCACGTTGGAAAATGTAAGGTTCATAATGTTACAAAGGTGTGAGAAAATTTAGTAATGAGAAGAATGACATGGTATGGGTATGAGAATTTCATGGACGAGGTAGTAGTTCAAACTTCAAAGGAATGGTTTAAGGTATATCCATATGGGTTAATAAAATTCCTAATGAATATAAAGGTTTAATAAAGATATTCTTAACAGTCTATGTGATCCCGTACATGGGAGTAACTATAAATCGATCCCAAGGAAAATTCTTTAAAGCGGTTATGAGATCGAGACATACGTGTTGTACGAGGCTAATTAATCTAATAAATGATCATACCTCAACAATCTCATAAGACTTCTATAAGAATACATGTAATTATGGTTTGAATTCTGGAAATCCGGATTCAAATTAATGTGGCAGGTCACATAAACATCTCCATAGAGAATACCACGTCACAAACCATGTTGGAAAGGTGGAGTGTACGTTGGTAGAACTCATTATTACATTCAAGGTGGGTATAATATGAGGACGTCACCATAATTATAGTGTTTGAACAAGGAGTAAGTATTATCTTTTGCAAATCAATAAGCATAATAAGCCTATTGAAATCGATATGTCCAAAAAGAGTATAACCTTAAGATAAAATAGGGTAAAGTTATGGGAAGTATTAAGTTAGAGAGGATTGTCATAATGCGTATATGGTGTATAATAAATTCTAGTTATAGGTTGCATGTAAACCCAAAGACCATCGATCATGGAAATGAATAAATGAAGAGTAGAGTAAGAATGTTTCTAGAACCTTTATCTCCATAAAGGAATAAAAGTAAATATATTAGATTTCTATAGCACTAAGGGGAAGAAAATATCGGATGACATCATCAATAAAAGGTTGTAGGTTTCACTAATCTATAGTTGTAATACAACTGTTTTATACTCATTTGTGTAGGGGAATTATTAAAGTTAAAGGATTAAGTCAAAGAGGGTTTGACTTAATGCAAATTATGTATGTGGGAGTGATATAGTTAAAAATATATATATTAAAATATAGAGTGGAAGATATTAAATTAAAGATTATTCCAAAATGGATAGTTGGGAGTAATAATCCATGATTAAATAACTATATATAATGACAACCATTGTAATGGGAGGGATTAAATGTAAGATGGTAAGAGTTTCCTAGAAACCTTATTCCCATAAATGGAGAAAGGTGAGGTATGTTTAGAATACCAGATCCATATGAATTAAGGAGAAAGAATCTCATCTTAGAGGACAGTGGGAATTGAAGGTTGAAGTAAATAAACATAGTGAAGTAAATAAAGTTGTGAGCGACAGAAATACGTCGGAGTGTGACGAATCATAGTGTAACTATAGTAATAAGTTAGATATATTACTGTAGTTAGAAAAAAAAAATTGGTGAATTGAGAGGTGTTACAATAATAAAGAGATGTGAAATCTGATGATATGATATAACAAATTAATCCAAACATCACATTCAAAGGCACTAATAATAATTTAATTGATATGAATATTTTTATAAGATATGTGTCATCTTTTGATGAATAATGAATTTTAAAAAAATCACAATAATTATGATATGATATAACAAATTAATCCAAACATCACATTCAAATGCAGTAAATTTTTTTTAATTGATATGAATACTGTTATAAGATATGTGTCGACTTTTGATGAATTATGAATTTAAAAAAATCACAATAATTACACTATCACAGGTCGATGTTTCTAAAAAATATAAAATGAACATCGGTGCATGTCAGTTACTGTACACCGGTGTGTTTGTATGATAATGCGCACTGGTGCATTTCTATGACCTATGGGCACCACAAAAATACCAATACCAATTATAACTCTCGGTGTGTTTGTGCGATATAGTGCACCGGTGCGTTTCTACGACCTATGGGCATCACACAAATACCAATATGAATTAGAACTATTGGTGTGTTTGTGTGATACTGCACACTGATGTGTTTCTATAATATTATGAACCAGTGCATTGATACGACCTATGGGCTCCGCACAAATCCCAATACCAATTAGAACGACTCGGTGCGTTGTATCACCTACAATGTACCCAGTGCAGTTTTAGACCTTTATGGCCCGGTGCATGCACCTTCGACCGCCCCAGGGCGACCATTTAGATGACATGCACCAAGATGTTGCTAAACACCTCAGGGAATCCTTTATTTGTTTTACGTCTCAGGGCATCCTTTATTTGTTTTTCGTCCCAGTTCTTGGTAGGTTAGCAGTATTGGTGCATTCACTCTAAATTGCACTGGTGCGTTGACACCTGATTAGCACAACGATGAGAAAAACATTCGTAGTAACCTTCAACCACCTAGTTTTTTTTAGTTATGTTGAAATTTCATTAGAAGCTCCGCCAAAAACTCCATTACCGAAAATGGAGGTTGTAGATTTTTTTTTTTGACAATTTTGGCCAATTTTATAGCACTAAAAACCTCCTTTATAACCTTCGCTAGAGGGTTGTTTCCTTGTAGTTTTATGACTATCATTATCTGCTTTTAACTTGAAGTATCTTCCCATTAGGTAAGGTCTCCATTGCTTTAGTGCATGTATTATTGCCAACATTTCCTTCTCATAAATAGGTTTGTGTAAATACTTTCTTTGATTGGACTACTTTCATAAATGTTTTTGTGAAATCTGGTGTAGCTAAGACCGGTGCTTGGCACATTGCCTCATTAAGATGTTCAAAGGTCTTAGTTGCTTCTAGATTCGAATAATTTTACAAAGTCTCCACGCACTCAATATTTATGCCACAAAAAAACCAAGTCCTGATGCTTATGGCTTGGCTCCCAACTCATTTTCCTCAACACCATTTTATTAACACCTCTAGGGTCTACCTTCCAGGGTTATGTGTCAACAGGGTCCACTTTTCTTCCAGCTCTCATTGGTTTTCTACTCCCGTGTGTGTCTGCCATGTTCCAATGCTCTATCAACCTACCAATCCTTCTTTGTGCTTTGTTTAAAATCTATGGTCGCAGGTCTAGGATGAGTTTTCAAAGTGGGTTTTTCCACTAAGCTCAAAAACCAATCAAATGCTTCTCCGGGTTGAGTCAACTTTAAAAACTTACATGTACTCTCGACACCTTGTCAGTCTATCGTTACTCCTATACGCACTTTAAATATCTTCCAGGACCATGCCACCATGATGACGTGTCCTAGTGCATTTTCTTGTTGGTTTCAATGACTAATCAATAACAAGTCAGGATGATGCTGTCTTTAACATCTTCCATGTATGCCTAATGCTTAGTCATCCCACAAGTATTCACATGTACACCTTAAAATTCCTCAGGGGTAAACCATATGGTATGATGTCATCAATCCCACATGGTGCCATCTGAGTGGTGACATGTGTCACTCAGATTTGGCCCACTAAGTACCCAAAAACACTAAATCTTCCTACCATGTGTTCTCCTCTAATTAGGCCATGTCAAAAATGTTGATTTCATCAAGGTTGACCTGTTCTTGCCACCTGTGCATTCATTTGTCCTTCTTCTGGTCCATCTTGGTGCCCTGTCAGCTATCGGTTAGCTAGATCCACGATCACATGACATGGTCATACCATGGTCACAATCACGGTCATGAAAACCCGCTAGTGGTTTGCGGAACTCCCCATCCATGGTTTGTGGTATAGATTGGGGGGGGGGGGGGGGAGGGGTTCGTGCAATTCTCCTCCATCATTGATCTAATGATCAATGGTATATCACTTAACTACTTTATGCCACCCCCTATGCATTAACAATCGAGCATGTTGTTCCCGTGCAATTTCACCGATTTGTCGATGGGGATGCATGATGACAAATCCACTCATTTACATTATTGGTGTTTAAATTTTTTCCTCCACCTATCCTTCCACCAGCTTCTCTGCTAGGTTTGGACGAACACCAAAAATAACATCTGTCAAGACCACCACACCATATTTAATTTCATCCTTTGAATTCTATGGCTTCACCTTTTAATGCCCATAAATTTCAATCCATGAGGCTATTTCTGATCTTCCACATATCACTGTTGTAGGTTTTAACCCTGTACATAAACTATCTGCAAATGAATCTTAAAAATAGAAAATGAACAATAGTGAGAGCATAAAACATAAAACAGATATACATAGAGATTTTTCCCCTAGATCCCAAATCGGAATGACCAGCTTGATTTTTCATTATATTCCTTTTAGTGTTACAACACATATATATACGTTCTGAAGCATACATAAACCCCAATACATTAACCCTGGATTAGAACATAACCATAGTTCCCCCTTCTGACCCCCCTGCTGCGCTCGATGCAACGTACAGGGGGTGCTATCACCCCCATGTGACCCCCCCACGCATGAGTAGTCGTGGAAATAATATAACACATACCCAACATTCTCCCACTTGTTGTTTTCTTTCCACAGGGGGCCACAAGAGAGCTAAGTCATTAGCCCAACTTTGCAACACCCATTGTTTCTCTACACCAAGAGAACTTCTGAGTGCTCACAGATTTTGTCAATGCATCTGCAGCATTATTCAAAGTGTCCACCTTTACCAGAAACACCCTTCTAGCCTCTACCATATATCTCACAAAGTGATATTGAACATCAATGTGCTTTTTCTTTGAATGATAAGCAGGGTTCTTAGCCAAGAAAATTGCACTTTAGCTATCACAGTCTATCCTTATAGCTTGCTGCAACAACCCCATACTTGAACACAATCTCTGCAACCAAACTGCTTCCTTGCTTGTATGAGTGGTTGCCATGTATTCTGCCTCTGTAGTTGAAAGTGCCACTACAGACTGTCTTTTACTCAGCCAACTGATTGCACCTCCAAATAGGCTAAACACATACCCACTTGTAGATCTTCTTTGGTCCAGATCTCCAGCCCAGTCTGCATCAACAAAAAAATGAATGTCCAACACTCTTTCCAATCCTTGTCTTCACTGGTAGCACAAGCCATAATCATTAGTGCCACACAAATATCTGAAAACCCGCTTCACTGTTGTTCAATGCTCCTTCCCTGGATTTGACATAAACCTTCTCAATACTCCCACTGCATGTGCAATGTATGGTCTAGTACAAACCATTGCAGACGTCAAGCTACCCACTGCACTTGCATATAGAACACAGAACATATCCTCCTCTTCTTCTTGTGTCTTGGGACACTGTTCAACAGACAGCTTTACACCTACAAGAATCAGAACATTCACCAGTTTACCATCCTGCATATTGAAACTCTGCAATATAGTTTCAACATACTTCCTCTGGTTTGACGAGAGCTTCCTCTTTGCCCGATCTCTCTTAATTTCCATGCCCAAAATATAGTTTGTAGCACCAAGATCCTTCATGTCAAATTTTGAGAACAATTGGGTCTTCAAATCTTGGATAATTTCTTTGTCATTTCCAATCAATAACATATCATCCACATACAAGACCAAATAAATAACACAGTCACCAATTAATTTAAAATAAACACATTGATCCTCCTTGCTTCTGGTGAAGCCAAGTCCCCGTATATAGGTATCAAATTTCTGATACCACATCCTTGGTGACTGTTTTAACCCATACAGAGACTTCTTCAACCTGCATACCAGTTCTTTCTTACCATTCACCATAAAGCCTTCAGGTTGCTTCATGTAGATCTCCTCTTCTAGATCCCCGTGAAGAAATGTTGTCTTCACATCCATCTGTTCTATCTCAAAATCAAATGCAGCAGCAACAGATAAAAGTAATCTAATAGAAGTAACCTTGGCAACAAGAGAAAAAATATCACCAAAGTCAATTCCTGGCACCTGGGAATAACCTTTCGCTACCAACCGAGCTTTGTATTTCTCCACCTTGCCTTCTACATTCATCTTCTTATTAAACACCCATTTGCTCCCAATGGGCTTCCTTCCAGCAGGCAACTCCACCAGATCCCATGCATCGTTTTTGTGCAAGGATGCCATTTCATCAACCATGGCCTCCTTCCAGAGTTTTCCATCCTCTGAATCTACTGCCTCCCTGACAGTTCAGGGTTCATCATCAGTTATAGTTAAGGCAAAACCTGAACAAAAAGCAGATGGACTATACCTTTCTGGTTGCCTTCTTTCCCGAATTGATCTTCTCAAAGCTGGAGTTTGTGGCTCTTCATCTTCTGAGTCTTCTTCTGTTGTAGAGTCTGATTCATCCTCCTTTAGCTCAAACTCTATCTTTTCAGGTTCCTTTGGTAGGACTTCATGTTTAACAACATCTTTCACTTCTCTAAACACCACATCTCGGCTATACACAACCTTCCTTGTTTCCGGGTTCCAAAGCTTGTAACCCTTTAAACCATCCTTATACCCAATAAAGATGCACCTTTCAGATTTATTATCCAAATTTCTCCTTTTCTCCTTTGGAACATGTACATATGCATCACATCCAAATACCCTCAGATGTGAAAGAGAGGGTTTCTTACCAGTCCATACCTCATGTGGAGTCTTATCCTCCAACGCTGATGAAGGTTATCTGTTAACCAAGTAACATGCGGTCTACCGCCCGCTAGAATTCCCGTCCTAACCCGCATCACCGAGCATGCCGCCTTTTCCATCAACGTTCTATTCATTCTTTCTGCAACTCCGTTTTGCTGAGGTGTGTATGGAGTAGTCTTCTGCCCTGATATACCACAATTCTTACAGATCTTCAAATTCCTTCTTACAGAACTCCCCAACATTATTTTTCCTCAGCACCTTTATATTATTCTATGTCTGGTTTTCCACCAGAGCCTTAAATTCTTTAAATCTGTCAAAGACTTCGGATTTCTTCCTCAAGAAATATATCCATGTATTCCTTGAGAAGTCATCTATGAATGAAACATAGTACACAGGCTTACCCAATGATGGAACCGACATAGGTCCAAACACATCACTGTGCACAGGCTCTAATATCTTGTTTTCCCTCTTAGCACCAGAAGGAAAACTCACCCAATTCTTCTTCCCATATACACAATGTTCACATAAATATAAATCCAGAGAGCTATTAGACATACCTTCTACCATACCATTTCCATGCAGTATCTGAAGGCCCTCTCTCCAATATGTCCAAGCCTTTGATGCCATAGCATGGTCTTTTCTCCAGAGATCGCTAGGCTTTCTGCTCCACTTTCGGGAACCACAAAAATGTTGCACCCATCAATAATAGTGCTGCCCTGAAGCTTATACAGAGTTCCAATCCGAACTCCCCACATTAATACCAGTGCTCCTCGAACCATCTTACAGGCATCTTTATCGAACATTGTTTTTACACCTGCATCATCCATCTTGCTTACAGAAATCAGATTTCTAGCCAATGGAGGAATGTCAGAACACCAAGAAGTGTTCTAATCCTTCCACCTTGCAGCTTCAGCTTGAATTTTCCATGTCCGACGATTCTGGCCTTCCTATCATCACCTAAGAAGACATCACTACCATCATATTTCTCATACTCGTAGAACCATTCCCTATGAGGAGTGAAGTGAAAGGATGCACCTGAGTCAATCAACCATGACTCATGATCTACATGTGTATTTGAAGAAGAAGCCAAATACACATCCCCACCTTCATCCGAGGTGGTTTTTGCCTCTGCAGAAGGAGCATCATCAAATCCCTTTCCTTTCTCAGGAGCTTTATATTTGCAGTCCTTTTTGTAGTGCCCTTTCTTTCTGCATTTCCAGCACACATTTACAAAATTTCCAAGAGATTTAGATCTCCCTCTGGATTTATATCTCCCACTCGAAACCTTATTCTTGTTTCTTTTCTAGGACCTTACTCGTACAGATAAGGCATCTCCATTTCGACCCTCCATATTTCTCCATCTCATTTCCTTCGACAGCAAGGATGAGACAATGTCATCAAAATTCAAGGTAGTTGTATTGCTACCTATTGCAATAACCAGAATGTCCCACGAATCTGGTAGAGAACACAAAAAAATGATGCACTTATCTTCATCTGAGATTTTAATATCAATAGATGATAGTTGGCTTACCACAGTATTGAAGGTGTTCAGATGCTCTGTCACTGAGTCTCCATCCTTCATCCTCAGGTTATACAACTTTTTCTGCAGGGACAATTTATTCACCAGAGGCTTAGATTCATACAAAGTCCCCAGCTTGTCCCATAAGGTCTTCACCGTAGCTTCCCCATATACATTCAACAATACTAAATCTGAGACACATAACCGTATTGTGCTCTTTGCCTTTCGATCCAGCTTCTTCCAGTCTTCATCTGACATTGTCATTGGTTTAGTACCTAGATCTACCATGATCCACTGGTCTTTATCCACCAGCAGATCCTCCATCTTGAGATTCCACAACTCAAAACTCAGACCATTAAATTTCTCGATCTCTATCTTCCCGTCGGTCGCCATCTTCTTTCACCTCAAGAATCGATCTCGCAGATCTCCCACTGAACAGGGTCTACCTCAGGCTCGAGCAAAAAACCCCTTAGCAGCAAAGGCGTCCCCTTGAAGCTAAAATAGCTATGATACCAAATGTAGGTTTTAACCCTATACAGAAACTATCTACAAACGAATCTTAAAAACGAAAAATAAACAATAGCGAGAGCATAAAACATAAAATAGATATAGTAAGATATTTTTCCCCTGGATCCCAAATCAGGATGACCAGCTTGATTTTTCATTATATTCCTTTTAGTGTTACAGAACATATATATATACATGCCAAATCATACATAAACCCCAATCCATTAACCCTGGATTAGAACATAACCGTAGTTCCCTTGACCGGATCTACAAAATACCTAGGGCCGAAAACCATCATGCCTCAAAACCATGTGCAAACCCATGCACAAAACCATGGGCATGTCTGTCCACCGAAAAATAAGGTCCAAACAGTTTTTCCAGGTGCACTGCCCCGCACCCTGAACAGGGGGGTTTGTCTACCCCCTTGTGACACCCCTGCTACGCCCGACGCAACGTACAGGGGGGGCTATCGCCCCCCACGTGTGACTAGTCGTGGAAAGAATATAACACATACCCAACAAATGTAAAGCTATTTCAAATATGTTTCCATCTAAGTGGATTCCATATGCACTTTAAGTGATCTTATACTCTAGAAATAGGTTATAAGTCACTGCAGCTTATCCATCCATGTTATGCTCATCTTGCAATCATCTTTCATTTTGTGATCATCTATCAACACCTTCGACATTCTTTTCCATCAATGACAACACATTTCAAACAAATTGGACTCAAAATATTCTATATTCTTTCAAATATGTATGTAAATAAATCACTTAAAAGGATTATGCCCCCCATGGATGGTGTATATAAGTGGGATAAAAACCCCTGCTTTGACATGATAGATATTGAATTAAATTATGGATGTCAAGTGCCACCTAGATAAAGGGTAACATGTATAACACAATGCATCTAAATGGATAAACATGAGGTGAAGGTGTGTGAGATATATCTCATAATTGAAATCAAGATGAGGGAAACTATAGAAGGATACTCCAACTTGTAGAATTATTTCAATCCTACTCTTGACACAATTATGATGGATTTGATGGAAAAATGGAGGAATAATTACCAAGAATGATGGAGGAAGATAAGGATTTTGGAGGATGGTTTAAATTGGTATATTGTATGGTGGAAGTTGCACCATGGAAGGTTGTTTATGAGTTATCTAGTTTTATGAGAACTTCTGAGGGCTTATTCTTTTTACTTTTTATGATGCTTTAATTGGAACCTCCATTTTTTGGGGTCTTGGCGATCACCTAGATTTAGGTGGACAGTTCGAAGCATTTTATCAGGAAGTAATGTCCCTATTATTTGGCTTAATTTTTTTTTATGGGTTATAAGTGGAAATTTTTGGATTCAACATTGTTGTCTATAGGATTAGACTTCTAGAAACTTAGTGCTTTGATTTCACTATAATTTTAGTGTCTGTTGGTTTTTATTTATCAAGTTTTTCAAATTCGGCTCCAAGTCTCATATTTTTCTTTGTATTTTGTTGACCCTCCTACTAGTCTCTTGGTCCATTTATGGATTTTAGCTTTTTCTTCATGTCCTTTTATTCATCCCTCTTCAAATGCATTTCCATGTTGCTCCTTTCTTTATAAGGTTTTCAAGTGTGAGAGTAACAAGAGACTTGTTAAGCCGAGGAAGCCAACCCCAATTCATTTTTTGGTTAGAAGTTTTTTCCTTAAGGGGAATACTTTTTCCTTTTCCATTTGTTGTATCTCTCCCTCCTCCTCCTTCCTTTTGCTTATATCTCTCCCTCCTCCTTGATTTGGATTTATTTGTTGTATCTCTCCCTCCTCCTTCCTTTTTATCTATGCCTGATCGAGTAGGATTGCTTTTTGTGTATTTTGATTTGCTTTTATGACACTTTTCTTTTGTTATGAAAACATTTCTCCCTTTATTTTTTTTTTGTTAATCATTTAGTAACTGGGTGTTAGGTTGTGTGTTGCATTTTTATTTTTTCTACTGCACAATTCCTTCTTTTTCTACTTGTATAAAGGTGATTGATTTCTTACCCTTTAATTTTTCTTTTGAGCTTTATTTTTCCTCAAATCTAAGACCAATTCGATCTTTAGAGACTATATGTGCTTCCAAAAGATCATTTAGATTATCAATCACCTTTCCAAACTTCTTATTTAAGCTTAGTTGGGTTTTTTACTTCTCTAGTTATTTTCTCAACAAAACAATTTCACCCTCTAGCCTTTCCCAAGCTTGGTTATTCTCACTCAACTACTAACTTAAAGATTCTTGAATCTTCTTACCTTCTTCAATTTGCAAGAGAAATGGTTGAATAAATTTAGCCTTTTCCTTGACCAGTAGCTCCTTTTGGGATTTCTTTTTCTTTTTCAATCTCTTCAAGTGAACTTACCAATTCTCCTTCTAAATCCACTTCATCATCGTATTCATCAGAATTAATAGCTTCCACTTCCATATTGTTTATAGGCATAATCATGCATTGTTTTGGAATTTCATCATATTTTTCCTCATCTAAGGATTGGCTCATTTCACTTTCATAGGAGTTGGCTTATTAGATATAGAGACTCCTCTTCTTAGTTTTCTTCCTATATTTTTGTACTCCCTTAATTTTTTTCTCTAGGTTCATAGTCCTTCTTCCTTTATTTCAAGATGTTTTGAAGCATAGTAACTAAATTTTCCATAATTAAATCACTTAAAGGTAACTTACCTTTATATTTTCTTGATCCTCTCTTGAGCTTCCTCACAAACCTGGCTTCTTCTTCATTTGATTCACAACATGAATAATCTTGCTCCTCCTTGGGCTTCTTATCTTATTTGAAGGATGGCTCTTTTTTTGCGGGCCCAACATTTGAAATTATCATCTCATAAACAATGAGCATACCAAGTAATTTATTTAGAGTGAGAGTGTTCAGATACGTCATCTCTTCAATGTCTAAAACCTCAGGATCAAATCTCTTAGGAAGATATCTCAAGACCTTTTGAACTACTAGTTTTTCTTCTAATTTCTCATCGAGACCTCTTATAGTGTTCACAACCTCATCAACTCTTGAGAAGAACTTTGCAATATATTCTTCATCATGCATATTCAAAGACTCAAATTTCATTCTAAAACCTTGAAGTTTAGCTTGATTTACTGTGTTGTCATATTCATAGCGGCTACTCATCTTTTCCCATATAAATTTGGTAGATGTGCAATACATTACTTTGAAATGCTTTGATTAAGGTAGGTGAAAAAACACACAATTCATGACTTTAGCATTGCATGTGAACTCCAACTTTTAATCTTTAGTAATCACAAATGGAGGCTTTTGATATTCTTCTTCTACTCCATCACATACATCAACTCCAAGTGATTGAATGTAGGTTTTCATCCTTTCCTTCCAAAACACTTAGTTTCTTCCATTGAACATAAGTGCCCTCTTAGCAAATCCTCTTTCCTAGTTTTCCATCGTCCTCGATCTTTCTTCCAGTTGTTGAACTAATCTAAAGAATCTTGGCTCTGATAACAATTGTTAGAAACTAGGAAATTACTAACAGGGAGTGTGAATCAATATTGTAGGAATTTAAAAAAAAATATTTCACTTGTAATGATATTAGGACACCAAGAAATACTTAAAAAATTTACTTAGATGCAAATGACAAGAAATAACATAAGTAACACAAGCAAACATACAAATTATTTAAAATTTTCTTCAATTCATTCACAAGGCAAGTTATAACTTGATGTTACAGAATTCTCTCGCTACAACCAACATGAAGCAACTACTCCATGATTTATCAGCTATAACTAAAAGGATATATAACCCCTAAATTTATCAGCTTCTACTGAAAGGAGCTACAACCCCTAAAAATTTACCAACAACTACTAGAAGGAGATACAACCCTTGATCTACAAGCTACAGCTTACTTGACCTCAATGATTCATCTTTCATAAAATTTTCATACTTAAATAAAGAAGGCCAATTCCTTACATAAAAATTAAATTTGTCTCTCCAAACACTCACCAAAACACCTTCATAAATCTATGATTACTAGTAAATCCACCATCCACACCAATGACATCAATCCATCTCAACTCTCAAACTACCCAAAAATTCATAAAATTGCTCAATCAATTATGCTTATAAAGAATTTTCACTGATATTTTTAGCTTGTTTTCCTTTTAGATAATTTTCACTTTAATTCTTACATGAATATATTATTTATGCCTTTGTATAGCTTCTGTTAAGTCATCTAAATGTGCTCACCAAGTCTTCAGTCACTGATTTGTTATTTCTTTGAGCTTAACTACAATTTTTTTTCTATTTTGGAACTTCAAAAGTTTCAGCTAGGAATTTATCCTCACTAGCTGTTAAATTTGGCCAACTACCAAATAAGCCTCTTAATATGTCCATGCCACCAAATACAATTCCACTAATATATTCATGCTTGTTTTAAGGTTTAGTGGCATGCTTTTATATATTTGGCATAATGCCAAATTAATATGTTGTCGACTCATTCCATGCAAAAAAACTGCCAAATATAGTTTTGTAGGCCCTTTGCACCTTAAGCCCCAAAGGTTTATTTTATTTTACAAAGTATTTGTGCACTCGATATTTATGCCACAGCAAAACCAAGTCATGGCACTTATGGCTTGGACCCCAAATCCTTTTCCTTGATGCTATTTTATTAACACCTTCAGGGTCTACCTTTCGAGGTTATGTGTCAAGTGGGTCTCCTTTTTTTCCTGCTCTCATTGGTCATCAGCTCCTGTGTGTGTGTATTCCATGTCCCAGTGCCCTAGCAGCCCGTCAATACTTCTTTGTGCCATTTAAATATTCTATGGTCATAGGTCTAGGAAGAGTTATCAAAGTGGGTCCACCCACTGCGTTCGAAAACCACTCAAATGCTTCTCCGTGCTGAGTCATATCTGAAAAATTCCATGTACTCATGATGCCTAGTCAGTTTGTCATTCCTCCTTTGTGCACTTTAAATATCTTCTAGGACCATGCCACCGGGATGACATCTCCTAGTGCATTTGTCTGCTGTTTTCAACGACTAATCAATAGCAAGTCGGGCTATTGTTATCTCTGACATCTTCCACATATGACCGATGCTTAGTTAGACCACATGTATTCGCATGCACATCTTATAATTCCTCTGGGGAAAACCATATGGGATGATTTTATGCTGATGTCATAAATGCCACATGGTGCCATTTGAGTGGTGACATGTGTCACTCAGATTTGGCCCACTAGGGTACCCAAAAACACTGAATCTTCTTGCCATGTCTCCTCCTCTCATTAGGCCATGTCATCAATGTTGATGTCATCAAGGTTGACCTTTCCTTGCCACTTGTGCTTCCATTTGTCCTTTTGTCGACCCATCTTGGTTCCTTGTCATATATCGGTTAGCTAAATCCACTATCACATGATGCGGTCATGTTATGGTCACAATCACGGTCATGAAAACACGCTAGTGGTTTGCAGAACCCCCCATGCATGGTTTGTGGTATAGATGTGGGGGGGGGGGGGGGGGGGGGTTGTCGTGTAATTATCCTCCATCATTGATCTAACAATCAATGGTATATCACTTACCTCCTTTACACCACCCCCTATGCATTCACCATCGAGCAGGTTGTTCCCTTGCAATTTCGCCGATGTTTTGGTGGGGATGCATGACCGCAAATCCACCCATTTACAAGCTCAGTGTTTAAAGTTGATCCTCCACCTATCCTTCCACCAGTTACTCCGCTAGGTTTGGCATAACACCAAAAATAATGTCTGTTAAGACCATCACACCATATTTAACTACACCCTTTGACTTTTAGGTCTTCACCTTTTAATGGCCATAAATTTCAATCCATGAGGCTATTTATGATCTTCCACATACCATTGGAAAGATCTTTCAAATCTCTTTCCATCTAAGTGGCTTCCGTATGTACTTTAAGTGATCTTTTGCTCTAGAAATAGCTTAGAAGTCACTGCAACTTATCCATCCATGCTTTGTTCATCTTGTCTTTTGTGATCCTCTATCAACACATTTGACATTCTTTTCCATCAATGAAAACACATTTCTAACAAATTGGACTCAAAATATTCTATATTCTCTCAAATATGTATGTAAGGAAATCACCGAAAATAATTATGCCCCCCATGGATAGTGTATAGAAGTGGCATAAAAACCCCTACATTAACATGAGAGATATGGAATTAAATTATGGATGTCATGTGCCACCTAGATGAAGGGTCACATGCATAACACAATGCATCTAGATGGATACACATGAGGTGAAGGTGTGTGAGATATGTCTCTTAATTTAAATCAAGATGAAGGAAAATCTAGAAGGATACCCCAACTTGTAGAATCCTTTCAATCTTATTCCAGTAGCATAATTATGATGGATTTGATGGAAAAATGGAGGAATCATTACCAAGAATGATGGAGGAAGCTGAGGACTTTGGAGGATGGTTTAAATTGGTATATTGTATGGTGGAAGTTGCACCATAGAAGGTTTTTTATGAGCTATCTAGTTTTCTGATCTCTTCTTAGGGCTTATTCTTTTTATTTTTTATGATGCTTTAATTGAAACCTCCATTTTTTCAGGTCTTGGTGGTCACCTATATTTAGGAGGCCAATTCGAAGCATTTTTTTCAGGAAGTAATGTACCTATTATTTGGATTAATTTTGGGTTGTGGGTTATAAGTGGATATTTTTTGATTCAACATTGTTGGCTCTAGGATTGGACTTCGAGAGACTCAATTCTTTGTTTTCATGATAATTTAAGTGTCTGTTGATTTTTATTTATTAATTTTTTCAAATTTGGTTCCAAGTATAAATTTTTTCTTTGTATTTTGTTGACTCTCCTACTAGTCTCTTGGTCCCTTTGTGGATTTTAGCTTTTTCTTCGTGTCCTCTTATTCATCCATCTCCAAATGAATTTCCATGTTGCTCCTTGCTTTATAAGGTTTTCAAGTGTGAGAGTAACAAGAGACTTGTTAAGTTGGGGAAGCAAACCCTAATTCATTTTCTAGTTAGGAGTATTTTCCTTAAGGGAACTACTTTGATTTTTTGTATCTCTCCATCCTCCTTCATTTGGATTGATCCAACTTTCTCTAGTTCTTGTCTAATATCTTCTCTCTCTCCCATCCTTAAAATATTTATATGATGTAGGGGAGGGAGAAGGGGTAGAGCTACTCTCTTTGTGATCTTGGATACCCTTCCTTTGTCTTCCTCACAACCTCTAGCTTAGGTTGTGGCTCAACAATCGTTCATTATTTAGACATGATTCTAAAAGTGATTCGATGAACCATCACATAATTTGAAGGGGATGCCTATCATGGTTGTGGATTATCCTTGACCACCATGTTGAAAGGGAAACAAGGAAATGAATTGGTACTTCAACTTGGTTTCATCGGGCCTCTTATATGTAGGTAGTCAACTTTTACTTGCATATTACAAATCTTATGGGAAGAGTTATCATTTAATGATCACACACTGAGTAAGGGATTCCATTCTGCATAGAAAACATGATGGAGAAAATTTAGAAGATAGACAAAAAAAATGTTTTAGCCAAGAATCTTGTATATATTAATTTCACCCCCTATGAAGAAGAAAGCGCCTCTCACCCACAAATTTGGGAGGAATTTCTTCAGGATGACATACTCGAGCGATAATTTTTTTGTTTGTTACAACTTTCTACGTTTTTTTCATTTTGGTTGTTAATATATGACAATGTACTTCTATTAGTTATCTTTTAGTTTAAGTGATAGACTTTTTTCTTTTGTGATATGTGATGTAAAAATTTTAGACCTCTGCTATTGGTGTGATTTCCCAAGTGGTAGACTAGTAGCATGTGGAAAACAACCATGTACCTCCTTATTACAAAATTACTATAAAGCACCTAACCTTACAAAAAAAAAAATGCATTGATGCTAAATTATTCCTAATGGGGAGGAAATGCCATAAACAAAAATAACATAAACATATAAATAATAAATAATTTGTAGTTCATAATTAATAAAGAAATACATGAAGGGATATATCTTAATGAAGAAACAAAAATAACATAAAGATATAAATAATAAATAATTTTTAACTCATAATAAATGAAGAGACACATGAGGGGATATATCTTAATGAAAAAAATTGACTTCTTATGAAAGGGGGCTTCATTATATATGGATTCTCATTTGTAATTAACATCATCATATCTTTTTTACTCATATAAATATATTTATTTTCCTTATGAATATTTTAATATTCTAAATCTTTTGGGTATTTTATTTGTGAGCCAAATTTGGTATTTTTACAGTTCACAAATGTAACAATTGAGATTAAAAAGTTGTGTTAGACTATAATTTCACATTCACTTATTTTAGCCCGTATGCTTGTTCCTAATAGTTATGTATAGTTAATTATAATATTGTTAGTGTTTGAAAAAGTCAAATCATTGATGTTGTTTTCTATTTAATAATGAAAAGCACAAACTAAGCCCCTGTGCTTTCTAGTTCCTTCATACATGTTTCTAGTTGTTAAATTAACAAGATCAAACAAACATATAAAATACAATAAATATATAGTCCTAAGATAATTGTTGATGATATTTTTATATTTATTCACTTAAAGATGCTTAGCCCTTCTCACGATAGCATATGTGTAGTTTAATCTCCAAATTCTATGAGGGTTGTTCATATGAATAATGTACGTGGAAAAACTTATATATAAAAAAACCATTATACAATTCGTTATTAAATATATAAGTAGAAAAAAAACATAAGCATAGTTAAAAAGAAAAGAAAAAGATGCCTTTACTTACCCAAACCATTTCATATATTATGGAGAGTCTCAAATTCAAAGAAAAACCCATCGCTACAGCACCCATTCCATAAAAAAAAATAAGTAAGTGCAAATAGCAGAGCCCACAGCAGCAGAGCAGCAGAGGCTAATGGATATGGGTCTATAGGATGGACAGATGGTACTGGATATGCTCGAACAGAAGAATCTACTACTGGATCAACAGAATTCACTTATGTTGTGTCTGGATCTTTCTCTCCGCCTCAGATACTGCCTTCTACGCCTTTGCTTCTTATGCTTCTAGAACTGCTTCTTCGACTGGACCAATCAAAACTGGTGCTACCTTAGGTGGCTTGGCTTAGATGGCTGGCTTTCTGGCTTTCTTATGGCTTTGGCTTTCTGGCTTTGTCTGTATCTTCAGCTCGCTCACTAAGGTATGGATCTGGCTCTGTATATGTCACTTAAACTACTGCTGCGGCGGGTAGCTGGCTTGGCTTAGTAATGGTTTTATGGCTTGTTCGCTGTCTAGTGGTAGTAGCTGGCTGCTGGTGCTACTGGTGGTGCTAGATCTACTACTGGAATTAAAGATATAGTGTGATTTGGAACCATCGCGCCAAAAAGAACCTGTCTATTTACTCCAGACATAATCACTAGAAGAGCTATTGATGCTAGGGATCCACATAAAAGGGTTGCATAGCTGAACAATATCATACTTACATGCATCATTGACCAATGAGATTGTAGCGCGGGTACTAACATTCCAGATCGTTGCATTTCCTCCGGAAGACCTAAAGTAGCAAAACCATGAGTTAACATACCACTTGGCGCGGTGATTGCACCTAACCACCGATCATCTCGACTCCGTACTTCTAGAACTATATGGAACACGGATGAACTCCAGGAAAGGAACATGAATGATTCATACAAATTACTCAACGGTAAATTTCCTAAATAAAGCCAACAAGTAATTAATAATCTCGTTGTACAAACAAAAGTAATTATCATGCCCTTTCCTCCCGAACTAATTAGTCCTTCAATTCGATAAACTAAGGTTCCCCAATAAATGAGAGTGACAACCAAAATGAGAGAAAAAGAGATGTGAGCCAATATATGTTCTAAAGTTATGAATATCATAATAAACTCATTTATTCTGGGCGAGTTGGTTTTTCTCAAATTCAAAGAAAAACCCTCTGTAAATAAAATACTAATGAAAAGAAAAACCAACTGTAAGTGCTTTACCATGAAATTGCAACACTATTGTCCTAAAATGAAATTGTAGAAAAAGATACATAAAGAATGTATAATTGATATATATATTCAATTTTTTTTAATAACTAGAAGGGAAAATCAATTATTTATATTATTGTATATCAAAATAAATCCCAATAAAAATACCCATGGATAGTAAGACTTCCTCAAAATACCCATGGATAGTAAGACTTTCTCAATGAATAAGGTTGAATCAAAAACCAATTTTTTTATTAGATTGATATTGATTGGAATCATGCATTTTCATAGTATTACGTTATTCCAATGGGTATGCATTGGTAAGAGGGGCTTGATTGTGCCATCACTTTTCTGGATAGGAAGGGGAGTGGATTTGATTCGTTTGAAAATTCATACTATCGCAAATTCTAGGTAAAAACAATTGAAAAAAGATTTACACAAGGCTTAAGCGAAGCCTTCCACTTTTCACATGCACTACATGGGCATTTGGAATCAAAATAATAAAATAAAAAATCTTTCACTCAGGCTAGCATTAAGATAATATAATAAATCTTTCAAGTTTCAACTTTAGATTTTGTTAGAACACGATCAAACAAACAAAGAGGTTGTGCCTCATATGAGGGTTCGGCTTGAATATAATGGTAAACCTCATCATCGTGCATTTCTCAAGGTACATGCATTTTCTTTGAATCGACTTTATTTTGCCGTTACGGAAATGGTAAGCAAGTGTTATATATAAATATTCAAATGATATTTTATTATGTTTAGATAATTTAACCCTTTCTAGAGCGTTAATGTTCAAAAATAAATAAATAAAATTATCATATTCAAATGATTATTTATTATGTGGAGATAATTTAACCCTTTCTAGAGCGTTAATGTTCAAAAATAAATAAATAAAATTATCATAGAGTTAAAAATAATAATAATAATAATAATAAAACTACAATGAAAGTTAGGAAAAAAAAGAAAAAGTTGAATTTTTTAATATTAAAAAAAGTTTTTTTGGTAAAACTTATGTGATATATTTATGTTTTAATATCAAGATTAAAAATTTGTAATATATAAATATGTTATAGATATTATTTGATAATTTTTATATAGAAAAATAAAAATTATCAGTTATTTATACAATGACATATGGAAAAGTTTGGTTATATGAGAAATTTCATCATAATTATTAAGATGGATCTTTGCTAAAGAGTAAAAATGTTCTTTTATTTGTGAAATAAGGAAGTAGAAAGATATTATAAAAGTATTGAAAAATGTTGAATTTTTTAATATTAAAAAGGGTTTTTTTTGTAAAATTTCTGTTATATATTTATGTTTAAAATTTGTGATATACATGCATGCTATAATGTTATAGATGTTATTTTCTATTTTTTATATAAAAAATAAAAAATTATCAATTATTACACAATGAGACATGGAAAAGTCTGGTCAGATGGGAAATTTCATCACAATTATTAAAATAGATCTTTGCAAAAGTGTAAAAAAGTTTTTTCATCTATAATATAAGAAAGTAAGAATATTTTATAAAAACATTGAAAAATGTTGAATATTTTTAATATTAAAAAGAGTTTCTTTTGGTAAAATTCATGTGATATATTTATGTTTTAAATTAAAAATTAAAAATTTGTGATATATAAATATAGTATAGATGTTACTTTATAATTTTTATATAAAAAATTAAAAATTACCAATTATTTACATATGAAGATATGGAAAAATCTAGTCATATGAGAAATTTCTATCACAATTATTAAATAAAATCTTTGTAAAAGAGTAAAAAAGTTCTTTCATCTGTAAAATAAAAAAGATTTTAAAATAACGTAGTAAAAAATTATTTCATTATCATTAAAAGATTTTTATTTTTATAATAATATAAGTAATCCATTTAAATTGATTTTTAATTTCCAATTTATTGCAGGGATTAAATGTTTTGTGATATAATTTTTTTTTAATAAATATGGTAATCAAAATAAAAATTTCCTCATAAACTTCAATATCTCCCCATCGTTGAAAATTTTAAATTAATATACATCTAAAATTATTAATAAAATTAAATATAATTTTTATTTTAAACCTACAAAATATACCAATAACTACAACACGTGTCACATGAGTAGATGAAAATTTCAATATATTTTCTGTAACCGCTCACAATTCTAAACCAAAACAATAATATAATAATTATATAAAATAAATATAAAAATCTCCCATTTTTTCTTCTTATTCAGTAGTTCTGCTACCAAACCACTGTATGATTATTTTTCTCTGTGGCTGGTGTTTCTTAAGTACAATCTAAGGTCGCAGAATAAAAATATCACTTTCATCAATAAATTAATTACATTAATAAATAAAAGAAAAAAAAATTTCTTTCAACTTATCATAGTAAAAAGGTACCTAAGCCATTTCGTCTTTCATCACACTATATGGCTCTGAGTTTGGTTATTAGCCATTCCAATACTTTGGAGTCGTGTTTAGTTGGCTTACGGCTATGGTAATTATTGAATTATTAATATGAAACCTCAATATAATATTCATAACAAGCATTACATTTGGAATATTGTCTTGAGTGCGGAATATTGCAAAAATTATATATATAAGTACTCACATACGAAGGTAATAGACCTCTCGTTGTTTGGATATGGATCTACTTTACCTTCGTTAACTTATGGTAAGACATCTCTTGGGATTCAGTTTTCCACTTGGCCGGATAAGTTTCTTGCCATAGCATTTATGTCAACTCTATTTATTTGTTTGGTACTGGGCTTTTATTACCATTGACATCTGTGAAAACTTGCCTCGACCTCTGCAAAATTCCCGGGGGAAAACTCTGGAACTACTGTGAGTTATCTAAAGTTATGAGCTGTTTCCATAGCCCTTTGGCGCATTTGCAGAGCTCGGCCTTCGTCTCGGATTCTCCGTCTCCATCCCTTATAAGGTTTGTTTTTCTCTGCTGTAACGATTAAATCTATGCTTTGTTAACCCAGTTTCGAGTGTTCTCGATTTCCAGTTTTAACTCATTATGGCTGAGTTTGTTTTCTTTTTCTGTTTAAATCCTATAGAGAGGCTCGTCACTTCTTTTCTGCTCTGATGTTTGTGGTTACAAGGATGTTATGGCGCCTTTCAAAGGTTTGGGATAAGCACAGTTACAGTTTTTCCCATTCTCGGGTTTACCCAAATTTTCCGCCTACTACAGGTCTGCACACAAGCATTTGTCGGTTTATAGTCGTATATGAGTAACTTATAGTTTTATCTAAACTTTGCAGGTCCGGCAATAACAGTTCCTTTACTCAGGTGTATAATCCGCCCTTCATTACTGAACTGACTTTGTAATGAGCTTTTTATGTTGATTATTTCCGCTTACTGTCTCGACTCACATTATGGATTTTTGTTATGTTTTCAGGTTAGTGTCTTTTAACCAGAGAAACCCTACTAGGGATCTCTTCTGCATTCCAATAAGATCACATCTAACGCTACACACGCCATTAACAGGTACTCCGCTCATTTGAAGGGAGATTGTAGCCTAGATTTTATATGGCGTTTGTAAAAAGAGAAGACAGGGTTTCTAAGCCGGACCTAGGGTTTTGTTTTCTGTAGCTTTGGAATTTTTATTATCTAAAGAGCGATACTTAGGGTTTTACCCTAGAGTTTTATTCATAAACTGTTATCTGGATACACTTTTCTGTCGAGTTTTCTAAACAATTTCTTGTTGTTCACATTTGGGGCTGAGCTCGAGAAATGTAGTATTGCTGTAATCTGAACATTTAAGTTTCATTTTGTTACATGTAACTTGTCATCACTACTTAAACTTATCAGTTCGGATGTCTTTCGAGATTTACTTCCGTCATTTTTCCTGCATGTAAAGAAATTCCCTTTTATGCTATAGCTTGTTATTATTATTTGAATCGATTCACTGTTAAATGAAATCTTGCTAAGTTTTTCTTGTTTCATACTATTTTAAGGGTTCCATTCCCTCGTTTTACTTTAATTGTTCAATACACAGAAGTCCTTAAAAATTTAACTTCGTTTTGGTAATTAAGGGTTTACTACCTACGACGGTGTCCGGATCACCGTAAGTTAGAGTCCGTGTTTAGACTGGTGACTGGCCACAGATGATGCACCTAGGTTCAAGGTTTACACCCAGAGTTAGGGTCAACAGTCCGATGTGACCAAAGTTACCTTACTCTGGTATTTTTCTGGTCGATATATCAGTAATATATTTATTTTACTCTATCGAACCCTGTCCCTTCCAAGCGTTAATCTAACAATGTTATGAAAGATATCTGGTTTCTGCTATTATTTATAGTGATAAGCTAAACAAAATAGATTGTACCACACTTCATTTACATGCATTCTATATATATGCTATTGTTTGTCTAATTACATAATCTTACTGGGTTATTCTTTCTTTTCTTTATTGCTAAACACAAACAATCCTTTCTATTTTACCCTTGTTCATGACAGTTAGGGTATAGCTATTTTCTTAAACTGGTTCTATCTAGTAATAGCAATAGAGAATTTTTTTTTTGTTAGCATAAGGAAAATAAATGGTTCTGTTCTACATAATAGCAGAGAGGAGTATTATTCCATGCAGATTTCCATTTCCTGCCTTAGATAAATTTGTCTATACATCTAGGTATATAATTTTAAACAGAACATTATTTACCCCTAAGTAGCTCTGTATTATATCTTTCAAATCTAGCATCAAACTAATTTAGAACTTCACAATAATACATATTTGAATTAGACAAATTCAAGCTGTGGTCCTCCCAACCATCAAGGGAGGCTATTACGTCCTCCACTCACCCCCTAGCTCCAGAATCTGGACAGTGCCCCGGGTTAACAGTGGATTTGTCTCACTTTCTGCTATGACCTCTGGATGGCCTATCCAGTCAAATTCAGAAAATATTGGTTTTACAAGAGTTGCTGTGAGATATTTTCAACAGATCCCAGACCAGCTCTAGAAAATACTCCCCTCTATCATTTACACAGAACCCCTACTCCTCCTTCGGGATTCAACTTTATCCTAAGAGGAGTAGGTAACTGTCTTTCCAACTGTCCCCAACCACCTCCTATTCTTGGAAACCTTTCTTTCCCATTAGCTTTATGTATATTCCTTATTAAAAGAAATTTTTTCTTTAATTAATTAATTTCTTCTAATTAATGAATCAGCAACTTAAATAATTTGCTTAATCAACAATAATTATTTGAGTTTTTCTTGTCAGATAAAAGAAACTAAACAAATTGTCTTTAACTAGTTAACACTAGTTAACTTTAATGAAGCTGTCACAACTCCCCCCCCTGGAAGTAACACTGTCCCCGGTGTTTCAGCCCAGCTCTGTAAAGAGCTCCGGGTAAGCTTTCTGCATAAACTTCTCGTCCTCCCAAGTAGCTTCATCTGGTCCGAAGTGCTTCCATTTCACTTTTACTTGGATGACTACTCGTTTGCGGAGTTCGATTTCTCTTCGGTCAAGTATGCATTGCGGCTCGACCAGAAACTCTCCGTCTGGTTCTACCTAAAAAACAAAAATGTTTTCAAGTCAACACTCATCAATTTTATTCAGAACTTCAAGTTAGGATTTTTATCTCTATCCTACCTAAATATTTTGCCAATGAATCACATGTTTTTCATCATGAACATATCGCTTTAGTAAGTACACATGGAATACATTGTGAACTTGAATGTGGCTGGGTAAAGCCAACCGATAAGCTACTGGTCCTATCCTTTCCAATATTTGGAAAGGTCCACAGTATTTGGGAGATAATTTAGCACAAGAGGTCCACTTCAGGGTACTCCTCTTGGGCTTAATTCTCACGTAGACATGATCCCCCACCATGAATTCATGGTAAGACCTTTTCTTATCTGCATAAGTCTTTTGTCGGTCTTGTGCAACCTTCAGATTCTGCCTTATTCTTTTTACCTCAGCTTCCATTTCAGCCAGCATTTTAGGTCCCAACATTAATTTTGTCTCAGGACTGCTCCAATTATAGGTGTATGACATTGCCTACCATACAATGCCTCGAAGGGACTCATTTTTAGAGATTCCTGATACCCGTTGTTATAAGAAAACTCCACAAGGTGCAAATAATCCTCCCACTTGGTTGGCTGCTGCATCACATACATGCGCAACATGTCTTCCAGTACTTGGTTTACCCACTCCGTTTGCCCATCAGTCTAAGGGTGATAGGCGGTGCTAAAATGTATTTGTGTTCCCAGACCGGAAAACAAGGTTTTCCAAAATGCGGATGTGAACTTAACATCCCGGTCTGAAATCACAGTCTTAGGTATGCCATGCAACCTGAAGATTTCCTTCATAAATATATCAGCAATCTGTACTGTCTTGTATGTAGACTGTATAGGTATAAAATGTGCAGATTTTCTTAATCTGTCTACCACTACCATAATTGAGTCATTCTGTCTTTTTTTTCGCAGTAAACCCGTGATGAAATATAGGGAGATAACCTCCTACTTCCACTCGGGGATGGGTATGCGCTGCAATAGTCCCGCAGGATGCTGGTGCTCCACCTTTACTTGTTGACATTCCAAGCATTTGCTTAGATATTCAGCAATATTCTTACGCATACCCGGCCAAAAATATACCTTTCTTATTGTAGTAAGCATATTCTGATATCTCGGATGACCAACGTAATTGTTGCGATGGAATTCATTCAGTATTAATTCCTTTAAAGCTATACGATTAGGCACATAAGTTTTTCCTCGAAAGGTCAGCACCTGAGCTTCATTCTTTCCATATTCAGATGTTTTTTCTTGCTTCTTATCTTCCTCCATTTGTTGCCACAGAAATTTATATTCCAGATCTTTTTGGGCCTCTTCTTTTAAGTGCTCCAAAAATTGGCTTTCTAGCTGATTATAGTATAATGCATAAGTATCATTCAATTTTCTGCTCAACGCATCTGCCACTCGATTTTCCTTTCCCTTAACATGCTGTATGTCCATGTCGAATTCACTTAGAAAAGAATTCCATCTTGCTTGTCTAGAATTTAAATCTACTTGCTTAAAATAATTAGTTAAGCTGCTATGGTCTGTTTTAAGTACAAACCTCTTACCCAGCAGGTAGTGCCTCCACACCCAGAGAGCATGTACCACTGCTGTCAGCTCCAAATCATAAGCAGAATATTTCTTTTCATGGTCCTTCAGTTTTCTAGACTTGTATGCCACCACTTTACCTTCCTGGGCTAAGATTACTCCCACACTTTCTTTACTTGCATTAGTACATATTTCATAGTCTTTATCAGGGTTAGCTACCCTCAAAACTGGTGTTGTAGTCAAAAGTTGCTTCAGCTTTTCAAAGCTGTTCTGACACTCATTTGTCCATTTGAAGAGTTTTCCCTTCTTCTGCAAAGATGTAATAGGGAAAGCAATTTTAGAAAATCCTTCTATAAATCTTCTATAATAACCTGCTAATCCCATAAATGATCTAATATTGGCCACATTCTGGGGTACTCGCCATTCCATGATAGTTTTGATCTTTTCTGGATCAACAACAATTCCTTCAGCTGATATAACATGTCCCAGATATTGGATTTCTGTTTTAAAGAAATCACTTTTACTGAACTTGGCATAAAGCTGATGCTTTCTTAATATCTCCAAAACTATCTGCAAATGCTCTTTATGTTTCTCCTCATTTTTAGAATATATCAGTATGTCATCTATGAAAATAAGTACAAAGTTATCCAAAAATTGATGAAACATGCCATGCATCAACCTCATAAAGGTTGCTGGTGCATTCGTCAATCCGAAGGGTAGCACCACGAATTCATAGTTCCCATAGCGAGTACGAAATGTTGTCTTACATATATCTTCATCTTTAATCCGAATCTGATGATATCTAGATCTTAAGTCTATCTTAGAGAACATCTCAGCCCCTCTTACTTGATTGAATAAGTCATCGATTCTTGGTAAGGGGTACTTGTTCTTGACAATTAGCTTATTAAGCTGCTTGTAATCCATGCACATACGTAAGGTTCCATCCTTTTTCTTAACAAATAGGACTGGTGCTCCCCATGGAGACACACTTGGACGGATATAGCCTTTGTCTAACAATTCTTGCAGCTGCATCTTCAGTTCTGTTAATTCTGGTACACTAATTCTATAAGGAGCTCTTGACACCGGATAGGCTCCTGGCAACAATTCTATGGTGAAGTCAATGTCCCTATTGGGTGGTAAACCAGGAATGTTTTCTGGAAAAACATCCAGAAATTCCTGTACTATAGGAATATCTTCCATCATTGGTGCCTTTTCCTTGGAGTCTGTGTATCCCACTTGAATTGCATACAACTGACATCCTTTTATGATACACTTACCCATTTGAGATGTTTTTATTGGACGTAATTGCACAGGATTTTTAATTCCTTGAATCTCTTTACGCGTGCCATCTTGCATTCCAAAATAAATGATCTTTTCCTTGCAGTCCACTATGGTCCAGTGTCTTTCCAACCAATCCATCCCCAATAACACATCATAAGACCCCAATGGTAATATATTTAAATCTACTTGTAACTGCTGTTTTGCCACTTCCAATGTACAGTTAGGAACTTTTGCAGTTACTTTTCGTTTTGCCCCAGTAGCTAACGGTACTAACCAGGAATTCTTAAATTTCTGTTCTTTTAATTTTCATATTTCCACTATTTTGGGACTTACGTAACTCAAACTTGCTCTAGGATCTACCAAATCGAAACAGGTTTAGTTAGTAAAGTACCTTCTAATTCAATCATTGTGGGCTGAAAATCAGCCTGCCGGTCTTCCAAGGCTGCATTGATACGAGGTATATTGTGTGCCACGTCCCCCACTGTAGATGCTTCCTGCAGATTTGTTACAGTTTCATTTTTGTTTCGTTGTGGACAATTTTTATAATAATGAGCCTCCCCACAGCCCCAACACTATAGAGGAGGTTTAGTAATCTGTCCCTGCTCTGGCTTGCTAGATGCTTCTGTGGGTTTCTCTTCCACTGGCCATTTGGTTCTTTGATGACTCCTACCAAATTGCTTACTGATAGAATTTCGTGCTGAGCCTTTAAAGTTTCCACTTTTACTGCTTTTAAAATTGGAGCTATTTTTCTGTCTTTTCTTTGGCTGCCAGCTTTTTCCCCCTTCACCCTTGGCCTTAGTTTGCTGATAGCATATTCGTGCTTTATGAATGGCTTCATCCATGGTCTGAGGATTAACAAATTCTATTCTTTCTCTCATATGAGTAGGTAGGCTACTTAAGAACCTCTGTACTTTGGCTTTTTCCTCTCGGAGGTAAGGAACGTAACGTAACAGGGAAGTGAATTTAGTGACATATTCATCCATGGTCATTTGTTCCAACCGAAGATCATGGAATTCCTTAGCCTTGTCATCATAAAAACTTTCCGTCAAGTACTTGTCTTTAAAGTACTGTTGGAACAATTCCCAAGTAATATCTTGCTCATCAATGTTGCGTATGTTTTTCACTTCTTCCCACCACAGAGTGGCCTTCTCCCGTAACTGGTATATAGCCAATATGGCCTTCAAATTGCTACTGTATTCATATACCTAAAAGTACTTATTTATATTAATTAACCAGGCTTCATCCACCTCCTCTGCCTCACCATCAAATGTTGGTGGTTTAATTTTGCGAAATTCCCCCTACAGTTCCACTTTTTGTCTCTTAATGTCTTGCTGGTCAGACAAATTTCCCGACTCTGCCTCGTTGTAATTCTTGATTTTTCTTTTCTGGGAGGGACTCTTTTCAGCTCTACCTGTAGTATTATTTCTGGTTTGCTGGTCTTCTTGTTCTGCTGATAATTCTTTTTCAACACTTGGATGCTCCATCTCCTGATTTTGTTTGTCTGATAAAATATTTAATATTTTCTCCTGATCTTGCAACAGTCGCTCATTATCCTTCCTGAGCCTTAGCATTTCTTCTTGTAGTTGTTGCACCGTGTTCAACAAAAAACCAGTTTGGTGCTACTGTTCTTCAAGTAACTGACTGGTCTTTTGGTGTTGTTCTACACTTAATTGTACCCACATCTCCGGGTTCATGACTGCTGCTTGAGTTTCCTTTGGTTGCGTTTGTGGTGCTGTCGCTCTTCTCATTATCACCCGCTCTCTCTCCTCTCTCTATGCACTATTCATATACACAGCTTCACTATTAGTAGACCCTCAGGGTCCCAGCATAGTAACCTTGCTTTGATACCACTTGTCACTTTCATCCATAAATTAATTACATTAATAAATAAATTATAAAAAAAATCTTTTCACTTATCATAGTAAAAAGGTACGTAAGCCATTTCGTCTTTCATCACACTATATATCTATTGAATGTACCAAGGTTATGGCTCTGAGTTTGGTTATTAGCCATTCCAATAATTTGGAGTTCGTGTTTAGTTGGCTTACGGCTATGGTAATTATTGAATTATTAATATGAAACCTCTATATAATATTCATAACAAGCATTACATTTGGAATATCGTCCTGAGTGCGGAACATTGAAAAAATTATATATATAAGTACTCACATACGAAGGTAATAGACCTCTCATTGTTTGGATATGGATCTACTTTACCTTCGTTAACTTCTGGTAAGACATCTCTTGGGATTCAGTTCGCCACTTGGCCGGATAAGCATCCTGCCGTAGCGTTTATGTCAACTCCATTTATTTGTTTGGTACTGGGCTTTTATTACCATTGACATCTGTGAAAACTCGCCTCGGTCTCTGCAAAATTCCCGGGGGAAAACTCCGGAACTACTGTGAGTTATCTAAAGTTATGAGCTGTTTCAATAGCCCTTTGGCACATTTGCAGAGCTCGGCCTTCCTCTCGGATTCTCCGTCTCCATCCCTTATAAGGTCTGTTTTTCTCTGCTGTAACGATTAAATCTACGCTTTGTTAACCCAGTTTCGAGTGTTCCCGATTTCCAGTTTTAACTCATTATGGCTGAGTTTGTTTTCTTTTTCTGTTTAAATCTTGCAGAGAGGCTCGACACTTCTTTTCTGATCTGATGTTTGTGGTTACAAGGATGTTATGGCGCCTTTCAAAGGTTTGGGGTAATCACAGTTACAGTTTTTCCCATTCTCAGGTTTACCCAAATTTTCTGCCTACTACAGGTCTGAACACAAGCATTTGTCGGTTTAAAGTCATATATGAGTAACTTATAGTTTTACCTAAACTTTGCAGGTCCGGAAATAGCAGTGCCTTTACTCAGGTGTATAATCTGCCCTTCATTACTGAACTGACTCTGTAATGAGCTTTTTATGTTGATTATTTCTGCTTACTGTCTTGACTCACATTCTAGGTTTTTGTTATGTTTTCAGGTTAGTGTCTTTTAACTAGTGAAACCCTACTAGGGATCTCTTCTGCATTCCAATAAGATCACGGCTAACGCTACACACGCCATTAACAGGTACTCCGCTCATTTGAAGGGAGATTGTAACCCAGATTTTATATGGCGTTTGTAAAAAGAGAAGACGAGGTTTCTAAGCCCGACCTAGGGTTCCATTTTCTGTAGCTTTGGAATTTTTATTATTTGAAGAGGGATACTTAGGGTTTTACCCTAGAGTTTTATTCATAAAATGTTATCTGGATACACTTTTCTGTCGAGTTTTCTAAACAATTTCTTGTTGTTCACATTTGGGGCTGAGCCCGAGAAATGTAGTATTGCTGTAATCTGAACATTTAAGTTTCATTTTGTTACATGTAACTTGTCATCACTACTTAAAATTATCAGTTCGGATGTCTTTCGAGATTTACTTCCGTCATTTTTCCTGCATGTAAAGAAATTCCCTTTTATGCTACTGCTTGTTATTATTCTTTGAATCGGTTCACTGTTAAATGGAATCTTGCTAAGTTTTTCTTGTTTCATATTGTTTTAAGGGTTCCATTCCCTCGTTTTATTTAATTGTTCAATACATGGAAGTCCTTAAATCTTTAAATTCGTTTTTGTAATTAAGGGTTTACTACCCTCGACGGTGTCCAAACCACTGTAAGTTAGAGTCCGTGTTTAGACTGGTGACTGGCCGCAGACGATGCACCTAGGTTCAGGGTTTACACCCAGAGCTAGGGTCGACAGTCCGATGTGACCAAAGTTACCCTACTCTGGTATTTTTCTGGTCGATATATTAGTAATATATTTATTTTACTCTATCGAACCCTGTCCCTTCCAAGCATTAATCTAACAATGTTATGAAAGATATCTGGTTTCTGCTATTATTTACAGTGATAAGCTAAACACAACAGATTGTAGCTGCACTTCATTTACCTGCATTCTATATATATGCTATTGTCTGTCTAATTATAGAATCTTATTGGGTTATTCTTTCTTTTCTTTTTTGCTAAACACAAACAATCCTTTCTATTTTACCCTTGTTCATGACAGTTAGGGCATAGCTATTTTCTTAAACTGGTTCTGTCTAGTAATAGCAACAGAGAATTTTTTTTTGTTAGCATAAGGAAAATAAATGGTTCTGTTCTAAATAATATCAGAGAGGAGTATTATTCCTTGCAGATTTCCATTTCCTACCTTAGATAAATTTGTCTATACATCTAGGTATATAATTTTAAACAAAACAATATTTAACCCTAAGTAGCTTTGTATTATATCTTTCAAATCTAGCATCAAACTAATTTAGAACTTCACAATAATACGTATCTGAATTAGACAGATTCAAGCTGTGGTCCTCCCAACCATCAAGGGAGGCTATTACGTCCTCCACTCGCCCCCTAGCTCTAGAATCTAGACGGTGCCCCAGGTTAACAGTGGATTTGTCTCACTTTCTGCTATGACCTCTGGATGGCCTATCCAGTCAAATTCAGAAAATCTTGGTTTTACAAGAGTTGCTGTGAGATATTTTCAACTGATCCTAGACCAGCTCTAGAAAATACTCCCCTATACCATTTACACAGAACCCCTACTCCTCCTTCAAGATTCAGCTTTATCCTCAAAGGAGTAGGTAACTATATTTCCAACTGTCCCCAACCACCTCCTATTCTTGGAAACCTTTCGTTACCATAAGCTTTATGTATATTCCTTATTAAAAGATTTTTTTCCTTTAATTAATTAATTTCTTCTAATTAATGAATCAACAACTTAAATAATTTGCTTAATCAACACTAATTATTTGATTTTTTCTTGCCAGATAAAAGAAACTAAACAAATTGTCTTTAACTAGTTAACACTAGTTAACTTTAATGAAGCTGTCACAAAAAATCGACTAACTTTTCATCTGCATGGTTGACGTTTATTACAGAGAATCTAAGTTCTAAAAATTATTGGAAAAGACCACACTTCCAGACATAACTAAATGCGAAAGGACAAAATCTTCATTGAAACTCAACTGTTAAATTTAATTTTAAAAAATGATTAAATTGCATTAGTCAAGTTGCATAATTTCAATAAACTCTTTTTCCCATATGCAGGTTGACCGTGTATATTCAGTGATGCCTTGAATCTGACGAACACTCACGGAGTGTGACAAATACTCAATGGTATGCTGCAGTGCAGCACATGTATTTATTTTCGCTAGTGTGCTCATATTGCATAAGAAATAGTTATTTTAATATTTATTTTTTTATGGGATAGATTGTTTTTTTATTTAGCTTTTGTATTTGATATTTTTCTTGTGAAGTTTCACAATAAACTTTTTCAGAGTTTTCGACAATCTCTAGGCCCTGAATAGATTATCCCAAGAGCTAGCTGCTAAAATATCTTCATAATTTTTCGTGTTGTTTTTGAAGGCTTCACATTCTAAAATGAAATGTTTTTCTGTTTTCATTTTTTCTGAAAAAAAAAATACATACTCTTTCCTCCACACTACTTTTAGCCTTTTCCAAGGTTCTGTTTCACAATTAAGAATTAATCCTTAATTGAACAATAAGAATTTTGGCTCTCCAAAGAATATTGGCCCTATATAATCTTTTTGTTGATGATCATAAGTGAAATTAATGACATCTATCAACAAATATAATTGCAATGATGAATTATGTAAGTAATTTCTTTTTAATGTGATTTTGAATTTAAAAGTTTTGTGATGACATATCCACAAGAAGCCTACCAGCTTAACCATGAAACTTGATAATACTAATGTCCAAAAAAATTAAACCAATAACCTTAATCTTTCAATAGTAAAAATACTTAAAAAAAAACAATTAAAATAATCATCAAAACTGCATGTAAGTGGTTTTGTTCTATAGTATAATTCTTTTAAATTTGTATGATTATTTTTATTTTATTTATTTTTAAAATAAGGATACAACCAAACGTGCATTCTATATAATAGATCATAAAGATACAACTAACCAAACGTGCATTCTCTATAATAAATCATTAACATCCAACCAACATCTATTCTTTATCTACCGAAACACCATTACAGAGGAACGTATATTTTAAATAATTATAATATTCTCATGGATTAGGTACTGCTAGTAATGGGTGAAAACCTACTTGAATAGATTGGGAAAACTAGTGTTCAATAATAAAACTTTTGATAATTTTTTACGCTGCGTAACGACATTATTGATAGAACTCATGGGGCTGAATATCGTCCTTTTCTGGAAAAGTTTAATTGGTTAAAATTGGGACCGACCATGAGTACTATTTGATGTTTAGTAATCGCTTCGCACCATTTATTGGTAATCGATGAGTTTCGAATCTTCCGGGGCTTGAGTTAATCATATTTATTGATACTTTAGGAATTTTAAATATTTTTGGTTATTGATTGATTGGAGACTTGCACAGTTATGTATATTGCTAATCATTTTCGGAATAGTATTGTGTAGAGTATGTGATTTTTTCTATATTTTTCGATAGAAACTTCATTTATTATCAGAGACCAAAAAAAAATATTGGGTTAATTTCAAATGTACTCATTTTCTGTGGAATCAACATATTTTTTTGAATTTGATAAAATAAAATTAATGATGTTGCTTTTATTTATTAGATTTTAAAATATTTATAAAATATGTATTTCAATTTAAATTTATTAGATTTTAAAATATTTTCAAAATTTACAATCCAATTAAATTTGTTGAGATTTTCTATTGTATTAATAAATTTCTAAATCATTATTATTACTTTTTTGAATGGTTCCAGGGTGAATTTGAGAGTAGATTAGTTTACTTGAACGATTTCCAAAAAAGTGTGTGTGAAAACCCAACACCCTCAAACTCAAATTTAGAAATCAACCTTGGGCTAAAACTCTCATACCATGTAGAGATTTTCCATTATACCAAAACATGCCAGAATTAGTAAATTCCAAAGCATCATCATTAACTTTTTAAGTGGTATGAATCCCAGAGTAACTATTAGTCCACTTAATCATTTCCATCAAGTGAATTTGAAAATCCAACAAAATCAACTCAGAATGTTGGGGTTTCAGGTTTCAAATTGGTATATTGGTTTACCAAAAACCTGACATCACACTCCATTAATTTATTAAAGTTGGTGCCGTACGTGGTGCTTCGCTTTGTCCATATTATAAGAAACATCCCTCGACAGCTGACGGAGAAAATAACTTTGAGTGCACGAGATTTCAGTATTATTATTATTATTATGGTGAACACTACCAGCTACTCATACTGCTTAATGTATGTCCAAAGCTGCTTTCACGAGGTCTTTGTCTTGAGATCGTTAATGCCCCTCACTTTTTATATATATTAACACTTGGTGGTCATATAAATAATTTCATAGTTGCCCACTATCCCAAATCTGAGGATTCGGAGAATCCTTCTCAGATTTTGTTTTTGGCATTTTAGGGACAGTTAAAAGCTCAGTTTTAGGGTTGGATAATTGGGGGATATTGCAGCCTGGATCATGGATATGGAAGATATTACAAGTTTGGAAGAATTGAAGGCTGTCAAAGTCTTGGGACGCGGAGCTATGGGCACTGTATTTCTGGTTATTGATGAGAAGCGATATGACAAAAGATGGTTGGCACTCAAAGTGATTAACAAATCTGCGATGATGGAAAAAGAGGATGGGCTGAGGAGGACACAGGTCGAGTTCGACATTTTGTCTACTTCATCTTCATTGCCACATCCCTTTCTCTCCCCATTTTTGGGTCGACTGGAGACTGAAAAAATAATTGCATTCTTAGGAGAATACTGCCCTGGAGGTGATCTGAATAATTTAAGGCACCAACAACCTGAAAAAACATTTTCAGAATCCGTCATCAGGTAAGAAGCTTGCGTTTTTTTTGCTCTGTTGATTATATCAATGAGTGATTTTTAATGTAAATATTGGCAATCTCCTCGATATATATATATATATATATATATATATATATGATCAGAAGGGACATCGCTGATCCCTGCAGTATGAGAAAAATTACACCTTTTTTATTACACTTTTTGAAGTTTGGAAAGGCAATCTCCCATGTTTACCTGTGTGTAAGGACTTGAACTCTGCAACTAATAGTTTTTATGCTTTCATTCCAGACCCACCTCCTGGTTATGGTTAAATCACTTCCTTTTCCATTAAACCATAGTTCACGGATATGATTTGGGTTGTTTTTTTTTTCTGGGTTCGTGGTTATGGTTTTTGGAGCAGTTTTCAGGTGTATATAATTTTGCTCCGAATTAGATTACAAGACAGATTACTGAATTTGTGAAATCAAACCTCCACATTTAACCTTCGGACCAGCCTAGATACTTACCCCTACCCCTAGCCACCAGATATTCCTATATTTTTGCCCCGTTCTCCGCCCCTCCAACCTGCTCAGAGGTAGTAGACCGACCGATCAGCTGAATATTTGTTCAGCCTGGTCATGTTCAGATGGATCGGTAGGTACGTTTTTATGTACGCTCGATCGGCTGAATCTTCCTCCACCCTACTCATAGGCTCATCGATCTGTGGAAATTTTTTTAATCTAATTTTACAAATGGAAAAGAACCAAACATATTTATTTTATTTTTGACAATCTTTTTATTTACATCTCGAAATTGAATAGTAAACCTATCTATAAAAGTTTTTTCACTTATATTTTTATATAAAAAAATAAATAAATTTAAAAGCATATATATATAATTATTTATAAATTTATTTATAATAAAGTAATATACTTATTTTATTTTAAAGTGTAAACTTGTTAATTTAGATTAAAAAAAAAACTACCAACTATTTTAAAGTGTAACTTGTTAATTTACATTAAAAAAAATTAACAACTATTGCATCTAACCATTTAAATTAAACTAAACTCAAATTATATATAATTTCATAAAAATAGTGTAAACTTTTTTATTAAATTGTAGATATTGAATCCATAAAATTATAATTAATAGTGTAGACTTCTTATCGAATTGTGGATGTTGAATCGATAAAATTATTTCATTACCTTTATTGAAGATTCATTTTCTATCAATCACGATTCTTAAAATGTTTTTTTTTATTAAAAATATTTTAATTTTCAATAATATATTAAAATATTGATTTTTTTTAAAGTTTAGTTTATTAATTTCTTAAAAAATATTAAATCATGCTTTAAATTTTAATTTATATTAATTTTAAATTTGATAAAATATTATTTATAAATAATTTATTTTATAACAAAATTATAAAATAATAGATAAATAGATAATATAATTTGTAATTTTATTCAATACTCTGCTCGTAATCTATCACCACCTTCATAATCTCTCATTAATACCAACCTCATTAATTCATATGTATACGTGGAAACAAACATTATTTATTAAATATTTCATAAAACTTAAATTAAAATTATAATATATTTTAATTTAATATTTAAACAAATTTTTAATTTAATATATAAAAAAATTTAAATTTAGAATTTAATTTCAAGAAAGAATGTGAATTTTTTTTAATTAAAATGCATTTTTGAATGTGATTTTGTGTTGTGATTTAGCACTGTCAAAATCTCTTTAGACCACTAGAACTTCTATAGATTAAACAACTTGAATTCAAGTTTTTAAAAATCACTCTCAAATTTTAGATAAAATTAACCAAAAAAAATGTTAAATTACATTACATCAATATTATAACAATTTTACCTATAATCAAAATAGAATTATTGTAAATTAGATTTTAAGTTTAAAATATATTCTTAAAATACATTTTAATTAAAAAAACATTTTTTAATATATATTATTATTACTCTCAATTTAGTTATTCTTACAAATTTGAGCAAAATTTATAACCCATTGGAATAATGATACTCAAGTTACCAACGTTGACTCATTCTAAAAACTCAATACACATATTCTCTTAGATATTTTTATTCTTAATTTATCTAATATTTTAAAATTAAATTTAGTTTTTATAATTTATTAATAAAATATAAAATTATTCCAAAATTTAATATATTTTTTTATTTAATTTTCAATGTACATAAGTTTTCAATCATCTAAGCCTTATTTGTGGTGTTGCCCCAGGTTTTATTCATCAGAGATCGTGATAGCATTGGAGCACCTACACAGGCAGGGCATAGCTTACAGAGACCTCAAACCTGAGAACATCCTTGTACAAGCCAGTGGCCATATAATGCTTACAGACTTTGATCTCTCTACCAGGCTTTCACTTAATCATTGCACAACCCCTTCAGAAAATCCAAATGTACGCCAGCACAAACACTCCAAGGGCATGCATATTCCACACCTTAGACATTCAATAATTTCATGCCTAAACCCATTACATCCTCAACCTGATAAACCCAAAAATTCTCCCATGCCTATCCCCAACAATCTCAATTATGCCCAAGTCTCTCCAATTAACAAAACCAAAAGCTCACCATCTAGTCCTCCAATAAGGTCCAATTCCTTGGTGGGTACAGAAGAATATGTAGCCCCAGAGATGCTCAATGGCATCGGTCATGATTTTGCAGTGGACTGGTGGGCTTTGGGGGTTCTACTCTATGAAATGTTGTATGGTAAAACACCCTTCAAGGGTACAACAAAGAAAGAAACATTCTACAATATACTAATAAAACAACCCCAATTCTCAGGCCCATGGAATCCTCTAAGAGATCTCATAATCAGATTGCTCGAGAAGGAACCATCTAGAAGACCCAGTGTTGATGGAATAAAAAACCATTTGTTTTTCAAGGGGCTCAATTGGGACACCGTTCAATGTATATCCAGACCACCATTTGTTCCATCAATTCATACTCCTATGGAGGAAATGATGAGCAGTTCCATTGACATGGAAGAGTACGTAGAGGTTAACTCAACAATATCCAACAAACACAAGAAGAAGAACAATGATAATTTCTGGAATTGGAAGGAAAAGAGTAAACAGACTTGGGTTAAGAAGTTATCCACTGGAGAAGAAAATAATGATGATTTTGGAGCGTTTTGAGAAACCAACCATTGCATTTGAAAATGTTGAGTTTTCTAGTTCATTGTGTATTCATGCTTTGTTAATGATAATGCTACAAATTAAATGTAAATTTCTCACATAAAGGAAAAAGTTAACATGGGAGACAAAGGATTTCACACCCATCATGGTTTCTAAATGTATTACAGGTCAATCATGGTTAATCAGGCATCCTAAATTCATTTAAATTTGATATAGATTTTGATCTTATAATTGTCGCTCTGTATTGAGAAAACATAGTAAATTTTGCCCTATATTGAGTAAACATAACAAATTTCGCCCAATATTGAGAAACTAGAGCATCACACTTATAAGTGGCATTGAGGAGTATGGTAAAAAAAACAAGGCTTTAGTGTAAAGAAATAATTACGTTGGAAATTGTATTAAAAACTATTGTACTGTTAAAAAAGGGTGTATTTTCAAACTATTTATCAGAAAATGCAGTAGTTTGGTATATTTATAAGGAGGTTATTTTTAATTTGATTGTATGTAATTTGGATTGTCAAATAGGTTAATCATTGTTTTTCATGTTGATTTTTATTTAACCAACATAGATCCAACATGTGCACAGAGTGCAAACGTTTTTAGAGTATAAAATACAATGTCTTATTTTTCATTGTTTAAATTGTATTTTTGAATGCTAAATAGAGTATATATAGATATCTTAACAATAATTACTTAATTTTCCATGATATATACATATTTTTAAGTATATGTCAATATTAATTCTTATTAAAATATTTTATCAATAACCAAATTATAAGATTTACTCACACAATTTTTTTACTTCTAATTACTTTACAACATATTCATTTTAACTTTTATTTTTATTTTAAAGGTGAAGTGACCGAAGAACAGACTGACACATCCCCTCATACTAGGTTGTAGAATGAGCCTCTCCACTCAATCAAAATTAATTATCATCAAATATACGATTGATTATAAAATGTGCAATCAAGAGATTTATAATATGATTTTATATATTGTATTTTTTATTATAATTTGATTTGTATAGACTTATGACATTATTTTAAATGGTTATGCTATATTCCAACATTTATTAATGTTTATATTGCATTATGATATTTTTTTATGAATTATGTCAAATTTTGATATTCTTTAATGGTTATGTCACATTGTGACATTAATTCTGGTTCAATTATATTAAATTGTTACATTCACAATAGTCACTTTTGCATTAAAAAATTCATCAAGGGTTAAGTCATATTAAGTTTGGTTGACTATGGTGGGCCATGTTTGGTTATGTTTGACCATGGTTGAGTATTGAAGATCATGTTTAACCATTGTTGACCATGATTTACACCCTAAGAGAACCATTAATTGGATAGGTCAAAAGTAAAGGTGATCGATGAGATGAAGGATGTATTAATATGATTTTCCTTTGATCCACTAGGTAATTGACATTATAGTTGTTGATATACTAGAGGCATATGACCTACTATTAAGTAGAGGCTTGTCTTAAAAATTGATAGGTTACTTTGCTAGTAAATAATGAGCCTTGAAATAACTCAAATTGAGGGGCCCAACAAGCCATTAAACTTTAGGTGAAATACCCTGGGAAACTTTTTTATTAAGACTAACTTTGATGATCATTTAGCCTAGTTAACTTGCACCATGTTAAAAAGTAGCGTAACCTTCTTCAGTTACTACATGATGGTGTTAATGAACTCTTTATTTTAGCCATAAATAATAGTAATAGCACTAACATAGATGTAAATATTGATAATCTAAATAAATTGGAAGTTGGTACTAAGATCTGTGAATTATTCTCTGATGATTTTGATATGCAAGATTATTATGTTGCAAAGTGTACTTTAATTGAAAAAAAAAAAAAACATAAAGCCCTGGTTTCTTATTAATCAAAATTTAAATTTACTGATAAGTGAGACATGAAAATACTCCATGTATTGAATTTGGATTATGGTTTATCTCTTCAGTGAAAATTTCACTACCAAGAGTATGGAAATATTTATCATCTTTAAATCATGTTGGATATTGCATTTATTCCTCATTTTCTTAACATGATTGTTGATATTTTTGTTTTTGCAGTCATAAAATTTCCTCCATCGCGTGACAACCTTTCTATCAATCTTCTTTGCAAACCTTGTGTCTCAATTCACACCATTTTCTAGAGAAATAATTAGTGTAGGTTTTAACCTTGCGCAGATAATTCTTGCAAATATATTCTCTATAAAATAGAAAATATTCAGTGGTTGTAGAAAATCATTTTTCTAGTTTCCATAAATTTTTTCATAGTTGTAAATCTATCCTTTATCAGTATTTTGGAAGGGAAACAAGAGAATGGGTCGTAAAAATTGGTATTTCAACTTGGTATCACCAAAATTCTCATATGAAAAAATCAACCTTTATCGATACTCTTATGGAAAGAGTTCTCTTTAAATGGAAAATAACTTAATAAGAGATTCTAGTTTACATAACAGAAAAACAGAAAAAATTGAGAAGCTCGGAGAAAAAGTTTTTGGTTTGGTTGAGAAGTAGGCATGAATCACTTTCACTCCCTATGAAGAATAAAGTGACTCTTCCCCACCAATTTGAGTGGTACGTCTCTCAGGATAACATGATCAAGAGAGCCAACTCTTTTCTTACAACTATTTGTAGTAGCATTGTTTTAATTTTGGTTGTTAATATCTAGGAATGTACTTCTATTAGTTATGTTTTAGTTTAAGTGATGGACTTTTTCTTTGGTAATATGTAATGCAAAAATTTTGAAAATTTTCTACTAGTCTAGTTTTCCAAGTGGCATACCAATAGCTAGTGTAAAACAACTATGTACCTCCTTTTTTGAAAATTAATATAAAGTGTCTAACCTTAGAAAAAAATTCCTTGATTACAAAGCATTCTAAAGGAGGAGGAAACATTATAAAAAAAATAGCATAAACATATAAGTAATTCATAATTAATGAAGAGACACATCAAATTATATCGGTCAATGAAAATACTTGAATTCTTATGAAAGGAGACATTCTTCTAGTATATATATATGGATCCTCATATGTACTTCATATCATCATAGGGTGAAAATGTGAAGTTGGGTTACACTTTTTTCCCTTTTCTGAGAAAAAACTTTCATTTTTTTCGGTTCTTCAACTTTCTGCAAGCTTTCTGCAAGCTAAAAAAAAATTTCTATTTAGAATTTCATTTTGCGATAAAAATAAAAATTGTTAGAAATTTTTTTAGCTTTCTATTACTTATTTTTTGGAATTTTTTTATACACATTTGATATGTCAACTTAGCTTTTCTTTGAGTGTGATTTTTTTAACAATCAACAGATTCATAAGAAGTCATGTTAATACACAATGTTGTATTCTTTGAAAATTTGTGTTTTTGAGAAACAAAATGTGTTACAACAATCTAGACAGACTCTACTTCGGTTTCGTCATATTTACAAAGCCAATGGATTAGTATCATAATTACTAGAATTTTTTGAACTGGTCCAATATGAAAAACTACATATTTTGAATATGTTTCGCGATGCAAGAAATTTATTAACATATAAGTTATAAAATAAAAATCTAAAAGCTACCCATTAGAGACGACGGACCAATGTAATGTACCATAATTTTTTCAATTTTTTTTACAATGTATATTGGAAGATAAAAAATTTTGATTTCACTGAATCACAATGACCTTCAGAAATTGTTTGCATCCGTTTTATTACAAAATTGATTAAAATTAGTAAATATTTATGAAATTCCATGAAATACATATGGTAGTGGTTTCATCAAGTACTAAAGAGAATCACTTGGTAAAATCTATGGCACGAGCATTAGGAACCTCGTGAAAAAAATTGCACAAACATCGGAAATTTCGGTTGCAAATAGATGTAAATAATGAACTTGCTTGTTGGAGAGCTATTTGTAGGCAACCATACAAAGATAGACTTGGAGAAAATGTTAAAATAATAATATATGAATATTGGAAGAACATTTCGCGTGTTTCACCAACTGCAAGGCATGTGATGTGAAGAAGAATAGCACGAAATCAATACAAAGAACATTAAAAACATTTCTTAGAAACCACTTAGATAGAGTTGTTCAACAAGTTCAAAGAAGAGAATCATGAAATTCATGTTTCAATCAATGCTTTTGTTCAACAAAAATCATGGTATGTAAAACCTATCACTGTACATGACACTTGTTGTCGCCGTTATCATGTGGAATTTGAGTTATATTATGACACATTCCTTGATTTTAGTAGAACATTTTTGGAAGGATTCACCTCCTCCTTCCACTATCCGTGATTTCATATCTCAAATTCTATGTGAAAGAGAAAGCGATGAACTATTTTACGAAAAGAAATGTGTTGGTGGTAAAAAATGCGATGATTGTGAAAATTTGACTAAATTTCAAAACAAATATCGTACTGATATAAATGATCAATCATTGTCCAACATGAAAGTGAAATGGAAGAGATATGAATATATCCAGACATCGATTCAAGGTGCAAATAGTGTTAAAAGAATTGAATTACGAGAAGAAGAAATTTTTGTGATAGACTTTTTGAGAAAGTTTGAGGTAGAAATTTACAAATACAACACTGTTACCGATGAAATAGGTAACCTGACCTCAAAACGGGAACTCTAGCCCAAAAAGACTCAAAAAACATGAAATAACACCCCAAAAACAAAAAAAGTGTATTCCAGAACGCACTTGGTATTTTTTGAAGGTCAAATCTCAACATTTTATAAAACTATGCCAAAAACAAAATTGTTTCTTGAAAAAAGGATTGAAAAAACACCTCCAAAACAAAATCAGTTGATGCCAGAATAACAAAAAAAAAAATTGTGTCATATTTTTGACATTTTAAAAAATAGAAATAACATTTTTTAATTTTTAAAATTCAAACATTAAAAAAAAACCTAAAATTTAAGAAAAAAATAAATTTAAACAATAAAAACATTTTAAAGCTTAAAATTTAAAAATATATAGGAATAAAAAAATAAAAATAAAAACAAAATCAAAATTTTAATTCAAACATTAAAAAAAACCTAAAATTTAAGTACAATAAAAAATAAAAAAATAAAATTAAAGATTAAAATTTCAAAATATATAGAAAAAAAAAAAATTAAAAAAAAATTAAAAAAAAAGTTAAAAAAAGAAAGAAATTACAAAAAATAAAATATAGAAACTAAATTTAAAAAAGAAAAAGAAAATGTTTATTAAATTAAAAAAAAAAATAATTTTAAAATAAAAAATTAAATTTAAAGAAATATATTAAATTTTAATAAATTTAAAACTTAAAAAAAAAATTCAAAAAAAAAAAAAAAATGAAAAATTAATTAAAAATAAAAAATGAAAAATAAAATATAATAGAAATATTAAATTTAAAAAAATATATATTAAAAAAACAAATAAATTAAATTTAAATTATAAAAAATAATATATATATATATATATATATATATATATATATATATATATATATATATATATATATATATATATATATATATATATATATATATATATGAACTTAAATTAAAAATAAAAAATGTTAATATTAAAATAACAGATTAAATTTAAGAAGGAAAAATATTAACTTTTAATAAATAAATGAATAAAAAAATAAATTTTGAAATAAAAAATAAATTTTAAATATAAAGAAAGAAATAAAAAAAACATTGTTAAAATACAAAGTTAAAAAACTTTTAAAATCAATTAAAAATGAAAAATTGAAAAAAATAAGTTAAAAAAATATATTAAATAAAAAATAAAATAAAAAACAAATTAATTTGAAAATATTAAGTTTAATTAAAAACAAAAATCTAATTTCAAATACACAATTTTCATTGAAATTAAAAAAATATAAAAAATTTATGTAATTAAAATAATAATAATAATAAAAATAAAAAAATTAGAAAAAAAATATTAAATTCAAATAAATTAAAAAAAAAAAAATACAAAATTTATTAAATTTAAAAAAAATAAATGAAAAAACTAAACATAAAATTTAATAATAAAAAAAAAATGAAAAAATTTATAAAAAAATCAATTAAATAAAAAAAAATACAAAATTTAATAAAAATTATTAACAAAATTTAGAAAAAAAAAATTTAAAAACAAAAATATGAATAAAATAAAATAAAATAAAACAAAAAAAACAAAAAAAAAATTAAAACAAATTAAATTTCAAATATAAAAATTAAATTTAAAAAAAATAATTTTAAATTTTTTGAATTAAAAAAAAAAATTAAAAACAAAATCAAATTAATATATATATATATATATATATATATATATATATATATATATTAAAATTAAAAAAAAGAAAGAAGAAGAAGAAGAAATTTTTTATCGTGGTGGCGTCGCCAATCGGCCTCCTGCCCAGGTGGCGACAGAGGCCGGCCGCTTGGCGGGCGAGGAGGCTACATGCAGCCCCCCGCCCGCTCAACGGCCGACCTCCACCACCACCTAGGCGGGAGGCCGATTCCGGGAATCGCCCTCCGGCAGCGGGAGGCCGATTCTGGGAATCGGCGGCGGGAGGGCAACTCCCGAAATCGGCCTCCCGCCGCGGGTGGGCGATTCCCGGAATCGACATCCCGCCGCGGGAGGGCGACTCCCGGAATCGGCCTCCCGCCTAGGTGGCAGCGAAGGCCGACCATTGGGCGGGCGGGGGGCGGCATGCAGTCTCCTCGCTCGCCAAGCGGCCAGCCTCCGCCGCCACCTGGGCGGGAGGCCGATTGGCGGCGCCACCACTATCAAAATTTTTTTTATTTTTTAATTTTTTTAAATTTTAATATATTTTTTTTTAAATTGAAAAAATTTAAAACTATTTTTTTTTTAATTCAAATTTTTTATTTTAAATTTAATTTGTTTCAATTTTTTTGTTTTTTTTTTTTTTTAAGTTTTGTTTTTAAATTTAATATTTCAGATTAATTATTTTATAAAATTTAAAATTTATTTATTAAATTTATTAAATTTTAATTTAATTTAATTTTTTTTTTAATCTTTTAGTTTATTTAGTTTTTCATTTTTTAAATTTATAAATTGTTTCATTTAAAAAAAAACAGTAAATTTATGAATATTTGTTTTTTAATTATTTGCACGTGGTTTTTTTCATTTTTTTTGTTTTTTAATGATAGTTTTTTATTTTAATTTTAATTCTTTCATTTTAATTTTCTTTTTCAATTTTAAATTTATTTTGTTAATTTTAAAATTTGTATTTCTTTTTTCTTATTATTATTATTTTTTTAATTTTAATTTTTTCTTTTTTGTATTTATTTTTTTTCTTATCTAAATTTTAATTTTGTAATTTAAATTATTTTTAAATTTTTTATTTAAATTTTTTTTTTTAATTATATGGTTTTTTTAATAACATAGAAAAATTTGTTTTTGATGTTTTTTTATAAAACAATTTTGGTTAATTTTCGTTTTTTTTCTTTAAATTGGGTGTTTTTTTTTTCAAATTTTGTGTTTTTTTTAATATAATTTTCGAATATTTTTGTTTTTTTTTGTTTTATTTATTTATTTTTGTTTAAATTTTTTATTTTTATGAGTTAATTTTGTTTTTTTTTACATTTTTATTGGTTTTTTTATTGTTTATATATATATATATATTTTTTTGTATCTAAGTTTTGTGTTTTATTACCAACATGAAAATCACCACTCAAAAAAAAAAGGTTGATGTTGCATCAATACGTTTCAAAATTAGCATGAAAATCACCGCTCTAAAAAAAAAAGTTGACGCTGCATCAATCCGTTTCAGAATTAGCATGAAAATCACTAACATTTTAAAACAAATATTCATACTTCATATATAAAAATATTAGAGTGTCAAAAATGTGCACGAAAAAAAGGGGTGATTCTGCATCACCACTTTTCAAAATCGGGTGTTTTTTATGCTACCAAAAAAAAGTAGGTAACAATGTGGTTACCTATTTCATCGATAACAGTGTTTAACACTTTTGTGAGAATTCGGGGCAGAAATTTTTTTTCCTCCATAGTTCGGCCGAACTTCATTTGCCGTTTACATTGATGGCTTACTGACGGCTATGGCAAACAAATTTTTCGCTTGAGTTTGGAAAACTGGCAAACGAAGTTCAGTTGAACTAAAATTTTGGCCGAAATTTTAGTTTGGATGAACTATTATTTTATAAATATATCGCCCACAAACTGTTTTGGGTTTCTCTTCACATTTATCGCGCGCTCATTTCTGTCTCGGTGATTTGTTGTTGTCCCACGTGCTCATTCTTGTCTCGCTGATTCGATGTTGTCCTGCGCGCTCATTTCTGTCTCGCTGATTTGCTGTTGTCTTGCGTGCTCATTTTTGTCCCGCTGATTCGCTGTTGTCCCGCATGCTCATTTCTGTCCTACTAATTCACTGTTGTTCCGCACGCTCATTTATGTCCCGCTAATTCGCTGCTGTCCCGCGCGCTCATTTCTGTCCCACTGATTCGCTGTTGTCTCACACGAATTTATTTTATTCGCTGTTGTTCCACACGAATTTAGCTCATTTGTTGTTGCGTAGCGGGATTTTTGTTGATTTGCGCCGCGCTGAGGAGGTAAGATAATCCAAATTTTAAATTTCTGTAAATTTTTTTTTTTTTTTTTTAAATTTGGTTTTAATCTGATTTTTTTGGTCGTAGAGGTCTTCCATGACGTCTTCAGGCATCGTTGTCTTCAGCGTCTTTAGGCATCGTTGTCTTCAGCGTCTTCAACGTCCTCTGCTGTGACTTTCCAGGTACGTTTAACATTCTCCCTGTTATCATGTAGGGAATTTATGTAGAATAGAAATCATGTTCTGAACAAACACATATACTATAGTTTGTATTGGTTACCTCTCTATACAACAATTAACCTAAAAGAGGAATGGCTTTACTTTCACCAATTTTTTTTTTTGTCAGTGTTTCTTTTGTGTGGCTCTGTTTTTTCATTTTTCCCCTGGCATATAACTTTTTGTTTTTCATGTACCTTTTACATATCTTTGAAACAAATACCCACATTTCTATTTACTTTATCAGCCTACATAATTAATGCAAATGGCGGCTTGCACAGGGTCCTGCTGCCTACACCCAGACTTTATTCTGTTCGAAGCAACCAACTCATAGCCTGGTATCTGTACAAACCTTGATAGACTGTCTTACTTACTTGAACTTTTAGATCCTATTGATGGCTTGGTTGGCTTGGTTGTTGGCACTTAGAGCCTTGAATATTGATTTCACTCTGCCTACTCGTCTGAACTTATGTGCATCATCTCTATGCGTCAACAACCCTTTATAGACCGGCTACCTCAACATAGAGCTTTCCACGGGCGTTCAACAACACTTGCTGATATATTATTACTTGATATGACACATAGCTTAGACCATTCATTTTTATTACCTTTAGAAGAAAGCCTACTTTAGGAATGAATGTTGGTTGGACAGGTTCAAACCAGCTCAGTCTTCCCGTTGACTGTAAAACCTTCAGGCTGCTTCATATACATTTATTATGAAAGATCGCAATAAACCTCATTTTAGCAAGAATTTGGCCATTCAAACACACATCCATTTACCAGCAACTGTCGAAACATGTATCGTATTATGAACGAATTACTAGATATCTAGCGAGAATGTCATTACATATATCATCCCTCACCCATATGAATGAGAGAGGCCCGGTAAGGAACATGCAAAGAACCAATGAATCAATCTAACTGTATACGCTTTTTTGGCTCTCTGCTTTTTGGAAATGTGTTGATAAGACTGCCAATTACTACAGCTTTGTAATAGAGTTTAATAAGGATAAGACTGTCAATTACTACAACTTTGTAATAGAGTTTAACAAGGATAAGATTGTCTATTACTACTATCTCTTTAAACTGTATATGCTTTTTTGCCTCTCTGCTTTTTGGAAATGTGTTGATAAGACTGTCAATTACTAGAGCTTTGTAATAGAGTTTAATAAGGATAAGACTGTCAATTACTACAAATTTGTAATAGAGTTTAATAAGGATAATACTGTCTATTACTACTGTGAAAATATGTGAAAATAATGAATGGTTTTGTGGCAATTTATATTGCCGCGAAATGTTTTTTTGGAGGGGCTCGGTGGTACTTTCCGGCCGACGGAAAGATAGGTAAAAGTTCAGCCAAACTTCTAATAAATAGTTTGGCTGAACTACTTTGTCGTTTGATTTAACGTGCCGTCAGTGCAAAAAACAGTTCGGCTGAAATTTGATTAAGAGTTCGGCCGAACTAACGCATCACCAGTTACGCAAAACCAAGGCCTAAATATGTTTCTGCAACTTTGGACTGATTAAACTCCATGAAACATTATGAATTAACTGTCGGAACCAAGACAAGCATTTTTAGAATTGAATCTACTTTCAGGAAATATAACTTTCATGGAATTTCATAAATATTTACTAATTTTAATTAATTTTGTAATAAAATGGATGTAAACAATTTCTGAAGGTCATTGTGATTCAGTGAAATCAAAATTCTGTATCTTCCAAAATACATTGTAAAAAAAATTGAAAAAATTATCATACATTACATTGGTCTGTTGTCTCTAATGGGTAGCTTTTATATTTTTAGTTTATAACTTATATGTTAAGAATTTTTTTGCGTCGCGAAACATATTCAAAATATGCAGTTTTTCATATTGGACCAGTTCAAAAAATTCTAGTAATTATGATATGCATCCATTGGCTTTGTAAATATGACGAAACTGAAGTAGACTCTATCTAGATTATTGTAACACATTTTGTTTATCAAAAACACGAATTTTCAAAGAATACAACATTGTGTATTAACATGACTTCTTATGAATCCGTTGATTGTTAAAAAACACACACTCAAAGAAACGCTAAGTTGACATAACAAATGTGTATAAAAAAAATCCAAAAAATAAGTAATAGAAAGCTAACAAAATTTCTGACAACTTTTACTTTTATCGCAAAATGAAATTCTAAACAGAAAAATTATTTTAGCTTGCAGAAAGTTGAAGAACTGAAAAAAATGAAAATTTTTTCTCAGAAAAGGGAAAAAAGTGTAACCCAACTTCACATTTTCACCCTACTATCTCTTTAAAATGTATACGCTTTTTTGGCTCTCTGATTTTTGGAAATGTGTTGATAAGATTGTCAATTACTATAGCTTTGTAATAGACTTTAATAAGGATAAGACTATCAATTACTACAACTTTGTAATAGAGTTTAATAAGGATAAGACTGTCAATTACTACTATCTCTTTAAACTGTATACGCTTTTTTGGCTCTTTGCTTTTTGGAAATGTGTTGATAATACTGTCAATTACTACAGCTTTGTAATAGAGTTTAATAAGGATAAGACTGTCAATTACTACTAACTCTTTGAATCTAAGCTTCCATAATAAGCTAATACAACAGAGTCCATGGGAATCATACTAGCATTGACTACGAGTAAGAACCATGTTTGGAATGAAGTAATGGTAATAGCTCTTGTATTACGAGTAAAATATCCGTAAGGTGTAAGAAGAACCATAAGCACTGGTGTGAAGATTAACTCTATAAGGGGAATAGCTCTATGTATGAACTAGTACTAATACATACCATATTCTATAAGATCGTAAGCTTTTATATATAATAGTAATGGTAATAGCTCTTGTATTACGAGTAACATATCCGTAAGGTTTAAGAAGAACCATAAGCACTGGTGTGAAGATTAGCTCTATAAGGGGAATAGCTCTATGTATGAACTAGTACTAATACATACCATATTCTATAGCTCTTCATGATTAATGCTTCTAGAAACCAAACATAATAATGTATTAGGACATGCTCCTTTAACTTGCAAATAGTATGGTCAAAATGTGGATCTCATGACTCTTCATGATTAATGCTTCTAGAAACCAAACATAATTTAATGTATTAGGACATAATTTAATGTATTAGGACATGCTCCTTTAGGCTTGGTGGAATTACCTTTGCTTTTTATTTCTCTCTTACACACATATATAAATGAAGACATGATCCCATTTTATTTTTTATTCATAGATCAAATGTCATTTAAATAAAAGATTTATCATAATGTACAATGATTCATTCCATATTATTCATAGATCAAATGTCATTTAAATACAAGATTTATCATAATGTACAATGACTCATTCCATATTCATTTTTAGATTCAGGAGGAGCTGATTTATCATAATGTACAATGACTCATTCCATATTCATTTTTAGATTCAGGAGGAGCTTTTGAGAATGTTATGATAATGCCAATAAAGAATGAGCTAGAATCATCTTCAACATCTATTAATTAGATATGAAAATTTATAATACTATTGTGTACATTTGAGAATATTTTGGAACATGTTTATATAAATTATATATACATATGTACTTTTTTTTCATAAATATTTTCATTAAAAAATGAACCCTTTAAATGATGAACCTAGTTAATGTTGCTTCTTCATGAAGAAGACTACTTGATCTTTCAATTTGAATTTTATGATGGTCCTTTGTTATGCTTCTTGAATACTTCAAATTATTGACACAATCATATGCTTCTTGTTACTCTTTTTATTTCTTCCTTATATTGTATTCTCCCCCTTAGATATTGTGTACTCTCCCACATAGATATTGCACTCAATTTCATAGGCTCTTCTTTTGAAGTCAAATAAGTGACAATAATTTACAAGAAATATCCCTAATTTGTTTCTCACATATTCAAATGCTTCTCTAACAAGATAATTTACAAGAACTATTTCTAATTTGTTTCTCACATATTCAAATGCTTCTCTAACAAGAGGCTTTGTGGGTATGTATTCCATCTTCACAATTTTCTCAAAGACTTGTTGTGTGAGGAAGTGGTACTTTATGATGATATGTTTAGTGATTGAAGGAAGTAGAATATTTTATTTTTGAAATTATTATTACACTTGTATTGAAACACTTAATAGAGATATAGGTTCACTGAAATTTACCTTAATATCTTGTAGAGCCCATTTCATCCAAAACACTCAAAAAGAAGTAACTACTATGTATTCCACTTCTACTCTAGATAGATAAAGTAATGAATCTTTCTTGCTTAACCATTAAACCAAAGACTCTTCCTAAGTAGAGTTATACATTGTCCACTTACACTTTTCATGTCAACCACACAAGCCTAGTTGAATCTCTATATGTTGTCAATGTAAATTTCTCACATTTTGGGTATTATAGTCCATTGTTTGTAGTCTCTTTCAAGTATTTTAATATTTGTTTGTTGGTAATAGATGAATTTCTCACCTTTTGGGTACTATAGTCCATTGTTTATAGTCTCTTTCAAGTATCTTAATATCTATTTGTTGGTAATAGATGACTCTGTTTAGTTGTTGATTGAAATATTCCAGCTAATCTAAATTCCAAAATTATATCTAGTCTTTAAGCCTTGTTATGTATATCAAGCTTCCTATCATATAGATGTAAAGGTTATGATCAACAGATCACCTCATTCATCATCCATCATCTGCACATAACTTGAATTCCAAAATTATATCTAGTCTAAACCTTGTTATGTATATCAAGCTTCCTATCATATAGATGTAAAGGTTATGATCAACATCACCTCATTCATCATCCATCATATGCACATAACTTGCATCCAATTGATATGGAGATTCACTTAGGTCATTCATCATCCATCATTTGCACATAACTTGCATGTTATGTGCATCCAATTGATATTCAACATGTATATAGTATTTAGAAACAAAAATTAATTTGATAAAAAACATAGGTTTTAACCAATTATAGTTTTTCATTTTCATATCCATGGTCTCAAACAATGAGAGAGAAAAAGCCTTTTACATTCAACATGTAAAACACAAATTAGGCATAAAATTTTCCCATTGAAACCAAAAGTGATTTGATACAAAACATAGGTTTTAACCAATCTAGTAAATGCCCCTACATTCAATTTGTAGAATAGATCTAATTAGAAGTTTTTCATTTTCATATCCATGGTAGTTCTACAGGATGATTCTGTAAAGGGCCAAGTAGCCTCTGGATCTCATCTTTTATGAAAGGTGACATATCTAGTAAATGCCCATATAGTCAATCTCTAGAATAGATCTAAATGCCCCTACAGTAAATGCCCCTACAATCAACGTGTATATAGTATTTAGAAACAAAAAGTAATTTGATACAAAACATAGGTTTTAACCAAGTATATAGTTTTTCACTTTCATATCCATGGTCTCAAACAATGAGAGAGAAAAAACCTTTTATATTCAATGTATGTAAAACACAAATTAACCATATCTCTAGAATAGATCTAAATAGAAGCTTTTCATTTTCATATCCATGGTCTCAAAAAATGAGAGAGAAATAAACCTTTTATATTCAACATGTAAAACAAAAATTAGCCATAAAAGTTTCCCATTGAAACCATAAGTGATTTGATACAAAACATAGGTTTTAACCTAAGAGTAAATTCCCCTACAAGTCAATCAATCTCTCGAATAGTTTTAAATATAGAAGTTTTTCATTTTCATATCCATGGTCTCAAACAATGAGAGAAAAAACCTTTTATATTCAAAGTATGTAAAACGCAAATTAGCCATATCTCTAGAATAGATCTAAATAGAATTTTTTCATTTTCATATCCATGGTCTCAAACAATGAGAGAGAAAAAAACCTTTTATATTCAACATGTAAACCACAAATTATTCATAAAAGTTTCTCATTGAAACCATAAGTGATTTGATACAAATCATAGGTTTTAACCTAAGAGTAAATGCCCCTACTATCAATCTCTGGAATAGTTTTAAATAGAAGTTTTTCATTTTCATATCCATGGTCTCAAATAATGAGAGAAAAAACCTTGTATATTTAATGTATGTAAAACACAAATTAGCCATTTCTCTAGAATAGATCTAAATAGAAGTTTTTCATTTTCATATCCATGGTCTCAAACAATGAGAGAGAAAAAAAACCTTTTATATTCAACATGTAAAACACTTGAATTAGCCATAAAAGTTTCCCATTGAAACCATAAGTGATTTGATACAAAAAATAGGTTTTAACCTAAGAGTAAATGCCACTACATTCAATCTCTGGAATAATTTTAAATAGAAGTTTTTCATTTTCATATCCATGGTCTCAAATAATGAGAGAAAAAACCTTTTATATTCAATGTATGTAAAACACAAATTATCCATATCTCTAGAATAGATCTAAATAGAAGTTTTTCATTTTCATATCCATGGTCTCAAACAATGATAGAGAGAAAAACCTTTTATATTCAACATGTAAAACACTTGAATTAGCCATAAAAGTTTCCCATTGAAACCATAAGTGATTTGATACAAAACATAGGTTTTAACCTAAGAGTAAATTCCCCTACAAGTCAATCAATCTCTTGAACAATTTTAAATATAATTTTTTTTCATTTTCATATCCATGGACTCAAACAATGACAGAAAAAACCTTTTATATTCAATGTATGTAAAACACAAATTAGCCATATCTCTAGAATAGATCTAAATAGAAGTTTTTCATTTTCATATCCATGGTCTAAAACAATAAGAGAGAAAAAAGCCTTTTATATTCAACATGTATATAGTATTTAGAAACAAAAAGTAATTTAATACAAAACATAGGTTTTAACCAATTATATAGTTTTTCATTTTCATATCCATGGTCTCAAACAATGAGAGAGAAAAAACCTTTTATATTCAACATGTAAAACACAAATTAGCCATAAAAGTTTCCCATTGAAACCAAAAGTGATTTGATACAAAACATATAGGTTTTAAAAACTAATCTAGTAAATGCCCCTACAGTCAATCGTTAGAATAGATATAATTAGAATTTTTTCATTTTCATATCCATGATAGCTCTATAGGTAGAGTCTGGAAAGGGCCCGGTAACCTCTAGATCTCATATTTTATAAAAGGTGACATATCTAGTAAATGCCCCTACAGTCAATCTCTGGAATAGATCTAAATGCCCCTACAATCAACATATAGTATTTAGAAACAAAAAGTAATTTGATACAAAACATAGTTTTTAACCAAGTATATAGTTTTTCATTTTCATATCCATGGTCTCAAACAATGAGAGAGAAAAACCTTTTATATTCAACATGTAAGCACAAATTAGCCATAAAAGTTTCTCATTGAAACCAAAAGTGATTTGATACAAAACATATAGGTTTTAACCTAAGAGTAAATGCCCCTACATTCAATCTCTAGAATAGATCTAATTAGAAGTTTTTCATTTTCATATCCATGGTAGTTCTATAGGCAGGGTCTATAAAGGGCCAGGTAGCTTCTGGATCTCATCTTTTATGAAAGGTGACATATCTAGTAAATGCCCCTACAGTCAATCTCTGGAATAGATCTAAATATAAGTTTTTCATTTCTCCCATGCATTTGCAATAAATGTCAATAAATAATATATATATTTTTATTGAATTTGTTTTTTTAGGGATAAGAAAACCATTAAATATGGTTGAAAAATGGAAATTATGCATAGAAGTTTCTTGCTATCCCAATCCAGGGAATGCAGTGATTACATATGTGCTTTCCAATATTGCGACTAGAAAAGTCATCCAAAGGAAAATGAATATACCGGGAAGAACAACAAACAACGAGGCATATTATATTGGATTGATAGAAGGCTTGGGAACAACGATGAAGTATGGATCAAATGGAATTGTAGTTTTCACCAATTCTGAACTTGTGTGCAACTAGATGAATGGTGTGTGCCAAGTTAAAAAGGAGAAGCTAAAAGAACTGCATGGAATAGCAAACAATATTGTTAGCCAATTTCAAATTTTTAGTATAAGGCATTGTACAAATGTGAATAAGATGTTTGCTGATCTATTGTTTGGGGCAATGCCAATTCATGATTCATCTATCAAAGATGAATTAGAATTATACAGAGCAATGCCAATGCAAGATTCATCTCTCAAAGATGAATTGGTTTTGAGATGCTCTTCTTCAAAAATTCAAGATTCATCTCTCAAAGATGAATTAGTGTTGAGACACTCTCCTTCAAAATTTATTGATGGACATTGTAACATATCTTGGATATGTGTGTGTTGTGTACTTATAAATGTGTCTTTTTTAATGACCATGTGATTTTTTCAATTATATACCAAGTGTGCTCCCACCACACCATGTAAAGTGCAACTTGGTGAACTTCACATTTGCAACAAGTGGTGAACTTCACATTTTTATGAAATTAAAATGTGGGGACTTTAACAAATTTTTGTTTGAATGGAGCTTCACTTATTTTTTAATGACAATGTGTTTTTTTTCAATTTTATACCAAGTGTGCTCCCACCATGTAAAACACAATTTGTTGAACTTATCATTTTTATAACTTTTTTTTGCTTAAATTGAGTTTCACACATCAATTAGTGCTTTGAAATTTGTGTTTTACATAATTTGTTTACACTAAATTACATTAATTTTCTGAAATTTATTTTGAATTTAATTTAGATTAGTTATTTAAAAAAATAATTGTAAATGTCCACCGTAGATATATATATCATGGAGGATGAACGACGAAGATCAACAGAATCCCATATCTCTACGAGAGGGGGGGATCAGGGATCGAGATCGAGAGATTTTCATGGTAAATTTAAATATAATCTTAAATCTCCATACATGTGTGTACATATGGAATTGATTTTTTATCAACTTTGTGAGTTAAATTAGTTGCTAATAAGAAGAGAAGGGTCTCTACTCCAACCATGGGTGCCCATGTTTCACCCAGTTTTGGTATGGTTTTAACACAATTTAATCAATGAATATGTACACGTGTATTTATATGTATGCATGTATTTTTCAATTGATTATAAATTCGTATTTTTTTATGAAGCTTATCGCTCCTCTCGAGAGGTTGGTGGTGGTTCAAATCCCCTTAGAGGGCCATCAATAAGTGGTAGCAAGTTGCATGAAGGCGGTGATATTTATTCTCCCTGAGGCCAATCAACGGCTGGTGGTGTTGGTTCTCAGCAGGGTCGTTCTGGTTCTCAAAAGTTTCAGGGTGGAGAAGATGCTAGCCAACCACGTCGAGGTTGCCATCAATTTCAATATTTTTTTCATTGAATTTGTAAAAATTTGTTTACATGTGTTTTTTATAATATACAAAATTTTATATATATTGATGCATAGGCTGAAAATGTTCCAAATATTGATCAAAATAGACGCAGGGCAGAATGCTACATTTAAGAAGAAGGTTGTCTACCCACCACAACTTATCCGGCCAAAATTTCTGATATACCATGGGAAATAAACATGGCGCAATGCACCTTAGAAAGGTGTCAACAACTTCATGCAAAATTGCGGAGAGATCTCGTGGTTTTGAATCTACCTGATGAGAGTCGACAAAGCCTCGAAATAGTTACACATTCATTGGGTGAAATAGTAAATGTGTACAAAAATATTGGGCCAATGACTGATACATTTGTAGAAGTCATGAGAAAGAGAAAGGAAACAGTAATGGGTCCCGATAAATGGGAGGATGTAAAACAAAGAGTTACAAAAGATATGGTGAAGTCAATGTTTAATTTTAAGGAAGGGCCAAAAAGAAAAATGCTGAAGGTGAAATATTTAAAGCACCCCGATATAGCTCACTATTTGTATGATAGGCACCTTGCGACCTATGGAAGGCTCCCATGGAACGACGAGGTTCCTGTTTATTTTGCAAAATTGTTTTGTGCATAATTTTTTTTGAAAATGAAACTCAATTACAATGACCTTCCGTCAGAAATTTTTGGTCCGAGGAAAGGTCGATTGTGTGACTGTAGGGGTGCTAGGCGAGATGTGGAGTTGCCTTGCCCTGAGCCACCATTGGTGAGTCGGCCTTTTCGGGTCGAAAATCTGCGGTCAGAAATGGATGCGACTTCTCAAATAAGTCGAGAAGCAAGGGATGTCATGATCGACAATGTTTACAACAGATTGGGTGGAGTCGATGTTTGTCTAAATCGACAAAGACCACGTGAGAATGCACGTGCCAATTTTTCGTATTGTACAGATGAATAGATTGACAACATGAATGTTGAAGATCTCCTAATATATGCAAAGAATTGTCGCAATGGTTGGCAAGACCTAATTCTTCATGAGGAAGAGGGCACGAGAACGGTATGTGTTAATGACCTTAGGGTTCAATTATTTTAACACATACATATGTATAATTTTTAATAAATACATGTGTATGTACATGTATACATTTATTTGTATGTACATTAATCTAACAAAAATGTATCATTATATGTTAAACCACCATTTTCAGTTGTCACGCATGATGAATGATGAAAATGTTAATATCACGTTCGGGGCCTCTGGTTCAAACAATGAAGATGGGTCTCACCATCAAGATATGTTGACAAATGTTAGTGTTTTTTAAGAGATATTTTTAAAATAAATAACTATGCACACATGTACATGTACATATATAATAATAATTTTTTTTAACAGATTCCGATTCCGTCCGACGTTTTTGGGATGGCAGTACCTTCTTCTTCCTTGGGAGATGTACCTTCTGCTTCCTTAGGAGATGTGCCACATCCACAACAAGTATGGAAAATTTTTCACTTTTAAAATTTATGTTTAAGTTATATATATATTCCACCTCAAAAAGTTCCATTAAAAATTGAGATATATATATCTATATCTTGAGTTATTTTTAATTTTTTGAATTTTAGGTTTTTGGAGATTTTATTTTGGAGCCTCTCTTAGGAGATGTCCCAAATTCACCTGCATAAGTATTCAATTTTTCACTTATATATATATATATATATATATATATATATATATATATGTTTTTTCAATTTAGTTATAATTTATAAATTGAAGTTTATTTAAGTTTTATTATAAATTGAGATCTTGATCTTGAGTTATTTTATACTTTTAAAATTTTGAATTTTAGGTTTCTATAGAATATTTCTTTAATCCACGGACTCTAGCGATGGAGATAGGAACATCCACACCATTTCAACCATTTGAACAAGTTGTCTAACTTTTTTTTTAATATTATTGAAAATAAGTTTATATATGTACACATGTGCATTTTCATCTGAAATTTTTTAATATATATATATATATATATATATATATATATTGTACAATTTACTGTTGGAGATGTTCCCATGGGGGAAGTTGTAGCAGGCGAACAAATGGAGAGGGAACCTCATGAGGTATTGCATGGTTTTTTTTTTATATTTTGTTTTTTACATGTAGTTCTATATATATTCTCACTCATTTTTAAAACATCAAATTTTAATGTTTGTATGTGCATTGTGTACAAGTTCCCCATGCTTCGCAAGATAGCGTGCAGATTGAGACTCTGCTAGGAAAGACACTACATCCATCTGTATTTTATGGACATGATTTGTAGATTTGATTTCAATATTTCTAGTCTTAAATTTACTTTTTTATATATTATTTAGATGCATAGTCATATATATATAACTTGATACTTGTGAGATCTACAATTTTTGGACATATTTTATTACAGTGTTAATATAATTTTTTTTGTTCCAAAAATTTAAGTTTTGGATGGTTTTAGTACTTTTGGCATGTGAATGTGAAGTAATGTTGTTATATAATTTGTTTGGTTTTTAAAACTTTTAAGTTTTGGATAATTGAACTACTAGTAATGTTGTCATCTATAAATTAATGTTTTGCTTCTGAACTACATTTGGCATGTTATGTAATGATGTGTTATAATTTGTTTTGTTTTTAAAATTCAAGTTTTCGATGCTCAAGAAGTACATTTGGTATGTGAAGTAATGTTGTGATCTATAATTTTTTGTTGAAATAAAAGTTAATTTTTGGATGGTTTCAATCTACATTTGGCATGTGATATAATGTTAAATGTTTTTATTGGATTGTTGAACTATAATTGACATGGCATGTGAAGTAATGTTACATGATATAATCAAAAAGTTTTTAAACTCAAGTTTTGGATACTTGAGAAGTACATTTTTTGCATGTGAAGTAATGTTGTGATCTATAATTTTTTGTTAAATTAAAGGTTAAGTTTTGGATGGTTTCAATCTACATTTGGCATGTGATATAATGTTAAATGTTTTTATTGGATAGTTGAACTATAATTGGCATGGCATGTGAAGTAATGTTGCACGATATATAATCAAAAAGTTTTTAAAACTTAAGTTTTGGATGGTTTCAATATACATTTGGCATGTGATATAATGTTAAATTTTTTTATTGGATAGTTGAACTACAATTGGATGGCATGTCAAGTAATGTTGTGATATAATCAAAAAGTTTTTAAAACTCAAGTTTTGGATGGTTGAAGTACATTAGGCATGTGAAGTAATGTTGTGATATAATCAAAAAGTTTTTAAAACTAAGTTGTGGATACCATTTCAATCTACATTTGGCATGTGATATAATTTTAAATGTTTAATGTTTTTATTGGATAGTTGAACTACAATTGGCATGACATGTGAAGTAATTTGTTTTGATATAATAAAAAAGTTCTTAAAATTCAAGTTTTGGATGGTTGAAGTACATTTGGTAAGTTTTAAAAAAAAAATCACTCAAACAATAGTATGTAGTATGTAAAGATCAAAAACAATCTTAAGATTAATTTAAAGTACGATCAAGTGTTCTTGAAACATTTTCCCACATGATGATACCTTCATTGACCTATGAACTAAAGTAGTTCATAGGATATATGTTCTGCCTCTTTCCCATATAAATCTCTTTAATTTTGATTGGAAATATAAGAAGTAGATATATGTTTGTTGAATTGGGGTCAATGTCATTAATACGCTCAACTAGGTAGCCTTGTTGATTTATAAATTGGTAAATTGATGGTCCATTCAGTTTTAATTGCATTCTAGAATATATATATTCAGTACGTGAAACATTTTTCATTAATGCACATGGGAAAACTACTTGAAAAATTAATTTCATTCTAGAATATATATATATATATATATATATATATATATATATATATATATATATCAAATATGTGCACAACATTTTTCATCAATGCACATAGAACATATTCGACCATTGGACAGACAAATTTTGTACTATATTTTCAATCAGGAATAGAGATGTGGGTCAAATCCCACCAAAAGTCGAAGAAGTGCTCCAAGTCTCTTGTCTGAAAGGAGTCTTCGTACAAAATTATACTACGGATGATTTATCTACATTGTGGATACTTTTTACCAAAAAATCCCACAAGAAAAACTGGGTGTGCATTGAGTTCGTGTATATATCCAGTACATGCAACATTTTTCATCAACACACATAGAAAAACTATTTTCAGTTAATTGCATTCTAGAACATATATATTGATTACATGAAATATTTTTCATCAATGCACATAGTAAAACTACTTGAAAAGTTAACATTTTTCATCAATGCATGTATAGAAAAGCTACTTTCAATTGATACTAGAGTGTGCATGTACCAAAACAATTTGTACATGTGCAAACACTTGCACAGATAACATAACAAGGCAGCTCAATTTTTAATTGAGTATTGGAAGTTCTATAACATATAATCCAAAGAGAATAAATTGTTGGGCAGTTCAATCAAAAAAATTCCAATGGAATGCCATCTTCAATAATCCGTTCATGATCGGATTTTTACATTTTCCATTTCTTAATATTCATTTTTTTCTTTGATTGAACCTCGATCAAATTTATGCGTGCTGCACACACCAAGTGACTATATTGAAAACTTATGAAATCAGGTTCATAGTCTTCAAAGTAAACAAAATTCCCACTTTGATTAGTTTGTTTGAAAAAATAACCTTTCAGTATAATAGATCCTCTTTCATATGGAAATCCATGATCATTATAGTCTTCTAATAATTTCATTTTTCGTTCAGTGCAACGCATCAAATAATACTTCACATTTTCATCGTTGTCAGTAGGTGCAATTACAGCAAAAACATCTCCTGCACAATAAAACAAACTTAACAAAATTATACATATTCAAATTTATTTCTAGATCTTTATCATTAGAAAGCAATTCAAATGTTACCTTCTCTAACAAGATCAGAAACTCAATCACCATCAGATGATATTGTAATCTCCTTTGATTACATTTCTTCAAACATTGCAACGGACATTTTTCCCTTTGTATTTAGCTCTGTATGTTTCCAATCTTTTACATACATTTTGTTTTCACAAACGTCATTGGATTTTGTGTTGTCTATTATAACATGACAAAAACAAGAATATTTTGTTTTATCCAATGCAAACACATTTCTAGACAACTTTGTTTTAATTGAATGCAATTTTCGAGTCCCTTTTATTGTTTCAACGTCATTTCCAATTGAACTATCTACGTCTTCGATCCCAATATGCCAAAAAAAACCTTTATATGAAAAATTTAAAGAAAAATGTAAATATGATATCAAAATACAATCAAAGATAATCATTAGTAATGTATGTTATTTCAATCGATATAAATAAAATTGATCAAATCTTTTCGCCACTTCCAGCAATTAACAATCTCATAGCAAAATAGCGATGCACCATTGAACAACTTCTTTCACGTCTACAAATCGGCTTGCAGAGGGGTTCATTTGATATCTTCGAAGTTATCGTTTTATGCATGCCCCTGCACCGTCATGTTCTCCTTTTCCATGGCCAATCTCAAAGAAATTCCAACAATGTTTAATGTAGGTTTTCTTATGAAGATAGCACAACCAAAAGAATGATCGTGCAGGTTTGAATTGACCTATGCATCCGTCTGACCATATCCAATGTTCATTGAATGTTATTCCACGATTTTTCAAGGAATCATAATTTTCGCTCATCAGTCCACTAAATATGTATCGCTTAATAAGTGTGTAGTCTAGTAGCTATTCTTTAATAATATGTCAATTTTCACTGGTGCTTTCTATATGATCAACGTTTTGTTCAGCATGTCTATATAGAATATGAACGAGCATGGAGACTTGGTCAGAATGATAGTATTCACTCTGAATTTCTTTTTGTGGAACAAATGTGTAGTTCTCCACAAAATCAATTACTGACAAAATGGTCCCTGGTGGAAAAACTTCACGGGATTTTTTGAATTGCAAGTATTCCCATCGAGCTCTATGAGAATGCTTGGTGTATAACAATGTTACTGATGAAACAGGTAACCTCATTGTTACCTACTTTTTGAAGTATCAAGAAAAACACCTGATTTTGAAAAAGTGGCGATGCAGAATCAAGAAAAAAAAATTGAGCATGTTTTTGGCACTTAAAGTTTTTTTCATTTTGTTTTTTTTTTTATTAATTTTTTTTTTTTAATGTGATGTTTTTTATGTTGATTTTGAATAGTGGTGGTGTATCATCACCAATGTTTTTTTATAGGATTGATTTTGACACTATAGATTTTATAATGTCTTCTTCTTCTGTGAGATGTTTATTTTTAAGTGCATTTATGTACTTGTGTTTTAAAAATAAAAAAATAATTTTTTTAAAAATAAAAACTTGTAATGATATCTTCACTTTTTCACATACATAAAAGATGGAAAAAAGGTCAATATTCTAAAGTTTATATTTTCCACATGTTTATGTATTGTTAAATAATTTTTCAATGCACATCAAAAAAATTATCGCTAAAAAACCAATATTTTGAACCATATGACAAAAAAATACAATTTTTCAATATAAATACAATGCAAAAAATACACTTTTATAGACTTTTTGTTGGAAAAAACATGTTAAATAAACTAATTTTTTGGGAGAATCTTAACAAAAAAACTTAAGAAAATAACATTTTTATTGAATTTTATGTCAAAAAATAATAGCAATCACATGTTTTTTGCAAAAAAAAAGGGTTGTTCTCATAAAATATCAATGTCTAAACATTACAAGTAAAACTGATTAATAGTTCTAAAAAATAAGCTTTGTTTGCAAGCATAACTTAAACATCATAAAAAATATCAACTAATACATCTTCAACATCATCTAGAACAGCATTGATGGCTTCTTCTGCAGCATTTTCTTCTTCATTTTGATCATTGTCATCTTCTAATGGATCTTTCATGTCAGCAAATCTTCCAAAGTGTCCCTTTCCAATCATTCCATATAATGGTGGTTGAGGTTCCTTTTCTTTTTTTGCCACACGTGATTCATTAAAATCTCCTTTCCTCAAACCAACTTCTTGCTTCGCATCTAGAAGGAATTTAAGAGCATTAATTCTTTTTTGAATAAATTTGCATTGAACTAGGTCTTTCTCAATGGCAATGCAATTTCTTCCTTTTAGTAGGCAACATTCTAGTGTTGTAACTAATCATCAAGCACAAAAAAATAAGTAAAAAAATTAGTATGGAGACATAAAAAGTAAAAAAAAACAATATTTAAATTTAAATTTGTATAATAAAACTTACCTGAACTTGAGAATAAATCCAAAACCCATTCTCCTTCATTTGAACATAGATCTATAAGATAGTTAATCAATGCTTATGGTTTTTGATAAATGTTAACTATATATCCTTTTGCATCTTTATCCTCATATGTTAGTTTTCTTACAACTGCATCATAAACCAATACTTGACTATGACTCTTCCCATCTACTCGATTCATAATAATATGCATATAGCTATCGTCTTTTGTCCAACATTCAACATGGATGAACTCACAATCATTTATAATAGGCTGATCTTCGGAAGAAACAATATTTGACTTTTGCCTGTAACATAACATAGTAAAATTTCAATTAAATTTTACATGAATAAAAAAATTTAGGAGGAATCAAACATACAATTTCAAAATCTTACCATGTAAGTTGCATCCTTGAGTTTTCTTTACCCTTGAAGCTTGTTAATAACATTGGAAACTATGTGTCTGAATGAAATGTCACAAATCTCCAAAGTGGTGATGTTGTCACTTTTTGAAAACCCGTAACCACTTTACTAAAAGCTTGATAAGTATATGGTTCTCTATCATATTCAATGTCTGGAAAATTGAAACCATGAGGAATATCTGCAATAAGTAGGCCATATTCCCTTTTAGGTATTAGTGATGCAATGTCTTCACAGTCACCTTGTATTATTTGATATTGGACACTGTCGAGCCCATTCCAAATGTAATGATTAAGAGAAGGATCTAGTTCAACATTCATAAGACGCTTCCTTCTCATGTTCTCCATCTTAATTTTTTCAATAAAGATTTTGAAAGTATCTGGTACTCCATTTCCATCCTTCTTCGACATCTTTAATGACATAAAAATATATATATAGATATGTATAAGTAATAAAATAAAAATAGTTTAAATATGAATAAAATGAATTTATAAATCAACATACCTTATTGAATGAAATATAAAACTCTTTTAGTGTTGATGTAGAACTTTCTTCTGGGTAGTTGCGTACAACATCATCCCAACTGTCTTCATTCAACATTTTAACCATGTGTTCTTGTATTTTCATAAAAACTTTCTGACCGAATAAATCAAGTTAAAAGAGTTAATATATTGACATGTATAACAAATTCTATCAACATCATTATGTTTTATTTAAAAGAAAATTATAATGAAAGAAAAATAAGAAATAATTCAAGAAACTTACTTTTGAAATTCTGCACACATTTCTTCCATTGATAATTCACCCGACTTCACACGGGCTAATACCAATTTGACAAATTTATCATCCTTCACACCTTGCATTGTTCTCCAAGGTGTAATAGTCATATCCTTTGGAAGCTGCTTCATTTCAGGACCCCCCTTACTGTTGGTACATATTATGGGTTTACTCTTTCTAACCTTCTGATTTTTTATGGAAATATTCTCCCACCGATCAAAAATCTCATCAATCAAATCCCATACCTCCCCAGTTCTAAATGCCAACTAAAAAATGTTATCTGTACCTCTGAAGAAATTTGTATTCAATTTTCCATCTTTGCTTTTTTTATCTGGAAGTTGATAACTGTTTCATTAGACTAACTGAAATACTTTACTAACATGTATATCCCCACCATTTTTCTATAATTCCAGTATGAATAAATACTGACCCTTTGGATGATCCATTTTATTCATATATCAATGCATTTCTGATCCCATGCCAATAACTTTGATTCATTCTGTTAAATCAACGTAATGATACATTCATAACAGAAATGGTCTGGATATTTAAATGTTAATATATAAACCTCTGCTCGAATGGTTCCCTTCAATTACATAATATTTATAATGAAAACATTTTTTGTTGTCAAATTCTTTTTTGTTGGGAACCTGACATGGATCGACAAGAACCACATAATCCACCACATGCACATATGCATTGAACCTGAAAAATGTTTTCAAATTATGTACATGTAAGTGATGGGCCTTTCTAATTTGATATTGAGATTGTCCTTTATGTGGGCCATAAAATTGGTTAAAATTAAGCTCAAATGTTTGGTCACCAAGAATTAATTTATTCTTCCTCAACTCTTGTCGAATAACATTTTGTTTTGTTTTAATAATGCCATCCTCTAACTCAGCACCTGGTGTTATGATTTCTCTGCTTCCGTAAGAGCTTTCAATTTGTTCTTCGCTGCTGCTCACGACCTTTACAGGTTCACCAATATTTGATTTCCTAGTCTTATTGGATAACATATCAGTTTTTTTATAAACAAGCTCTCCTTCATGAGGTAAAAGAGAGACATCTTTGGCAATTTTTCTTTTTGGTGTCTGATCTGTTTTCTCCTTTTTCACAACAGTTCTAATCTCCTCCTCACTGATTCTATCATAATTTTCTGTTTCATGTTCGCCACCTTCAAAAGAAACATGTTTAAGTTTACTAGATTGACCCACCTTAGTGACTCTTGGTTGATCCCCTCTTTGTACTGTTGCAGTGTCACGAGCTATTTCTCTTTGCTTCAATCTCCTTTCCTTTGCTTTGTCTTTGTGGAAAGTGTTGATCACATCCATAACATTTGGCACCAACATATAAATACCTTCAAACATGTTTGAAAGACTCGGAACAAAATCCTATGATACAAAATAAAACATGTCAATGATCAATAATTTATAAAAAATTGAATCATCCTTACAATAATGCATAGAGGAAATAAAAATAAGCATACTTACAATGTTATTTGCAATGTTGCTTGATATTTCTTGAGAAAATTTTGAAGATATTTCATCTGTGTCATACTTGACGATTGATAGACGATATCTAACCTTCTCACGTTTCTGAGCCTTCCTTGCAAGAACATAAATAGTGTTTGTATTCGGGACCATACATATGTCTCGTACTCTGCCCATCACATCATATGGATCATTTAAGTCAATCATACCACAAATCAGATAGATGTGTATATCAGCCTCTATTTCACTGTCTTCAAGATACCATGAGAAATCGGTTTTATCTATTTCCTCGGCATTCTTCCAATCAGAAATAAGCTTTAATGAACCTGGTGCCCCACTTGCTTGAATTTTATTAGTGTGTGCAACAATGTCCTTATTGCGTCCAACAGTGTCCATAGTGCGTCCAGCTGCAACTTTAGATTTGGGAGTTGTATCCATAGTGTGTCGAGTTGCAGCTGTAGATTTAGGAGCTACTTCCCTAGGTGCAGAAACATTCACAGAAATCCTTTTTGATGCCATTTTCCTGATATATATATATATATATATATATTAGTTAATGGAAAAATAATGCGGATAAAATAAATTTAATAAACAAAATTTATTTCTAAAACTAAATAGCTTGAAATTAAAGCAGTAAAATTAACTATAAAAATTTTCATTTAAAAACAAAATATTATAAGTCATATGTATATATATCTATATAATATGTTTTGAATACATTTTATAAAAAATTTAAAAATGTGTTTAAATTGTATAAAACAATTTAAAAAAAATAAACTATTATTTTCAAACTTCAGTTTTTGTTTAATATTAAAAAAAAAACAAAAAAATTACTAACTATTTATAACAAATGTTAAAATTAAATTTTATTTTTTTTAAGACAATGATTTTATTAAAAAAACTTATAATCTTTTAATATATTTTAAAATTTTAAAATTTAATTTTACATTACATAGCAATTGAATAAAAATAAACAAAATAAAATAAAATAAAAAATTATTTTACTTTACATAGCAATTAAATAAAAAATTATAAACTTAAAATTATAAAAAATTAATATAAAAGTTTATAAATTTATATAATCTTTTAATATATTTGAAAATTACAAATTTCTATTTCACATTACATAGTAATTAAATAAAAATAAACAAAACAAAATAAAAGCAATTAAACAAAATAAAAGAAAAAATTAAATTTTTTATAATGTTGTATTTATACTTAAATTTAAAAAAAAAATTAAAAAGAAATTTAAATATTTAAATGTTAAAAACAAATGTTATAATATTATATATATTTTTCTTTTTTGAATTGTATTGTTATATAGTTTTTATTTTTTTAATTTATTATATTGTTATATTAAAACAAATGTTTTTTTTTTTTTTAATTTATTATATTGTGTTGTTTTTTTCTTTAATTATATAATGTTAAAAAAAAAACATAATTGTTATTTAATTAATTTAAATTTTTTTAATTTTTTAATAAATAATTATATTTTGATATTTTTAACAATTGTTATATAACAATGTTTTTATTATATTATATAACAATTTTATTATTATTTTTATATATAACAATGTTTTAATTAATTTTTTGTTGTTTTATTAAAACAAATTAAAAAAAAAAAAAATTTAAAAACAAAATTTATAAAAAAATAATTAAAAAAAAATTGTTTTATTAAAACAAATTAAAAAAAAAAAAAAAAAAAATTTAAAAAACAAAATTAAAAAAAATTTAAAAATAAAATAAAAAATAAAATAAAAAACAAAATAAAAAAAATAAAATAAAAAAATGGTGGCCTTGCCCCCCGCCCAGCGGGGGCCCTGGGGCTGGCCCGTGGGCATGGCCTTGGGCAAGGCTACGCCCGCGGGGCGCCGGAGGCCGACGGACGCCGCCAGGGCCCCCATACATATTTATTTTAATTTTAATTTTTTTTTTAAATAAATTTTGTTTTTTAAATTATTATTATTATTATTTTTAAATTTTTTTTTATATAACATAATTAATAAATAATTATTAAAACATTATTTAATAAAAAAATAATTGTTAAAAATATTAAAATATAACAAATATATGAAAAAAAAAATTGATTAAATAACAATTATGTTTTGTTTTTAAATATTATATAATTAAAAGAAAAAAATACAATATAATAAATAAATAAAAAAACATTTGTTTTAATATAACAATACAATAAATTAAAAAAAAAAAACTATATAACAATACAATTAAAAAAAATTATATATATATATATATATATATATAACAAAACAATAAAGAAAAAAAAAATTGAAGATTTAAAATTAAAAAGAATAAAACTAAGATTAAAAAAAAAAAAGAAAAGAATATAAAATCAAAAATTTCTCAAATAAAAACAAAAAAAACATTTAAAAAAATGAAACCACAGATATATTTATGATAAAAAAAAACAAATAAAAAATGTTATAATATTACTATTTTTTTTTATGTGCATGGTCGTTTTATGGATTTTTCTATCTAGATGAACCTATAAGTCTTAAAGAAGAAAAAAATTTCTAAATTTTTGTCCTTAAAACCCTAAAAAAATTAGTTTTTTTTGCATTTTCTTCACTAAAAAAATATAAAAAAATTATGATTTTTGAACCTAAAAACCTTAAAAAATTAGTTTTTGGACACAAAAGACTATAGAAAAACAGATTTTCCCCAAAATCGTCTTTAAATTAACAGAATAGAAGAAAAACTAACCTTTGAAATGCAAAAAACTGCTATCACCAATGCCAACACAACGCCTCCACAAAATTACCAATAGCAACACAACGCCTCCAATGCCAAAGCAATGCCTTCACGAAGTTACTAATGTCAATGCAACACCTCCACAAAATTACCAATAGCAACACAACGCCTCCACTGCCAATGCAATGCCTCCATAAAGTTATCAATGCAACGCAACACCTCCAGAAATTTGCTCTAACAAATACCATAAAACTTGATGTGATGTGATGAATAAAAACAATCATTTTTATTATATAGAAAATATTGTCTGATTGGTATACTGTTTAACGAATGTGGGATTAAAATTTCAAATTTAAAATATTTACATTTAGTTTATTATAGTTCATACTATAGTTAAAATACTTAATATTTGCATGTAGTGATCATAGTTAATATTTTATTTAATATTTACATGTATTGAATGTTGAATAATTCAAATATAATCTCATATTAAAAATTAAAATATGAAATACTTACATGTAGTTAATTATAATTAATATTATAGATAAAATAGTTAATATTTGCATTTAGTTATCATAGTTAATATTTACATGTACTCAATGTTTAAAATCATGGGATTAAATTTTAAAATCTAAAATATTTACATGTAGTTAATTATAGTTAATATTATAGTTTAAATAGTTAATATTTACATCATGTTATTTTTGTAAATATTTACATGTAGTCAATCTTAAACCATTCAAATAAGAAAATTATTTTAGTTTCGAAGGCATGCATGAAAGGAATATTTTGTGGATATTTTGAGTAGAAAGTATGGTGAAATATTTGAAGACCAACAGTTTATTAATAAATTTTGAAATAAATTTTAGATGAATATAACGTAAGTTTAAAATTTAAAATTTAAAATATTTACATGTAGTCATTATAGTTAATATTTGCATGTAGATATTATAGTAATATTATAGTTAATACTTACATCTAGTCAATGTTAAATCATTGAAATAAAAACATTGTTTTAGTTTGGAAGGCATCCATGATAGAAATATTTTGTGGATATTTTGAATATAAATATCGGTAAAATATTTCAACACAAACAGTTTATTAAAAAAATGTTAAATACATTTTTTGACTAATATTTGTATCAAATATTTGAAATGAAAATTTTGGAGGGAAAGTTTTTCGCGAAATTGTTTGGGGGGGAATTTTGGAGGGAAATTTTTTCATGAATTTTTTTGGGGGGAAAATTTGGAAGGAAATTTTTAGTCTTTAAGCTATATATTGTAAGTGGGAGAGGAATTTGTATCATTCAACCTATTCTTGTTGAAAGCCATGGTTTCTTCTGATAGCAAATTTTTTCTTTGTACAAAATCAACATCTTCGTCACGCAACAACTCTATTCAGAGTGATGAATATAATGGGAGTTCGTTCACCATGAATAGAGAGTCAAAAAATCGACTTGGTCGTAATCCTAAAAATGATGAGAACAAAATTGATGAGGCACAGCAAAATGAAATTTCTGTAAATCGAGCGCCAGTTATACCACTTACTCTTAATCCTAAGGATTATGAAAGCAACAGTGATGAAGGGCATGATGAATAATTTCCAGAGTCAAAAGTTTCACTTCGTCCTAATCCCAAGGATTATGAGGACACCATTGATGAAGAGGGAGATGAAGAATATCCACTTCAGCTTAATCCTAAGGATTATGTGAGAACAACAAATGAAGAGGGGAATGAAGAATCTGCAGAGTCAAAATATCCACTCTGTCCTAATCCTAAGGAGTATGCCAGCACCACTGATGAAAAGGGGGATGTAAAATTTCCAAAGTCAAAATATCAAATTCGTCCTAATCGTAAGGATTATGTGAGCACCACTGATGAAGAGGGGAATGATAATGTTTCAGAATCAAAACATCCACTTCGTCCCAATCCTAAGGATTATGCCAGCACCACTGATGAAGAGGGAAATGAAAAATTTACAGCGTCAAAATATCCACTCCGTCCTAATCCTAAGGATTATGCAAGCACCACTGATGAAGAGGGGGACAAAAAAATTCTAGAGTCAAAATTTCCACTTTGTCTTAATCCTAAGGATTATGTCAGCACCACAGATGAAGAGGGGAATGAAGAATTTGCAGAGTCAAAATATGCACTTCATCCTAATCCTAAGGATTATGTCAGCACCACTGAGGAAGAGGGGAATGAAGAATTTGTAGCGTCAAAATATCCACTTAGTCCTAATCCTAAGGATTATGCCAGCACCACTAATGAAGATGGGAATGAATTTCCAAAGCTAAAATTTTCACTTCATCCTAATCATAACGATTATAATTTAATCACCGATGAAGGGGGGGATGAAGAATTTCCAATAAATATAGATTCAAGTCATTCACTTATTCCTAATCCTAAGGATTATGAGAGCTTCAGTGAGGAAGGGGAGGGGCAAGATGAAGAAATTCTAGTGAATACAAATTCAAAGCTTCCACTTATGCCTAATCCCAAGCATTATGAGAGCACCACTGAGGAAGGGGAGGATGAAGAGTTTCTTGCAAATGATAATTTTAGAGGCACATATCTGAATATTGCATTTTCTCCAAGTGACCATTTCAAAGACACTCATGGTGATGAAGAATTGAATCCTCCGAGGGAAGAATTTGAAAGCATGGGTCAAGATGGTGAAGAATTTCTTTTGAGTCAGGGTTACAAAAGTGCCGATGATTCTTGTGAAATGTTTTCTTCAACTGATGATAGTAAAGAAAATTTTCCAGGCAATGATGTTGATGAATTTCTTAACTATGTTGAGGATGATGATAGTGGGGATAATATTCCTCCTAATGGTGATGAAACTACTTTTACAAAGGATGATGGAATGATGAAGCCATTGCAAGCAAATATTGTAACTAGGAGTAGGAGTAGACCTTTTCATATCAATCCAAAGCATTCCATTTATACAAGGGCGAGGACAAAATATCTCACGACAAGAAGTTTTATCTTTCATTTGATTTCAAGTGAATGTTGTCGAAGGGATTTCTTGAAAAATATGGATTTCAACTTTGCTTTGGAGAAAAGGAAAACATATATGTCAATGAATAAAAGCATGCAAAATTCATATTTAGTGGGTTGCATGCAATCTACACTAGTAGGTTATGATTATCATATTGGAAATGTATTGCTTTGTAGAAAGGCATTCAAAATGTTGTATTCAATTGGTAATTGTTGTTTGTCAAGAATCCATGATAGATTGGAAAGGGATCCCACATATTATTCAGAAGCACGTTATAAACGGGAGGTGGGGCCGTTTGCAAATACTGCTAAGACATGGATGAAAGACTTCTTTTCAAATCATGGAGAGTGTATGTCAAATAAAGACACAATACATATTCCAGATAATTTCTCGAGACGAGAAATATTCATGTTATACAAAGATTATGTAGAAGTTGTTGAAGGAATTGGTAATTTTATTACATATTCTTATTTTACAAGGATATGGAAAATTGAATTCAACAATGTTCGCATTCCTAAGAAGACAAGGATGGGGATTTGCAGCACATGTGCTTCTCTTAAAGAAAAAAGAGATAAATGTCAAGGGGCGGAAAGAGGTATGTGTTCAAAACATTTTTTTTTTAAATTTGATACTTATCAACTATGAAAATATATTTATTCATATGTTTCTTTTATTTTATGTACAGATTCCCTTGTCAAAAAACTTCAAGACCATCGCAATCAGTAAACAAGTGAAAGGAAAAAGTTGTATAAGCATCGAAAGAAGTGTTATGATCATCCAAATAAATATCTGGGATTGATAATTGATGGTATGGACCAAAAGACAACACTTCTTTCACATTTTGTCCGCACGCCAAAAAAATTACAGGAGGAAAATTTCATTCAATTTCACTTGGTTGGTTGTATGGTATTTAATGAGAAGATGTTTCCAAGAGTTTTCTTCACAACTCCAAATATTCACAATGATGCAAATCTAACCATAACTATAATCCATGATGTGGTTACTCATTGGTCTGGGATTCTTCCTGAAGTTTTGTATTTACAATTAGACAACACAAGTCGTGAGAACAAAAATCAAGTTCTTTTTAGGTATCTAAACATGCTCGTTGAATTGGGGATTTTTAAAAAGATAAAGGTTGGTTTCCTTCTTGTTGGGCATACTCATGATCATATTGATCAAATGTTCAGTATTTTTTCAGTAACATTGAGGAGGAAAGGTGTTGGGAGTCTGCCATCATTCATTGAATGTATTAAGAAATCGTACATTCCAGAGCCTGTTTTTCATGTGTTGGAAGAAACTATTGACATGCGAAGGTTTATTTTTGGATCGCATGGTGAGGAGAAATGCATTGAAAAACTTAACGACATTAGCTTCCAGCATCAATTTCGTATCAAAAAAATTGATGGGATAACACTTATATGGGGCAAGAAGTATTCAACTGTTGAAGAATGGGGACCATCATCAGGTTTAGCATTTTTGAAGTTCATTCCAGAGCATCCAATGTTTTCATCAAAGATATTGTTATTACAGTCAGTTGCTGAACTCCATAATGCACGAAGGCAGAAGAGAGACATAAATTATTCTGAATGTCTAGAGGAAATTAAAAGATGTATTAGAGATACATATGAGTACTTCGATGTTGCTGATTCAGTTTGGTGGGAGTCTTTTTTCATTAATCAAAGTGATATGATTTCAAGATCAATAAATGGGGATACGCTTTTGAAGACTCCTTTTTTTTGGCCACAAAATATTCCAAATGAACATGAACATCAGAAAACACACAATGTTGAACAACAACAGCCTCAAGCTATTATTAATTCCCCACAAGTAGAGGAAAGAGAAATCTATATTGGTTCTAGAAGATCACGTGCACAACATGAAGCCATGGAAGGCCTTTACAGGGGTTCTGTGTAGGATCTTAAGGAGGGTTGCATGACACCAGTGTTAGCAGATGAAGATCCACTTGGCTATCCATTCTGGATTGCCAAGGTTATAAAGGTCATTAATGAAAATGAAGATATTACAGTTGTTGATGTACATTGGTATGCCACAAGTACCCACCATTTCAATGGTGTGTACAAGCCAGAGATGGTAGCGGAAAAAATAATTGGCAGAAAGAGAAAAAGAAAGGGCACAAATATAAATCGTCGCCGCACAGATGTCTTAAAATTGGAGGATGTTGACATACTTGTGTATGACTTCAATTTGACAAAGAGAGGAACTCTTCGGTTGCAGACCATAGATATTTTGAAGAAATTGCTACCAGAACAATTACTGTTGAGATGGGACTCTGCAGAATGTAGACGTAGATCTACAAGAATTTTGAACTCTGAAATGGTGGGAATGCATGTTGACTCAGATGGAGCACTAGTTGATGAAAGAGAAGAATATGGATCATCTTCATCTGCATCGAGCCATTCATCTAAAGATGTAGATTATGATGGTGTGCCAGAACCTATGGTTGATTTTGAATAACTATCTAAGACACTTTTATGTAATTCATGTTTGCATGGTAACTTGAAATAAAAATTTTGACTTCCATCTCATTTTTCATGAAGTTATGAAACATTTCTATGTTTGTTGGATTATATGTTTTAATTATAAAGAATTCATCTCTTTAGAATATCGACAATGCAGCAATGAATTACAAAAATAATTTATGTTATATTCAATGTACCAATGTTGATATTTTAATTATAAGTAAAATAGAAAATAGAAACTAATGTTGAATTTTTAGATTATGCAGTGATATTACCATGATATTATGTATTGTTACCATTTGGTATAAGATACTTTTAAAAGTTTAAATAATTATATGCGTCATTGAAAGGGAACACTTTGTTTTGATGCTTGATTTTTAGGTTTGGTTGAAATTATATTTAAATTTGTCTTATGCTAAGATTTGAAAAAAGATAAGTTTTTATCCTTTAAAATTAAAATTACTCTTACTTGTTTATGTTCAATGATAATTTTTTCATTTACTTGTTCATTTTTTTAAATTGTTAAGTCTTATAATTTCTCCATAATTTCATTTTTCAAGTATGTTGAATTCTTAAGATTGAAAAACTTTAGATTTACAACTTGTCATTAAGGTTTTTATGCGCTACCAAATTTTATCTTTAAGGTTATGGTTGACAATAATTACAATTTTGGGGTTGTTTAGAGTCAAGATATTTTATGTTTAACAACATGGATGAAAATTGTTCAAAATGATAAGCCCTTCAGACATGTATTTGTTTATATTTAACATCATCTATCAAAAATGTTAGAAATTTACGATTTTAAAAAATGTCCTAATATGTTGTCTTTAATTCCATTGTTACAAGTGTCAAAATTATGACACAATTTTTTTTTTTGTTATTCCGGCATCAACTGGTTTTGTTTTGAGGGTGTTTTTTCAATCCTTTTTTCAACAAACAATTTTGTTTTTAGCATAATTTTATAAAATGTTGAAATTTGACCTTAAAAAAAAACCAAGTGCGTTCTGGAAGACACACATTTTGTTTTTGGGGTGTTTTTTCATGTTTTTTTAGACTTTTTGGGCTAGAATTCCCGTTTTGAGGTCAGGTTACCTATGTCATTGGTAACAGTGTTAATATAATCCTAGTGGAGCCCCAATGTAATCCTAGATGACCTAACAATAATAATGTAAGCGCACAATAATAACAATATGAGGGTTACAGGAGTACAACAATAACAATAAGGGGGGTTACACTAACATAATAAGGGACTACACTATTAATATAGGGACTTAACAGCTGCATACCTACAGAGTCCCTTCTAGTTGCAACCAACAATAAGCTTAGATTAGTTTATGATTTTATTCAATCATGGATTGGAGAATTAGATTTAATATAGCTATATTTTTCATTTTTCATTAAGCTGATTATACATTCTAATTCATCCTCAATTGTTGGAAGTGAAATCTGATTAATTAGTGGTGAATGATAAAACTAACAATGGATGCACGATGGGTGAATTAATAAAATTAGAGGTGAATTAAGATAAGAACGACCACTCTAGATTCATTAGATGTCATCTCAGGTAGTTGAAACACGTCATCAGGTTTCTATACATCATGTCTCTCAAAATTACACAAATGACACCCTACTAAAATACAAGTGGTCAACCTTCTTGGTGAATTTCTCGTTTGGCAGCTCGCTAGGGTCGTGAACGTGGTGTGCATGTGGGAAAGAGTTCAATATTTTTGGTATTTATGGCTATCATTAATATATCAAGTATTCCAAGAGTTTTATTTTGAATTTGCATTGAAGCTAAGAAAGCTTAATGCAGAACTTGGAGTGGACATAACACATATGTTGGAAAATAGAGATGAATAGGGATTTACAATAATGGCCTTTGCTTCTAGCAAGTAATGATGATTGGTAGCCTATAAGACTGAGATGTATATGGAAAACAAATTCTTGTTGGATTAACATCTCGGCACGGACTATGCTGTCATGACGGGCTTTGAATGCAACACCCTCTTTGGATCTCAAATCCTCATGACGAGACATTGGAAAGCCTAAACAATTATGAATACCATCGACAATTCACAAGGGTTCTCGACCCTAAATCGTTGGGATATAGAATTGAAGCAAGCCGACATGATGGGACCATGCTTATGAATATTATAAATTTGGTGGAGATACTAATGAGTGCATTATGTAAACAAACAATAATTTCATCTTCTTCCCTACTTGATTGATTTGTAAATTTTGATACTGTACTAACGGAAATTTTGTATACAACTTAGAACCGTTATGCCGAAATGTTCCCATCAATTTTTTAGACAAACACAACATTGGAAGTCTTATGCAGTGGTGTAGGCAATACCGGGAACGGTGAACTCCAATTCGTATGCTAATATTTTAACAAAAATATATTCCATAAAATCTTGTTTAGATCTGAGTATTTTTACACAGGGAAGTGAAGTGCTCTAAAATACCTAATCCGATTAGATTCTCCTTAGAAATGTTTCATGTTCTCTAAATACCTAATCTGATTAGATTCTCCTTATAAATGTTCCATGTTCTCTCATGTCATAACATATGTATATGGAGGTCCATGTTCTCATGGCGGCAATGACAAGTCCTGCAATTGAGGATTTGTTTATCCCACCTGGACTTGCGGCTTGGTGTGGAAGATAATGCAATGCAGTTTGACTTAACGACAAGTTTAGCCTGGAAGATAATCCAACGGAGTTTGACTTCAACAAGTTCTACGTAACACGTTGAAATAGCCAACAGCCAACAACGTTGAAATATCCAATAGCCAACCAATATGTGTGAGATGCTAGAACAACGATAAAGAAGAATTCTTATTGGCTGGGGTGAATAGTGTTTGCTCACCCCAAGCCCGCAAAGAAAACACCTCCGGCATAATTATCAATTATTTATAAAATGAGATATGGAAAATTTTGGTTATATGGGATATTTCATCATAATTATTAAGATAGATATTTGCAAAAGAGTAAAAAAGTTCTTTTATATGTAAAATAAGGAAGTAGAATTTTTTTATAAAAGTATTGAAAAATGTTGAATTTTTTTAATATTAAAAAAGGCTTTTTTGGTAAAATTTCTATGATATATTTATGTTTAAAATTTGTGATATACATGTATGTTATAGATGCTATTTTCTATTTTTTATATAAAAAATAAAAATTATCAATTATTACACAATGAGATATGGAAAAGGGGAAATTTCATTACAATTATTAAAATAGATCTTTGCAAAAGAGTAAAAAAATTCTTTCATCTGTAAAATAGGTGTAACATACACCAATATATTCACATGGAAATGCAAGGAGTTAATTTTTTTTTGATACAAGTTACCCACGGTCACAATCCAAATCATTATTAAGTATTCCTTACTCATCATTAGATAGAGTGTCCACCAATTCATAGTGTAACTTTAGTATAAGAATAGTAAGTTTCTTAACCATTAACAACCTCTATTGCAGTACATTAACATAAAACTGTATGATGTAGCTTTGAATTCATTTCATTATTGATGTAGCCTTGCATACTTGACATTATGAACATCACAACAAGAAAGGAATCAACATCATCAATTTGACACAATAATCCATCACATCATTGCACACCAATATACCCTGGAAACCTCGTAGGGTGAAAACCAACAACGTTTAATTTAATTATTAAGCTCTCGTGAAGGTGTTCAACCCTCACTCAATGGCTTATAAGGGATACCGTCCCTTAACCATCGTTATAAATCTAACAAGGAAATATACAAATATCTAGCTTAAAGCCATTACAATAAATATGATAGCGTTTACCCTCTAGTCTTCATATCTTCATATTTTGGTGGCATGGATGTACCTACAATGTACCAACGCACAATGGACCATCTTGTAGCTCACACTCATCTGCATGAACCATCGCACCCATCTGCATGAACCATTACTCATTTACCTGCCACCATGTTAAGTATAATATTTCCTTTTGATAAGTCACTATCGCTTCCTGTTTTGATGTCATTAAAAATATTTTATAGCATGATTAAATAAATCCTTAATCAATAAATCCTTAATCTTTAAGTGATCCATTAAAACTTATTCATGTGCATACATGAGATGTGATTACAATATCACAACATGCTTTCTTCTAACTTCTCTACCTTAGTGTGATATCAATTCATATCAAATAGTTCCCACATGATTATGACACTTCTCACACACGCTCATATTCATACAAGACAATTCACTACCACTGTCCAGGAATTCCTTCAATGGAAAATGACACAATGTGCATTCGTGTTACTTAAACTTTAGCAAAAGAATCCAACCCTTCAGCTATTTCCTTTGGTGTTAAAGCTAACATGATGAATGTTGTTCCTATGCATAAAATGCATAAAGTTTCTAAAATAATTTCCCAAAAGAATACTTAACCCAAAAGAGCATGCACACACATGTTTCCTTTTCAAGGAAATATAACATAATAGGCATGCAAGGACATGGTTTATTTTCCATAAAACTAATGGAATAAAGCATAATAATCCATGTCTTATTCTCCAAATTTCATACCAACATTACCCATGTATATATTTCAAGGAACCAAAACATTACTTTAGTTTTTGTACATGTAATTCATCTTCTTTTACAAAGAGTCCTTTCCAATGTAGGATAACAAAACATGTAATCATTTCCCACATACAAATGAATATTATTTCCATGAAATCTAACACAAGTATTGCAGGAATATACATTATCTTATTCCACAAGAAAACTAACATATATTAACATAATAGTTTTGTTAACATAATGATACTCGCATATTTTTCCTAAGATTAAGATAGCTCAATATTTCTTTTATCCATGCAAAGAACATACCTCTATAACACAATGGCTATTCTTGGTGTATGCAAGATAGATAAATCTCCCTCTTTGTGCATGCAAGAGAGATAGCTTTTCCTTTAATGTAGGAAACACATATGCTCTTCTTCGAATTCTATAATCATGAAATACTATTTTAAGGCAAAATATTAACATAATACCAATATTTTCAAGAGATTATTCTTTTTAAGAAAAATAACATAGTAACTTTCTGTATGTCTTTTACCATGGTATATCTCTAATAACAATATCCTTCTAAAAAATTAACATAACAATCTTTTCAAGAACTGACATAGATTATGTCTTTTATCATGGTAATTCACTAAGATCAATATCTGTCTAAGAGATTAGCATAATACCAATCTTTTCCAAGATTATTCTTTTCAAGAAATTTTAGCTAAATAACCACATACTCTTTTTCAAGAAAATCACGTGGTTAATTATTTTTTACATAAAAATTCCTATGCATGCCTACATATCATGGCACAAGGACTATTGGTATAAAAATACACAATCTTACATATTAAGTAAAACCACATTTTACTCTATATTTATCTCTTTTAGTTGCAATATTCACATGCAAGAATTATTTCAAAATATACATATTTCTCTCCAAGAAAAATCAAATGTATATTAGTTAAATTTTCAAGCATGCACGCACATGTTTCTTTTTCAAGAAACCAAATTCCCATCTCCTTTCAAGGAAACTTCAACACAACAATGGAATTTTTACATACATGGAAAAGACATATCTTTTTTAAAGAACTCTAATTTAACTGTTATTTACTTTGTAGGCATTCTATTTTCCATAAATGCAATAACTATTATTTCAAGAAAAGAAAGACAATAATACTTATCTCTTGAAACTCATTGTTCAACCTGGATTAGAGATGCATTTCCTTCCTTCACGGATGCGCATTTCAAGTTTAGAATTAACTTTATTGAAGCTACTAAAATCCATAAAATAGAATTACTTATCTTTTTAACATTTGACTCCACCGTCGAAAAAGGTTATCTGTAAGAATCCATGTTCATAGTTCTAAACTCGGGTTCGCCAATGTTTAAACCACGAGAAGACGCTACTCTCTTTTAGGTCCGCTATCGTCGTGCTCATCCCAGTATGTCGGTCCTTCCTCATTATCGCCTGGGGATTTATGTAGGAAGCATGCCACTAGAAACTGCGAATACTGGCGATATATCTTTGAACCTCGCTTGTTCGGCTAATATCGAATTGTTGGCTATCGTTGGCGAAATCCCAATCGAAAACACTCTCTTCAATACGCAGCACATATTTGTTTTCAACCGATTGAAGAATTCGTTTTTCAAATGATTCTTGATAAAACAGTTAAAAATATAGTAACATAATATTTATTTACCATGTGTAAATATATAGGGTTGAGTAGGTATGTTACATACTCCCCCCCTTAAGAGAAAATCGTCCTCAGTGTGCTTCTCCCACTGAAATTTAAACTTATACTCATGATATAATAATATAAAATATCCAAAAGGGGTCCTTCCCCTTCATAATGGAAGTGATTTTGTTTCCTTAAATGTCATTAATTGAAACAATAATTTGTTTATCCATATTCATAAGCATGTATATCTCAAAATATATTCCATTTCCATTTTTAACTACTTATCCATTATTCAATTCATAAAAATATAGAAAATTCTCTATATGAGCTTACCATTACTTACCAATTATTATTGGAAGGAAGTAATGATGGCTTTTACAGAAGCTCTCTGAGAATGGTTGAACAACCCATCAACACTCCATGGAAAGAGCTTGCAATGCATGACTAACAAATTCAATTACATTAGTCACATAGTTTCAATCAAATGAAATACTTGCAACTATCAAACATTCATGCAATATCAAGAGATGTTTTAATCAGAGTACTTCCACAAGTACTCAGAGAGCACCAACCCTCTAATAAATGCATCACGTGCACATTGTCTTAGCTCCTACTATAGACATCCACACAGTACTTCTAAAAGTACTCAGAGAGAACCTAGCTCTCTAACCGTACAAATGGTCAATCAATGCACCATGGGCATATCCTAGCCTCTGCTAAGACATTCAAACAAAATAGTAATAAAATAAATGAACTTATACATTCAGTAATTCATTTTCCAAGTGCTAAGCTCATTTCCTCTTAATATCTACATAATATATATTTACATAATCATATAAAAATTCATTTTAATATAATGCATAATGATTACTTAACTTTTTCCGCTATGAGAACCACAATGGTAAACAAAATGATCCTCCTAACCCATAGGAGTTGGTTTCCACAATCAAATCGAGTCATTTCCACATCCAGACAGTGATTTGACAAAACACCATTCCAGGTCGAGTATATATTCCTCTTGGCAACATCATGCCTATTCCTCTGACAACGTCCCATCTATGAGGAATTTTGGACCTTCTCCAACAGGCTCCAAAATCAATAGAGTTGCCTCAGGTTTTCCCCTCTTCCCATCTTGGCCAACTCTTTTCCCTTTATGAGATCATATATCTCTAGGGAGAGGAAATCCAAATAGGTAAGTTCCATCAACCCCTCTGAGCAGGCAACCACCATCAACCCAAGGCCTTTTAGCCTTTCACAATTGTTGACAATTGTCTAGCATGTTAAATTTCTCTTTTAGCATTGTTTCCCTTAGTAAATTACATAATGAACTTTATGCACATTATACATCGAGAAAAAAAAAACTTTATGTACATCATACATCATACTTGGCCCTTCACATGGGTCTAATGATATCTATATTAACAGGGAACATGAAAATCATACATGTGCTATACATTATCATTTCCCAAATAATACAATCATGCACATTATAACATGATATAATGTGTTATATGTTATTTCTTCCCAAATAAAAAAATCATGCACATTATAACATGATACTCTATCAATTACCGTTGCAATTTTTCCATAGCACTATTTTAATTTCACAGGTTTTTCTTGTTGCCATTAAGCTAACCATGCTTAATCTCATCAACGACACTAATCATAAATATACATTGTTAAAAACAAAAAATATTCACTTTCAAATTAATCTTAGTTTCATGCATACAATGTTTTCATGCATACAAGTATATATAAATATTCATTAATGTGTATATATCAATACTGATTAGGGTAACAGTCCCAAAAATTTCCATTTCCCACAAGGTTTTGTTACCAACAGACAGACACGTGAAGTAACTACTTGTTCACAACTTGCGATAATCTTTAATCAAAACCAATTCATGCATATGGGTTTATGAGTTAGTCATACAACACTAACTAATCAATGCCACTAAAAATCTTAATGCATCCATGACACGTCTCATTCAAAAACTAGTCATTCGACAACTAGTCATTATAGTCAAGTCTCATTACTTGACCCATTGTATTGTTTTTAACATCTGAAAGGGTTCATTCAATTTCATTTTAAAACACTCTCATCCTCTTCAAGGACTTTCCCCGTATTTTGCATTCATGCATTAGTTTCACATCCATCACTATATGCATTCATCATTTTTTTCAAGTAGTGCATGGTAACTTTAGTTATGTTCACTAAATGTATGAGTAATATGTCATATACCCAAATTCTAATAGTCAACTCTCACTTTCACTCGTGAGTACTCAAGTTGTTCATAAGTACAACAAAGAATTTATTGTCTTCTCACTTTCACTAGTGAGTACTCAGGTTGTTCATAAGTACAACAAAGGTTTTATTTTCTTTTATCTTGAACAGGATTCCAATGTTATGAAAACCATTTTGTAACAAGATTTATTACTTTTTACTCTTCAATTTAGTTATAAACATGAACCACACATCTCATGTCAAGAGTAGACTACTGCATATATCATTCAATATGTAGATTTCTAGAATCATATATCAATCAATATGTAGTTTTATAGAATCATACCTTAACTGATGTCCATTAGTAGCATAACTCAATTTATTTTCGCTTAACAAATCCCAAAGGCGCCAGTGCTGCAACCTTTAGCTCTGATACCACTTGTAACATACACCGATATCTTCACATGGAAATGCAAGAAGTTAATTTTTTTTTATACAAATTACCCACGGTAATGATCCAAATCATTATTAACTATTCCTTACTCATCATTAGATAGAATGTCCACCAATTCATAGTGTAACTTTAGTATAAGAATAGTAAGTTGCTTAACCATTAGCAACCTCTATTGTAGTACATTAACATAAAACTGTATGATGTAGCTTTGCATTCATTTCATTATTGATGTAGCCTTGCATACTTGACATTATGAACATCACAAAAAGAAAGGAATCAACACCATAAATTTGACACAATAATCCATCACATCATTGCACACCAATATACCCTGGAAACCCCGTAGGGTGAAAACCAACAACGTTTAATTTTATTATTAAACACTCATGAGGGTGTTTAGACCTCACTCAATGGCTTATAAGGGATACCATCCCTTAACCATCGTTATAATATTACAAGTAAATATACAAATATCTAGCTTAAAGCCATTACAATAAATATGATAGCATTTACCCTCTAGAATTCATATATTCATATTTTGGTGGCATGGATGTACCTACAACGTACCAATGCACAATGGACCATCTTGTAGCTCACACTCATCTACATGAACCATCACACCCATCTGCATGAACCATTACTCATTTACCTGCCACAATGTTAAGTGTAATATTTCATTTTCATAAGTCACCATCGCTCCCTATTTTGATGTCATCAACAAGATTTTATAGCATGATTAGATAAAGCCTTAACCAATAAATCATTAATCTTTAAGTGATCCATTAACACTTATTCATGTGCATACATGAGATGTGATCACAATATCACAACATGCTTTCTTCTAACTTCTCTACCTTAGTGTGAGCAAGTAATTGTCAATTAATATCAAATAGTTCCCACATGATTATGAAACTTCTCACACACGCTCATATTCATACAAGACAATTCACTAGCATGGTCCATGAATTCTTTTAATGGAAAATGACACAATGTGCATTTGTGTTACTTAAACTTTAGCAAAAGAATCCAACCCTTCAACTATTGTTTTTGGTGCTAAATATAACATGATGAATGTTGTTCCTATGCATACAATGCATAAAGTTTCTAAAATAATTTCCCAAAAGAATACTTAACTCAAAAGAGCATGCAAACACATGTTCCCTTTTCAAGGAAATATAACATAATAGGAATGCAAGGACATGGTTTCTTTTTCATAAAACTAATGGAATAAAGCATAATAATACATGTCTTATTCTCCAAATGTCATACCAACATTACCCATATATATATTTCAAGGAACCAAAACATTACTTTAGTTTTTGTACATGTAATTCATCTTCTTTGCCAAAGAGTCTTTTCCAATGTAGGATAACAAAACATATTATCATTTCCCACAAACAAATGCATATTCTTTCCATGAAATCTAATACAAGTATTGTAGGAATATACATTATCTTATTCCAAAAGAAAACTAACATAAATTAACATAATAGTTAAATGTTAGCATAAAGATACTCACATATTTTTCCTAAGATTAAGATAGCTCAGTATTTCTTTTATCCACGCAAAGAACATACCTCTATAACACAATGGCTATTCTTGGTGCATGCAAGACAGATAACTCTCCCTCTTTGTACATGCAAGAGAGATAGCTCTCTCTTTGTGCATGCAAGAGAGATAGCTTTTCCTTTAATGTAGGAAACACATATGCTCTTCTTAGAATTCTATCATCATGAAATACTATTTTAAGGCAAAAGATTAACATAATACCAATATTTTCAAGAGATTATTCTTTTTAAGAAAATTAACATAGTAATTTTCCTTATGTTTTTTACCATGGCATATCAAAGAGATTAGCATAATACCAATCTTTTCGAGAGATTATTCTTTTTTCAATAAATTTTAGCTAAATAACCACATACTCTTTTTCAAGAAAATCACATGGTTAATTATTTTTTACATAAAGATCCCTATGCATGCCTACATATCATGGCACAAAGAATACTCTTATAAAAATACACAATATTACATATTAAGTAAAACCACATTTTACTCTATATTTACCTTTTTTAGTTGCAAGATTCACATGCAAGAATTATTTTAAAATATACATATTTCTCTCCAAGAAAAAATCAAATGTATATTAATTAAATTTTCACGCATGCACACACATGTTTCTTTTTCAAGAAACCAAATTCCTATCTCCTTTTAAGGAAAATTCAACGCACACACATGTTTCTTTTTCAAGAAACCAAATTCCTATCTCCTTTTAAGGAAAATTCAACACAACAATGGAATTTTTAAGTACATGGAAAAGACATATATTTTTTAAAGAACTTTAATTTAACTGTTATTTACTTTGTAGGCATTCTATTTTCCATAAATGTAATAAGTATTGTTTCAAGAAAATAAAGATAATAATACTTATCTCTTGAAACTCATTATTCTACCTGGATTAGAGATGTGCTGCCTTCCTTCACGGACGCACATTTCAGTTTAGAATTAACTTTATTGCAGCTACTAAAATCCATAAAACACAATTACTTATCTTTTTAACATTTGACTCCACTGTCGACAAAGGTTGTATGTAAGAATCCATGTTCACAGTTCTAAACTCGAGTCCGCCAATGTTTAAACCACGAGAAGATGTTGCTCTCATTTAGGTCCGCTATCGTAGTGCTCATCCCAGTATGCTGGTCCTTCCTCATTATCGCCTGGGGATTAATGCAGGAAGCATGCCACTAGAAACTGCGAATACTGGCGATATATCTTTGAACCTTGCTCGTTCGGCTAATATAAAATTGTTGGCTATCGTTGGTGAAACCCCAACCAAAAACACGCTCTTCAATACGCAACATATATTCATTTTCAACTTATTCAAGAATTCGTTTTTCAACTGACCCGGGATAAAACAGTTAAAAAGACAATAACTTAATATTTATTTACCATGTGTAAATATATAGGGTATGTGTAAATATATAGGGTTGAGTAGATATGTTACAATAGGGAAGTAGGAAGATTTTATTATTGAAAAATGTTGAACTTTTTTAATATTAAAAAAAGTGTTTTTTGGGGTAAAATTCATGTAATATATTTATGTTTTAAATTGAAGGTTAAAAATTTGTCATATATAAATATAGTATGGATGTTACTTTATAATATTTATATAAAAATAAAAATTATCAATTATTTCCATGATAAGATAATTATAAAAATCTTTGTAAAAGAATTAAAAAAAAATTCATCTGTCAAATAAGGAAGATTTTAAAATAATATAGTAAGAAGTTATTTCTGTTATCATTAAAGGATTTTTTTTTTTTAATAATATAAGTAATCCATTTAAATTTATTTTTAATTTCCAATTTACTGCAAGGATTAAATGTTTTGTGATATAATTTTTTTAAAATAAATATTGTAATCAAAATAAAAAATTATCTCCTCATTCTTGAAATTTTTAAATTGATATACATCTAAAATTATTAATAAAATTAAATATAACTTTTATTTCAACCTACCCAATGCACACATAATTACAACACCTGTCACATGAGTAAATGAAGATTTCAATATATTATCTGTAACAGCTCACAATTCTAAACCAAAACAATACTATAATAATTATATAAAATAAATATCAAAAATCTCCCAATTTATTTTTCCTCTTATTCAGGTAGTTCTTCTATCAAACCATTGTATGATTATTTTTCTCCGGGGCTGGCGTTTCTTACGTACAATCGTCTAACTTAACTTTTCATCTCCGTGGTTGACGTTTATTACAGAAAATCTAATTTCTAAAAAACTATTGAAAAAGACCAGACTACCAGACTTAACTAAATGCGAAAGCACGAAATCTTCATTGAAACTCAACTATTAAATTTAATTTTAAAAGACGATTAAATTGCATTAGTCAAGTTGTATAATTTCAATAAACTCGTTTTCCCATATGGTTGACTGTGCATATTCAGGGATGCCTTGAATCTCACGAACACTCACGGAGTGTGACAAATAGTCAATGGTATACAACAACACATGGGATTGTATTTTATTTTAATATTTAAGAAGTAAAAGATAGTTTATGGAGTAGATTGTTTTTTTATTTAGTTATTGTATTTTGTAATTTTTTTTGTGAAGTTTTACAATAATTTTTTTTAGTTCTGGATATATCTCTGAGCTGAATAAATTATCTCAAGAGTTAGTTGTCAAAATATCTGCATAACTTTTCTTGTTGTTTTTGAAGACCTCACATTCTAAAATGAAATGTTTCTCTGTTTCCACTTTTCTTAAAGAGAAAAAAATACCTACTCTTTAGTCCTGCACTTTGTTTGGCCTTTTCCAAGGCTCTGTTTCACAACAAAGTTGATTGAAAATTAGTCCTTAATTGAGTAATAAGAATTTTGGGTCTCCAAAAAATATTAGCCCCCATATAAGTTTTTTCAACAAATATAATTGCAATAGTAGATTATATAAGTAATTTTTTTTAAATGTGGTTTTGGATTTAGAAAATTTATAATAACTATATCTCTGGAAATATTTGTATTAGACATATCCACAAAAAAAACCTATCAACTTAACCATGAAACATAATAATACTAATATCCAAAAATTGAACCAATAACCTTAACTTTTCAATAATGAAAATACTTTAAAAAACAAATTAAAATAATAAATAGTTTTGTTATATAATATAATTCTTTTAGATTTCTATCATTATTTTTATTTACCTACCCTACATTTATTTTTAACCATAAAGATGCAACTAACCAAACGTGCATTCTCTATAATAAATCATTAAGATCCAACCAACATCTATACTTTATCTACCGAAACACCATTATAGAGGAACCTATATTTTAAATAATTATAATATTCTCATGGATTAGGTACTGCTAGTAATGCCTGAAAAACAACGTGAATAGATTGGGAAAACTAGTTTTCAATAATTAAACTTTTGATAAATTTTTACGCTGTGTAACGACAGACATTATTAACAGAACTCATGGGGTTGAATATTGTTCTTTTCTGCAAAAGTTTTATTGGTTAAAATTGGGACCAACCATAACTACACTATAATTGGGGGCTTTTGCCATTCATGTTTAGTAATCGCTTGGCACCATTTATTGGTAATCGATGACTTTCGAAACTTCCAAAGTTTTAGTTCATCATGTTTATTAACATTTTAGGAATTTCAAATATTTTTGGTTAATTTCAAGTTTACTCAATTTAATTTATATTACAATTAAAATTTATTAGATTTTAAAAATCTATAATCTAATTTAATTTTAAAATATTTTTTTATTATATTAAAATTGAAAGATATTAGTAAATTTATAAATCATTATTATTAATTTTTTAATGGTTTTTGGAAAGTTAGTCTACATAATTGGTGAGTATGAAAATCCAGCACTCACTTTCAAACTCAAATTTGGAAATACCTCTCAAACTCAAAATCCTGGAAATCAAACCTCCACCAAAATCTCATACCATAGTCTTACTATGGATCCAATGGATCCAGAATAACGATTAATCCACATAATCCAACAAAATTCAGCTATCGTGACGTAGTAAAATTCAAGTTTCAAATTGGTGTGTTGGTTTACCAAAACATGACATGACACTCCATTAATTTATTAAAGTTGGTGCCGTACGTGGTGCTTCGTTTTGTCCATAGAAACATCCCTCGACAGCTTACGGAGAAAATAACTTTGAGTGCACGAGATTTCATTATTATTATTATTATGGTGAACACTACCAGCTACTCATATTGCTTAATGTATGTCCAAAGCTGCCCCTCACATTTTATTTACATTAACACTTGGTGGTTATATAAATAATTTCATAGTGCCCACTATCCCAAATCTGAGGATTTGGAGAATCCTTCTCAGATTTTGTTTTTGGCATTTTATGGACAGTTAAAAGCTTAGTTTTAGGGTTAGGGTTGGATAGTTGGGGGATATTGCAGCCTGGATGATAAAGATGGAAGATATTACAAGTTTGGAAGAATTGAAGGCTGTCAAAGTCTTGGGACGCGGAGCCATGGAGACTGTATTTCTGGTTATTGATGAGAAGCGATATGACAAAAGATGGTTGGCACTCAAAGTGATAAGCAAATCTGCGATGATGGAAAAAGAGGATGGGCTGAGAAGGACACAGGTGGAGTTCGACATTTTGTCAACTTCATCTTCACTGCCACATCCCTTTCTCTCCCCATTTTTGGGTCGACTGGAGACCGAAAAAATAATTGCATTCTTAGGAGAATACTGTCCTGGAGGTGATCTCAATAATTTAAGGCACCAACAACCTGAAAAATCATTTTCAGAATCCGTCATCAGGTAAGAAGCTTGCGTTTTTTTGCTCTGTTGATTATATCAATGAGAAATATTGGCAATCTCCTCGCTATATATATATATATATGATCAGAAGGGACATCCCTGATCCCTGCAGTATGAGAAAGATTGCACTTTTTGAAGTTTGGAAAGGCAATTTCCCATGTTTACCAACTGTGTGTAAGAAATAAACAGCAATAGATTGGATGCAGTGGTGTACTGTAATTAATAGTTTTTATGCTTTCATTCCAGGATGGCTGGTTGCAGGCCCACCTCCTGGTTATAAATCATTTCCTTTTCCATTAATCCATAGTTTAGGGGTATGATTTGGGTTGTTTTTCTCTGGGCTAGTGGTTATGTCTTCTGGAGCAGTTATGGAGTTTATATAGTTTTGCTCAAAATTAGATTACAAAAAATTTGTGAGATCAAATCTCTACATTTAACCTTTAGAACACAGTCTAGATACTTATCCCTAACCAACCGTAATTCCTACATTTTTGCCAAGTTCTGCGCCCCTCCAACCTGCTCAGAGCTAGACTGATCAACCTGGTCATGTTCAGATTGATCGGTATGATATGTTTTTAACTACGCTCGATCGGCTGAATCTTCCTCCACCCATCGATCGGTAGAAATATTTTTAATCTAATTTTACAAATGGAATAGAGCCAAACATATTTTATTTACATTTTAATTATTTTTGGCAATCTTTTGATTCACATATATAAAAACATATATATAAACTTTCTTTCACTTATATCTTTATAAACATATCTTTAATTTAGTATATACATATATATATAAACTTTCTTTCACTTATATCTTTATAAACATATCTTTAATTTAGTATATACATATATAAACATATCTTTAATTTAGTATAAACATATTTTTAATGTAGTATATACAAAAAAAAAATTAAATTTAATAATGAACGAGATAAAATAATTCAACAAAGAATATGATTTTTTGTTATTTAAAATGTATTTTTGAATGTGATTTTTTATTGTGATTTAGCACTTTGAAAATCACTTTAGAGCACTTAAATTCTATAGATTAAACAACTTAAATTCAAGTTTTTAAAAATCCCTCTCAAATTTCAGATAAAATTAAACCAAAAAATATTAAATTAAATTACATCAATATTATAACAATTTTACTATATAATCAAAATAAAATAAAATTTTAAGTTTAAAATATATTTTTTAAAATACATTTTAATTTAAAAAAAAAAAAAAAATTTAAATATATTATTATTACTCTCAATTTAGCTATTCTTACAAATTTGAACCAAATTCATAACCCATAGGAATACTCATGCTCAAGTTAACAACATTTCTAAAAACTCAATACACATTTTCTAGAAACTCAATACACATTCTCTTCGATATTTTTATTTTTAATTTAAGATTATTAATTTAATTGATCTAATATTTTAAAATTAAATTTATTTTTTGATAATTTATTAATAAAATATAAAATTATTCCCAAATTTAATATATTTTTTTTTATTTAATTTTCAATGTATATAAGTTTTCAATCATCTGAGCCTTGATTTGTGGTGTTTCCCCAGGTTTTATTCAGCGGAGATCGTGATAGCATTGGAGCATCTACACAGGCAGGGCATAGCTTACAGAGACCTCAAACCTGAGAACATCCTTGTACAAGCTAGTGGCCACATAATGCTTACAGACTTTGATCTCTCTACCAGGCTTTCACTCAAGCATTTCACTGCCCCTTCAGAAACTCCAAATGTACGCCATCACAGACAATCCAAGGGCATGCATATTCCACACCTTAGACGTTCAATAATGTCATGCCTAAACCCATTGCATCCCCAACCTGATAAACCCAAAAAGTCTCCCATGCCTATCCCCAACAATATTAATTTTGCCCAAGTTTCTCCAATTAACAAAAGCAGAAGCTCACCATCCAGTCCTCCAACAAGGTCCAATTCCTTGGTGGGTACAGAAGAATATGTAGCCCCAGAGATGCTCAAGGGCATCGGTCATGATTTTGCAGTGGACTGGTGGGCTTTGGGGGTTCTACTCTATGAAATGTTGTATGGTAAAACACCCTTCAAAGATAAAACAAAGAAAAAAACATTCTACAATATACTAATAAAACAACCCCAATTCTCAGGCCCATGGACTCCTCTAAGAGATCTCATAATCAGATTGCTCGAGAAGGAACCATCTAGAAGACCCAGTGTTGATGGCGTAAAAAACCATTCGTTTTTCAAGGGGCTCAATTGGGACACCATTCAATGTATATCCAGACCACCATTTGTTCCATCAGTTCATACTTCTATGGAAGAAATGACGAGGAGCAACATTGACATGGAAGAGTACGTAGAGGTTAACTCCACAATATCTATCAAACACAAGAAGAACATTAGTGATAATTTCTGGCATTGTAAGGAAAAGAGTAACCAAACTTGGGTTCAGAGGTTATCCACCAGAGAAGAAAACAACGATGATTTTGGAGCGTTTTGAGGAACCGGCCATTGCATTTGAAAATGCTGAGTTTTCTAGTTCATTGTGTATTCATGCTTGTTAATGATAACACTACAAATTGAATGTAAAATTCTCACATAAAGGGAAAACTAACATGGGAGATCACAATGGAGTTCACAATAATCATGGTTGCTCAACGTATTACAGGTCAATCAAGGTTTATCAGACATCCTAAATTCATATAAATTTGATAAAGATTTTGATCTTTTAATTGTCTATCTGTATAGAAAAAACATAGTAAATTTCGCCCTATATTGAGTAAACATAGAAAATTTCTCCAAATATTGGGAAACTAGAGCATCAGACTCATAAGTGGCATTGAGAAGCAGAGTGAAAACACAAGGCTTTAGTGTAAAAAAATAATTATGTTGGAAAATGTATTAAAAAATATTGTACGGTTAAAAAAGGGTGTATTTTCAAAGTGAAAATGCAGTAGTTTGGTATATTTAAAAGGAGGTTATTTTTAATTTGATTGTATGTAAGGTAAGCAATAAAGTGGTTGGTTAAGTAGAGTTAATTATTGTTTTTCATGTTGATTTTTATTTAACCAATATAGATCAACATGTACAGAGAGTGCAAACTTCTTTAGAGTATAAAATACAATGTAGTATGTTTCATTGTTTAAATTGTATTTTTGAATGCTAAATAGAGTATATATAGACATTTTAACAATAATTACTTAATTTTTCATGATATATACATATTTTTAAGTATGTGTCAATATTAATTCTTATTAAAATATTTTATCAATAACCAAATTATAAGATTTACTCACACATTTTTTTTTACTTATAATTACTTTACAAAATATTTATTTTAACTTTTATTTTTATTTTAAATGGGAAGTGATCTGAGAACAAAGTGACACATCCCCTCATACTGGGTTGTATAATGAGCCTCTTTGCTTAATCACAATTAATTATGATCAAATATACTATTGATTATAAAATGTATAATCAAGAGATTTATAATATGATGTTATAGATTGTAATGTTTATTATAATTTGATTTGTATAGACTTATGATATTATTTAAATGGTTATACTGTATTCTAACATTTATTAATGCTTATGTTGCATTGTGTTTTTTTTATGACTTATGTCAAATTGTGATATTCTTTAATGGTTATGTTACATTGTGACATTAATTCTGGTTCAATTATATTAAATTTTTACATTCCCAATAGTCAATTTTGAATTACAACATTCAGCAAGGGTTAAGTCATATTAAGTTTGGTTGACTATGGTGGGCCATGTTTGATTATGGTTGACCTTGGTTGAGTACTGAAGATCATGTTTAACCATTGTTGACCATGATTTACCCCCTAAGAGAACCAATACGAAAATCATTTAATTGGATAGGGCACAATTAAAGGCGATAAATGATATGAAGGATGTATTAATATGATTTTCCTTTGATCCACTAGGTAATTGACATTATATTTGTTGATATACTAGAGGCATATGACCTACTCTTAAGTAGAGACTCGTCTTAAAAATTGAAAGGTTACTTTGCTATAGTAAACAATGAGCCTTGGAATAACTCAACTTGAGGGACCCAACAAGCCAATAAACATCATGTGAAATACACTAGGAAAATGTTTTATTAAGACTAACTTTGATGATCATTTAGCCTAGTTAACTTGAACCACGTCAAAAAATAGCATAATCTTCTTCAGTTACTACATGACGGTGTTAATGAACTCTTTATTTTAGCCATAAAAAATAGTAATAACACCAAGATAGATGTAAATATTGATAATCTAACTAAATTTGAAGTTGGTACTAACATCTGTGAATTATTCTCTGATGATTTTGAGATGCAATATTATTATGTTTCAAGGTGTACTTTAATCGACCAACAAGAACATAAAGCCCTGATTTCTTATTAAGTGAGATGAAAATATTCCATGTATTGAATTTTGATTATGGTTTATTTTTTTAGTCAAAAGTTCACTAGTAAGGGTATATATATATATATATATATATATAGCATGTTGGATATTGCATTTATTCCTCATTTTCTTAACCTGAGTTTTTCCACTCTCGTTTTTGCACTTATAAAATTTCTATCAAACTGCTTTGCAAACCTTCTGTCTCAATTCACACGATTAACTAGAGTAATAATTAGTGTAGGTTTTAAAATAGTTCTTGCAAATAGATTCTCGATAAAATAGAAAAGATTCAATTGTTGTAGAAAATCATTTTCCTAGTTTTCATAAAGTTTGTCATAGTTGTAAATCTATCCTTAGACCACTATTTTGGAAAGGAAACAAGAGAATTATGGATCCTAGAAATTGGTATTTCAACTTGGTATCACCAAACATGTAACATTCATCACAAAAAAATAAAATAAAAAAATTCTAACATTGTTTACTTTACCTTTCGAATTTCACCGAGCATATATGTATACCTACTGCACTATGGTCCTTCATCAATTTTATTTCTTAACACACATTATTTATACCATATCTTAAAAATTTGGATAAGCATTATTAAACAAAGATTGTGACTCGTTTGATTAGTTGTACGTAAGTTTGTACCAATCATTTATGGCTTACGGAACATGTTATAATGGAAATCACCTTACACCGCTTTAATAATACACCTGTGATCATCCATTCATTTACTCCTACAACTGTTCCCCTCTATGGTTTGTTCTCTCACCGTGTGAGGCCACCTGCCTGCTCAACCTCCGTCGATTTGTACGTATTGGGATCAACAAAGGAGGTTTTAACGGGAAATGACTAGGCTATTGCTTTCACAACCCTAACTTTTTTCCTTCATTCAATTTGTGTTTCTCTGCGGAGATCCCTGTCTGCAATTATGTGGTGGCATGGAGGTTTCATCGGGTAAATGCTTGGCTTCTGTCTGAATCAGTCCATTCTTCCCTTATTGGTAAGCAACACTTCATCATTCTGTCCTCGTTTTGATGTTTTATGCTTAAACCTGGAAGGTTATCGCATTGGGTTAATTTCTATACTTATATCGCTTTCTCGTTTAATTTACATTATCCTTACAATGATAACTTATATTTTTTTTACAGTGTTCGAAGCAGCAGCAAACGCCAATGCATTCCCACTACTTTCTAGGCAGTTTCTTCTCCGTCGTTACATGTATAAGATGTATTGTTTTCAATTTCATTGAACATGTTTGTCACCCCTGAGCACACAACTTGCCTCGTCTCAGCATGAGATTAAATTTGTTGGGTGTGGAGCCTGATTATGTTGTTTACTTTGTATCACAACATTGGACCCCTGTACCTTAAAAGGGTCGGCAACGCCGCCTGTAATTAATCGTTGTTGTGGGGGGTCCAGGGGGGGGCAGCAGTGCTTTTTGGAGCCCCCCCCTGGCAGGGGTTTTCAAGGGTAGCGCCCCCGAAGCTAAAAACAAATGTAAAATTGCCTTGTAAAAGTATAGTAATTTCTAGTCAATTTGGGCCGTTCATTAGGCAAATGATCTGACGGTAGAAGTTATGTTTAGTTTAGGGTTTTTTTCCCTAGAAGGAAACCTCTCTCTTTTATGAGGGTATTGTATTGCGACTGTGTATTGTATGTATGTGTATTCTCGGAGCGAGAAACAAGAGGGAGACTGTGAGAGAGAGCAGCGTCCTGAAGCCGGATCCGTAGGTTTCTATACGCCTGTTTGTTGGATAATAGAAAGGAAGGATTGGCTGTTTGGGGTGGACATAGCCCAAACTGGGTGAACAACGTATATCTGTGTCTCTCTAGTTTTATGTGTTTTGTGTGCTTTTATTTTCCACATATTTTATGTGTTGCATTGCTCCATAATATATAATTTTCTAACAACTGGTATCAGAGCCGAAGGTATATTTGGTTGATAAACTCGCAGGAAAGAAGGGTTCCTGGTTCGAGTGGGAGCAATGGCGGACGATGGTAAGTTTAGGGTCGAGAAATTTAACGGCCAAAAATTTCCGCTGTGGAAGATGCAGATGGAAGATTATTTGTATCAGAAAGATCTATACCTACCATTGAGCGGAAAAACAAAGAATCCGACGGCCATGACAGATGCGGAATGGAACATTCTCGATAGAAAGGCATTCGGAACACTACGGTTGTGTCTTGCAGCGTCAGTCACCTTAAATATTTCGAAGGAAACAACAACAGAGGGTTTGATGCAGACGTTGGCGAAACTATATGAAAAACCCTCGGCCTCAAACAAGGTATTTCTTATGAAACGACTATTTAATATGAAGATGTCGGAAGGTGGATTTGTTGTAGACCATTTAAATGAATTTAATACAGTTACCAGTCAGTTAAGTTCTATAGGGGTAAACTTTGATGATGAAGTTAGAGCTCTATTATTCTTGTGCTCATTGCCAGAGAGTTGGAATGGTTTAGTAATGGCCATTAGTAACTCTATCTCTGGATCTAGTACTTTAAAGTTTGATGATGTTTTTGGTGCTATCCTTAGCAAGGAAATGCGACGGAAAAGCTCCGGTGAGACATCAGGTAATGCTTTGAGTGCAGAGTCTAGGGGAAGAAGAATGGAAAGAGGAAAGAGCTCGGGATATCGCAGTAAATCAAGGAAAGGCAGATCCAAGTCCAGATCGGGGATAGTGTGCTGGAATTGCGGAAAGAAAGGACACCTAAAGAAAAACTGTAGATCTCGGAAGGGAAAAGAAGGAGACACACAGCAAGAAAACAATCATGAAGCAAATGTGACAGGTGATGTGTTACAAGATTCTTTGATTATTTCTTTCGAAAATGTTACTGATTCTTGGGTTGTAGATTCAGGGGCTTCATTCCATGCCACACCTGATAAGAAATATTTTCATGACTATGTTCAAGGAGATTTTGGACAAGTTCGTTTGGGTGATGATAAACCCCGTAAAATTGTTGGAATGGGTAAAGTTCTTGTAAAACAACAGAATGGAAACCAATGGCTACTAAAGGAGGTAAGGCATGTTCCAGATCTGAAGAAAAATCTGATTTCAACAGGGCAGTTAGGCGGGGAAGGTTGTGTGACAACTTTCACAGATAAAACTTGGAAGGTCACCAAAGGAGCCCTCGTAATAGCAAAAGGCGAAAAGGTTGGTACATTGTATTTATGCAATGGTATTTCTAACTCTGTTAATGCTTTAACTTCCAAAGGAGCAGATGCAGCATTATGGCATCATAGGCTCGTACACATGAGTGAGAAGGGAATGAAGATTCTTCACTCAAGAAATTTGTTGCCAAGATTGAAGAATGTTGATTTGGATTTCTGTGAGAATTGCATTTATGGAAAACAAAAGAGAGTCAAATTTCTCAGAGTTGGGAAAGAAAAGAAGAGCGAAAAATTGGAGCTTGTGCATACAAATGTATGGGGACCTGCTCAGGTATCATCTCTCGGTGGATCTCGTTATTATGTTACTTTTATTGATGATGCAACTAGAAAAAAATGGATTTATTGTATTCAGAATAAATCTGATGTATTTGATACTTTCAAGAAATGGAAAGCTTTGGTTGAGATTGAGACAGGAAAGAAGTTGAAGTGTCTCAGATCAGACAATGGAGGTGAATATTACAGCAAAGAGTTTGATAGGTACTGTTCAGAGCATGGAATTCGTAGAGAGAAGACAGTTCCAAGAACACCACAAGAAAATGGTGTGTCAGAAAGGATGAACAGAACAATCATGGAGCGTGCAAGGTGCATGAGATTGCATGCAGGATTGCCTTTACAATTTTGGGCAAATGCTATAGATACTGTTGTTTATCTAATAAACAGAGGGCCTTCAAGTTCCTTGGATGGTGGTATTCCAGAGGAAGCATGGACAGGTAAAAAGGTAAACTACTCTTTTTAAAAGCCTTTTGGTTGTGAGGCCTTTGTCCATATTAATAAAGAAAATAGAACAAAGCTTGAGGCAAAATCAAAGAAATGTACCTTTATTGGATATGGTGCTAATGATTTTTGTTATCGCTTATATGATTATGAAAATCACAAAATAAAGGTCTTGTATAAGAATCAGTTGTAGGAAAAGAAACAGGAAAAAGAAAGCGAGGAATACACGGTTCTTGATGAGCTAACTAAAAAAGTAAAGGTGCCTGAAAATAATAATAATCAACAACCACAGCAACAACAACTACCACAACAGCAACAGGCACCCCAAACACCTGAAAGTGGTGTTAGAAGATCTACCAGGATAAGTAGACCCCCTGAACGATACTCTCCTTCATTATATTATTTATTGCTGACTGATTCTGGTGAACCTGAATGTTATGAAGAAGCAATGCAGGAAGAAGTGAGAGCTAGCCATGGAAGAAGAGATGGACTCCTTAATGCATAGCCATACTTGGGACTTAGTCAGGTTGCCTGCAGGTAAAAATACATTGCAGAATAAATTGGTTTACAGGCTGAAGGAAGAAGATGGAGGAAAACAGAGGTACAAATCTACACTTGTGGTGAAGGGGCTTGCAAAGAAGAAAGGTATTGATTTTGATGAAATATTTTCTCCTGTTGTTAAGATGAATTCAATCAGAACTATCTTAAGTCTTGTAGCAGCGGAAGATTTACATCTTGAATAGTTAGATGTAAAGAAAACATTTCTCCATGGAGATTTGGAGGAAGAGATATACATGCAGCAACCAGAAGGATATGAGGTAAAAGGGAAAGAAAAATTGGTGTGCAGGTTAAATAAGAGCTTGTATGGCTTAAAACAGGCTCCAAGGTAGTGGTATCTAAAATTTGACAAGTTTATGTCTAAACAAGGTTATACTAGATGTCACTCTGATCATTGTGTTTATCTAAAAAGGAAAAATGATGGCAGCTATATTATATTGTTATTGTATGTAGATGACATGCTTGTTGCAGGATCTAAGATGCAAGAAATAAATGTGCTCAAAATAAAATTGGCAAATTCATTTGCAATGAAGGATTTGGGAGCTGCAAAACAAAGCCTTGGTATGAGGATAACTAGAGACAGGAAAAATCGTAAATTAACATTGTCTCAAAATGAGTACATAGAAAAGGTGTTGAAAAGATTTAATATGCACAATGCAAAACCAGTTAGTGCACCTTTTGCTAGACATTTCAAACTTAGTAAGGAGATGTGCCCAAAGACCCAAGAAGACATGGATTATATGTCTAAAGTTCCATATGCATCAGCAGTTGGAAGCTTAATGTATGCAATGGTCTGCACAAGGCCTGATATTGCACATGCAGTGGGAGTTGTAAGCAGGTACATGAATAATCCAGAAAAAGAACATTGGATGGCAGTAAAATGGATTCTCAGATATTTGAGAGGTACCACAAATCAAGCATTATGCTTTGGTGGTTCAAACATTGCTCTACAGGGATATGTTGATGCAGATATGGCAGGTGACAGAGATAACAAGAGGAGCACTACAGGATATGTATTTACTGTAGGTGGAACAACTGTCAGTTGGGTTTCAAAAATCCAAAGTGTTGTTGCACTTTCAACAATAGAAGCATAGTATGTTGCTGCTACAGAGGCTAGTAAATAAATGATTTGGTTACAAAGGTTTATGGGTGAATTGGGTAAGAAGCATGATATGGGCACGCTATACAGTGATAGCCAAAGTGCCATTCATCTTACAAAGAACTCAGCATTTCATTCCAAGACTAAACACATACATCTCAAGTACCATTTCATACGGTCAGTATTAGAAGATGGAGAGTTGAAGCTGGAAAAGATACACACTAGCCAGAATCCTGCAGATATGCTAACAAAAGTTGTAACCAGGGAGAAACTGAGAATGCGCTCAATTTCAATTGGTCTTCAAGGATGACGATGAAGATGAGGAATAGCCAGGTCCAAAGAGGAGTCATTGTCCAGCAAATGAAGCAGCGGTGGACTTTCTACAATCAGTCTCCAAGTGGGAGATTGTTGGGTGTGGAGCCTGATTATCTTGTTTACTTTGTATCACAACATTGGACCCCTGTACCTTAAAAGGGGCGGCAACGCCGCCTGTAATTAATCGCTGTTGTGGGGGGTCCAGGGGGGGCGGCAGCGCTTTTTGGAGCCCCCCCCTGGCGGGGGTTTTCGGGGGCAGTGCCCCCGAAGCTAAAAACAGATGTAAAATTGCCTTGTAAAAGTATAGTAATTTCTAGTCAATCTGGGACGTTCATTAGGAAAATGATCTGACGGTAGAAGTTATGTTTAGTTTAGGGTTTTTTTCCCTAGAAGGAAACCTCTCGCTTTTATGAGGGTATTGTATTGCGGTTGTGTATTGTATGTATGTGTATTCTCAGAGTGAGAAACAGAAAGGGAGACTGTGAGAGAGAACAGATGATACTACAGCGAATGTGCTATAGGTTTTGTCTCTTCATTTTTTGTTGGATAATAGAAAGGAAGGACTGGTTGTTCGGGGTGGACGTAGCCCAAACTGGATGAACCACGTATATCTGTGTCTCTCTGGTTTTATGTGTTTTGTGTGCTTGTATTGTCCGCATATTTTATGTGTTGCATTGCTCTGTAATATTTAATTTTATAACAAACTTCATTTCCTTCACCTTGTTTTCTCAGAGTTGTTTTGATCCATGCTGGTGGATGCGGTCTTCGTTAGGTTCGTAATTCCAGACCATACCTTGATTACTTATTTTCATAACTGTACTCCATATCAATTAAAGGCTAATTATTCTCTTCTTATTGTATTTGGTGCAGGTATTCTACCTAACCCCAAAGACAGAGGTTACTCAACATGCTCTTTTTCGAAGCCCTCGTCTCCTTTCAACAAGGCTTCCTGATACCTTCTCTTACCCATTTCAGGTATTTTGTTTTCCTCGCATCTACTTTGGTGGCTGAGAGCTTAGGCTAAGCCTAATCATTCTTGCCAAGTCTCGACTAAGGCAACATGGCCATAAAGCCTTTTTTTCTATTACTCTTCGGACAGATTTATGCATATTTGGCTTTCTAGCATACATTGGTCATTTCAATGCATGGTTTAATTGGGATTTGACCCGAATATTTGTTAAGAGTTTGTCCTCTATAAACTGAGAGGCTTGATTTAAATGTTTAATGGGATTTTCTTATTGCTTTACCAATCTCTACATTCGTATAGATTATGGGTTTTTCTTCACGTATGCTTTAACGCACAATTCGAGTTTTAGTTTCCCCTTTTTGGTTTCTTGTTTACCCTACAGGGTTTAGCCGTGGATTTGATTTGAGCTTAATGAATCTCAATAATTGATGATATGACTTCTTTGTTCAATAAATTTCTTTATATGAATTTATAGTTTACTTTTGTGCCTTTTGGGCTTGCGCAATATAATATTGTTCCATGACTGTAAACTATATTCACGGTATTTTACTTGTTTTAGTGCAGTATATATTTCTACTGTAATAATCTTTCTTTCTGAAGTATTAATATTTATTTTTGATGTAATAATATTTCTGTGATTTATTATGCATGCTATTCTCAGAATTTTCTATTAAGCATACTGTAAAAATGAATTTTGTTTTGCGAAAGAGTTCTTCCTTCATCTTTTAGTAACAATAGATTTTGTCTATTTCTTTACAGTTTTAGAAGGATGTCTAGACCATCTTAGCTTCTATCTGTGTATAGCCCAAATATGGAAGAACGATCAGTTCTAGGGTCTAGGGTTTTCTCCCTGGACCCTGAACTAACAGTTCAATCTCATTTATAATTTTGGTTTTCAAAAGAGAAACTTTCTCCAACCTAATAGTTCAAGACTTGTTTTTCAATTATTACTCGCATTTTCTGACAGGTCAGATTTTATCTATAATATATTTCTTAATATGCTTCCGCATATCCATATACATGGGACAATTTAAGAATAAGCCAGGTTTTCCAAATACAATACACACATACGTCTAATACAATATAAAAACAGTTTACAATCATTCTTTCTTAACTGCAATACACATTTCCAAATCTTAAAACAACTTGGTCTAAATATTTCCTATGTTAAAGTTGTCTTTCTATTACATATGCAATAAATAAATATGTTTTCTTATATCATTTTGGACTCTACTGATGATGTCCTCCAAACCTTAAGAGAGGCGATTCCATACTCCTCTTCCCCTATGCTCCACACCTGAGACGTATAGGTTGACATATATTTCTAGAGAGACCTCAGGACCCCAAGTATAGTCTATTTTCCAGAAATCTTCAGGAATGCTGAGTGTTTCCACTGGTCTCTACCAGCTCAAGAAATTCTTCACTCTCCTCCTCTATCCTTTCTTAGTTACTGAACAAAACCCCTTTTTCTTCACTGGAATATACCTTTATCCTTAGAGGAAAAGGTAACTGTCCAAAACTATTCAACCACTTCTTAGTTCTTGGAATAATTTTACCATCAGTCTTTTTACATTCTATGGAACCACTTTTCCATAACTAATTTTATTTCAAACAAAAAAAAATTAATCCTTTTTCATCAAATAATCTTTCTTAAAGAAAATAAAAATGTTTTAGTTTTTTCAAAACAATTAAAATGACACAAAAACTAATTAACACTTAAGACAATTGTCACAAATTCTCCCCTGGAAGTAAACACCATCCTCGATGTTTCACTCCAACTCAACAAAAAATTCTGGATAAGCCTCCTGAAAAACTCCTTCGTCTTCTCACGTAGCCTCATTCAAGCTGAATTTCTTCCATTGGAATTTAACCTAGGTGATGGCTCGCCCCCCGAGCATGATTTCTCTCCGGTCGAGTATACGTTGAGGATCGACCAAAATTTTTTTGTCTGGCTCTACCTGCAATCGGCAAAAATCTAATTAAATTCTCATAAAATTTTATACTTCAGGTTAGGATTTTCTAATATTATCCTACCTGAATGCTTTGCCAGTGGATTACATGCTTCAGATCATGTATGTATCGCTTCAGTAAGGATACATGGAACAAATTGTGCACCCAGATATGGTTGGCCAAAGCCAATCAGTATGCCACCGGCCCCACCCTTTTCAGTACTTGGAAAGGTCCACAGAACTTGGAAGCCAACTTGGTACAGGAGGCCCACCTTAATGTGCTCTTATTTGGTTTGATCCTTACATACACATGGTCACCCACTTCATATTATCGTTAAGTCCTCTTATTATCCGCATATACCTTCTGCCAATCATGTGTAGCTCTTAGATTTTGTCTAATCTTACTTACCTCTGATTCCATCTCAGCCATCATTTCTGGTCCAAGCATCAACTTAGTATCGGGGCTGCTCCAATTGATGGGTGTGTGACATTGTCTTCCATATAAAGATTCGAAGGGGCTCATCTTAAGAGACTCCTGATAACCATTGTTGTAGGAAAATGCTACCAAGTGTAAATATTATTCCCATTTTGTTGCCTGCTGCATCACGTATATGCGCAACATATCCTCCAAGACTTGGTTTACCTACTCGATTTTTCCATCCGTCTGAGGATGATAAGCGGTGCTGAAATTATTTGGGTCCCCAGACCTATGAACAAGGTATTTTAGAATGTGGAAGTAAACTTCACATCTCTATCTGATATGACAGTCTTTGGCATGCCATGCAGTCTGAATATCTCTCTCATAAAAATAACTGCTATTTGTAAAGTTTTGTAAGTAGACTGTACTGGTATAGAATATGTTGCTTTGCTCAGTCTATCAACCACCACCATAATGGAGTCATTGTGTCTTTTTTATCGTGGTAAATCAATAATGAAGTCTAGAGATATGACCTCCTATTTCCATTCAGGTACTGGTATGGGCTGCAACAATCCAGCTAGATGTTGATGCTCCACCTTAACCTGTTGACACTCTAATTTTCTTTTTAAATATTCTACAATGCTTTTCCGCATACCAGGCCAGAAATAAAATTTTCTAATTGCGGTCAACATTTTCAGGTATCTTGGGTGTCCTCAATAATTGCTACGGTGATATTCATTCATTATCAACTTCTTCAAATCCATTCGATTTGGAATATATATCTTTTCCTTAAAGCTTAGCAACTGATCTTTGCTAACTTCGTAATCAAAAGGTTTTTCTTACTTTTGGGCCTCCTCCATTTTCTGCCATAAAAATTGGTATTCAGGATCCTTCCGGGCTTCCTCTTTTACTTGATATAGAAATTTACATTCAAGATGATTATAGAAAAGTTCATAAACACAATGTAGTTTTTTGATTAATGCATCTACCACACGGTTTTCTTTACCTTTTACATGTTGAATATCAATGTCCAATTCACTTAGGAAAGCATTCCATCTTTCCTGACGAGAGTTTAGATCAACTTTCTTAAAGTAGCTGGTTAGGCTACTGTGGTCATCCTTTAACAACATCTTTCCCAGCAAGTAGTGCCTCCACACCCTGAGTGCATGCACTACTGCTACTAGCTCCAGGTCATAGGCTGAATATCTTTGTTCATGCTCCTTTAACTTTCTGGATTTGTAGGAAACCACTTTTCCTTCTTACGATAAAATTGACCCAACCACTTCTTTACAGGCATCTGTAAAAACCTCAAAATCGTTGTTGGGGTCGACTACCCTCAACACTGGGGCAATGGTCAACAAATGTTTTAATCTTTCAAAAATGCTCTGACATTCATTAGTCCACTTAAATACTTTTCCATTCCTCTGCAAGGAGGTGATTGTGAAAGAAATTTTGGAGAACCCCTCAATGAACCATCTATAGTACCCAACCAATCCCTTAAAGGGTCGGATATCTGCTATATTTTGGGGAATTCGCCATTCCATAATCGTCTTAATTTTTTCTGGATCAACTGTTATTCCCTCAGCTGAAATAACATGGCCTAGATACTAGATTTCTTTTTTGAAGAAATCACATTTGCTGAACTTGGCATACAACTGATGTTTTCTTAACATCTCGAACACTATTCTTAAATTCTCCTTGTGTTCTTCTTTATTCTTGGAATAAATTAAAATATCATCGATAAATATCAACACAAAACTATCCAAGAAGGGGTGAAATATGCCGTGGATCAACCTCATAAATTTTGTCGGTGCATTAGTTAGATTGAAGGGTAGTACCACAAACTCGTAATGCCCATATCTGGTGTGGAAAGCAATCTTGTGGATATCCTCATCCTTTATCTGGATGTGGTGATACCGAGACCTTAAGTATATTTTTTAAAACACTGTGACCCCCTTCACCTAATCAAATAGGTCATTAATCTGAGGTAAGGGGTATTTTTTTTAACTGTCATTTTATTGAGTTGTCTATAATCCATGCACATTCGCATGGTTCCATCCTTCTTCTTTACAAACAACACTGGTGCTCCCCAAGGGGACACGCTCGATCGAATGTACCCTTTGTCCAATAGCTCCTCCAATTGCATTTTTAATTCAATTAACTCCGGAATACTCATTCGGTAAGGAGCCCTTGAAACTGGTGGTGCTCCTGGCATTAACTCAATGGTGAAATCAATATTTATTCTTGGGGGTAATCCTGGTACATATTCTGGAAATACATCAATGAAGTCTTGTACCATTGGTATGTTCTCCATCATAGGAGTCTTATCCTTGGAATTGGCATAACCCACTTGGATGGCATAAATCTGACATCCTTTCCTCATACATTTATTCATTTGGGATGCTGTAATAGGACACAACTGTAGTGGTTTCTTGATTCCCTGAATCTCTTTGTGAGTTCCATATTGCCTCCTATAATATATGTTATTTTCTTTGCAATCCACCAAAGTCCAATGTTTCTCCAGCCAATCCATGCCCAGCGGTACATCATAGGAACCTAATGGTAGTATGTTTAGGTCCACATTTAACTACTAATTTCCAATTTCTAATGTACAGTTTGGAATTTTGGCACTTACCTTTCTTTTTGCACCTATGGCTAGCTGTACCAGCTAAGGATTTTTGAATTTCTGACTTTGTAATTTACATACTTCTACTATTTTGGGGTTTACATAACTTAAACTTGCACCTGGGTAAACCAAAATAGAAACAAGCTGTGAGAGTAGCTTACCTTCCAACTCTATCACCGTTGGTTGATAATCCACCTGACAATATTCCAACGCTGCATTGATTCTGGGTAATTTCAAGCTACATCTACCATTGCAAAAGCCTCTTGCATATTAGCAATTGTTTCACTTCTCCCTCGATGTGAGGAATTTTTGTAGTAATGAGCCTCACCACACCCCCAACATTGCAGAGGTGGTTTTGGGGATTGTCCTTGCTCAATTTTGCTCCTCTGTAGGCCTCTCTTCGGTAGGCCATCAGGTTCTTTAGTGGTTTCTTCCAAACTATTTGCTCACTATATTCTATGCAGAATTCTTAAAGTTTCTATTTCTAGCACTTTTGAAATTTGAGCTGCATTTCTATCCTTTTCTTGGCTGTCAACTTTTACCCAATTCTCTTTTTTCCTTGGACTGCTCATAGCACATTCTTACCTTCTAAATTTCTTTGTCCATGGTCCTAAGATTCATGAATTCAATTCGTTCCTTTATGTGGGTTGGAAAACTACTTAAGAAACGTTGAGCCTTAGCCTTTTCATCCCTTAGATAAGGAACATATCTTAATAGGGAAGTGAACTTGGTTATGTACTCATCCATTTTCATTTGACCCAACTTCAAATCATGGAATTATCTCAATTTTTCATCATAGAAACGTTATGTTAAGTATTTTTCTTTAAAGTATTTCTAGAATGAATCCCATGTCACATCTTCATCTTCAATGTTGTGAACATTATTTACTTCCTCCCACCATAGGGTGGTCTTTTCTTTGAACTGGTAGATGGCCAATCTGGATTTAAGGTTGCTACTGTACTCGTAGACTTAAAAGTACTTGTTCATATTAATCAACCAGGCTTCTTCCACCTTTTCAACTTCTCCATCAAACGTAGGTGGTTTTATCTTCCGAAACTCACCTTGTAGTTCCACCTTTTGTTTCTTAATTTCCTACTGATCCGACACATTACCAGACGCAGCCTCATTGTATTTTATGTTCTTTTTTCTTCGCTGTGAATGGATTCTGTCCACTATGTCAGTGGTTTGGTCCTTGGCTTGTCGTTTGTTTCCTTCTTACATGTCCCTATCAGGACTGGGTTGTAACACCCCCTGGTTTTTCTTGTCAGAAAGGCTCTTAAGTATCCTTTCCTGTTCTTGCATCAAGAGTTCATTGTCACTTCTCACTTAGACCACTTCTTCTTGCAACTTCTGCATAGTACTTAACAATATACTGGTCTGGTATTGTTGCTCCTCCAATAGTCTACTAATCTGCTAGTGTTGATCCACGCTCAGCTGAATCCACGTTTTAGGATTCATTTCTAGTTGTGGTTGAGGTGTAGGTTCCCCAGTATTCCGACGTGTTTGCTGTGTCGATCCCCTTCTCATATCGTCTTCCACTATACTACTTCTTTTCTGTGCATAAATATACACACAATTTATCATATTAGGTGACCCCTAGGGTCCCAGTGTGCAAACACTGCTCTGATACCACTTGTAACATTCATAAAAAAGTAAAAAATAAAAATTCTAACTTTGTTTACTTTACTTTTCGAATTTCACCGAGCATATATGTATACCTACTGCACTATGGTCCTTCATCAATTTTATTTCTTAATATGCATTATTTATACCATATCTTAAAACTTTGGATGAGCATTATTAAACAAATATTGTGACTCATTTGATTAGTTGTATGTAAGTTTGTACCAATCATTTATGGCTTACAGAACTTGTTATAATGGAAATCACCTTAAACTGCTGTAATAATACACCTGTGATCATCCATTCATTTACTCCTACATCTGTTCCCCTCTATGGTTTGTTCTCTCACCGTGTGAGACCACCTGCCTTCTCAACCTCTGTCGATCTGTGCGTATTGGGATCAATTACGGAGGGTTTATCAAGAAATGACTAGGGTATTGCTTTCGCAACCCTAACTTTTTTCCTTCATTCAATTTGTGTTTCTCTGCAGAGAGCCCTGTCTGAAATTCTGCAGCGGCATGGAGGTTTCATCAGTAAACACCCAACTTCCATCTGAATCAGTTCCTTCTTCCCTTATTGATAAGCGGGACTTCGTCATTCCTTCCTCATTTTGATTTTTTCTGCTCAAACATGGATGGTTCTCACATTGGGTTCATGGATATACTTATTTCGCTTTCTCGTTTAGTTTACATTCTCCTTACAATGATAACTTGTATTTTTTTACAGTGTTCGGAGTTGCAGCCAATGCCAAGGCATGCCCACTACTTTCTGGGAAATTTCTTCTTCATCGCTGCATGTATAAGATGTATTGTTTTCAGTTTCATTGAACATGTTTAACACCCCTGAGTCTATGGCTTGCCTCATCTCAGTACAATATTAACCTCATTTCCTTCACCTTATTTTCTCACAATTTTTTTGATCCATGCTTGCAGATGCAGTCTTCGTCAAGTTCATAGTTCCAAACCATACCTTGATTGCTTATTTTCATAACTATGCTCCATATATATTAAAGGCTAATTATTCTCTTGTTATTTTATTTGGTGCAGGTATTCTACCTAGCCCCAAATACCGAGGTTACTCCACATGCTCTTATTCGAAGCCCTCGTCGCCTTTCAACAAGGCTTCCTCATACCTTGTCTTACCCATTTTAGGTATTTCATTTTCCTTGCATCTACTTTTATGGTCGAGAACTTAGGCTAAGCCTAACCATGCTTTCCAAGTCTCGACTAAGGCAGCATGGTCATCGAGCTTTCTGTTCTATTACTCTTCAGACAAATTTATGCCTATTCGGCTTTCTAGCATACATTGGTCATTTAAATGCATGGTTTAATTGGGCTCCAACCCAAATATCTGTTAAGATTTTGTCCTATGTAAACTAAAAGGATTGATTTAAATATTTAATGGGATTTTATCATTGATTTACCAATCTCTACATTTGTATAAATTATGGGTTTTTCTTCACGTATGCTTTAACGCACAATTCGAGTTTCAATTTACCCTTTTTGGTTTCTTATTTACCCTACAGGGTTCAGCCGTGGATTTTCTTTGAGCTTAATGAATATTAATAATTTATGATATGATTTCTTTGTTCAATAACTGAATTTATAGTTTACTTTTTTGCCTTTTGGGCTTGCGAAATATAAGATCGTTCCATGATTGTAAACTATATTTACGGTATTTTACTTGTTTTAGTGCATTCTATCTTTCTGATGTTATAATATTTCTTTCTCAAGTATTAATCTTTGTTTTTGATGTAATAATATTTATGTGATTTATTATGCATGCTATCCTCAGAATTTTTTGTTAAGCATACTGTAAAAATGAATTTTGTTTTGTGAAAGAGTTCTTCCTTCATCTTTTAGTAAGAACAAATTATGTCTATTTCTTTATAGTTTTTGAAGGATGTTTGGACCATCTTAGGTTATGTCCACGTATAGCCCAGATATGGAGGAACGATCAGTTCTGAGGTCTAGGGTTTTCTCCCTGGACCCTGAACTAACAGTTCACTCTCATTTATAATTTTGGCTTTCAAAAGAGAAAAAATCTCCAACCTAATAGTTCAGGACTTTTTTTTCATTCCTTACTCGCATTTTCTGACAGTTTAGATTTTATCTACAACATATTTCTTAATATGCTTCCACATATCCATACACATGGGACAATTTAAGAATAAGCCAAATTTTCCAAACAAAATACACACATACATCTAATACAATATAAAAAATAGTTTACAATCATTCTTTATTAACTACAATACACATTTCCAAATCTTAAAACAAATTGGTCTAAATCTTTCATGTGTTAAAGATGTTTGTCTATTACATTTGAACTATATAAATCTATTTATTTATCTCATTTTGGACTCTACTGATGATGTCCTCCCAACCTTAATAGAGGTGATTACATCCTCCTCTTCCCCCATGCTCCACACCTGAGAATCATAGGTTGAAAGAGATTTCTAGAGAGACCTCAGGACCCCAAGTCCAGTCTATTTTCCAGAAATATTTAGGAATGCTGAGTGTTTCCACTAGTCTCTACCAGCTTAGGAAATTCTTCACTCTCTTTGTCTTCCCTTTCTTAGTTATTGAACAAAACCACTTTTTCCTCACTGGGATGTACCTTTATCCTGAGAGGAAAAGGTAACTATCCAAAATTGTTCAAGCACTTCTCAGTTCTTGGAATATTTTTACCATCAGTATTTTTAATTTCTATGGAACCAATTTTCCATAAATAATTTTATTTCCAACAAGACAAAATTAATCCTTGTTCATCAAATAATATTTCTCAAAGAAAATAAAAATGTTTTAGTTTTTTCAAAACAATTAAAATGACATAAAAACTAGTTAAACAAATAGTTAACACTTAAACCAGTTGTCACAACACCTCTCAAAAATAAACCTTTATCGATGTATTAAAACTCTTACTGGAAGAGTTCTCTTTAAACGTCCAATCACTTAATAAGAGATTTTAGTCTACATAGCAGAAATAACCGAAAAAATTAAGAAGCTACGAGAATTTTTTTTTGGTTTAGCCGAGAAGTATGTAGGAATTATTTTCACCTGCTATGAAGTAGAAAGCGACTCTCCCCCACCAATTTGGGTGGTATGTCTCCAAGGACAACATGATCAAGAGAGCAAACTCTTTTCTTACAACTTTTTGTAGTGACATTGTTTTAATTTTGGTTGTTAATCTATAGGAATGTACTTATGTTAGTTACGTTTTGGTTCAAGTGATGGAATTTTTCTTTGGTAATATGTAATGCAAAAAATTTGAAAATTTTCTACTAGTCTAGTTTCTCAAGTGGAATACCAATAGCTAGTGTAAAACAACTATGTACCTCATGTTTTGAAAATTAATATAAAGTGTCTAATCTTCGAATAAAATTATTTGATGACAAAGCATTCTAAAAGAGGATGTAACATTATAAATAAAAATAACGTAAACATAAAAGTAATTCATAATTAATGAAGAGACACATCAAATTATATCTCTCAATCAAAAAACTGAACTCTTATGAAAGGAGACATTCATCTAGTATATATATGGATCCTCATATGTACTTCATATCATCGTATCATTTATACTAATACAATTATATTTATTGTTCTTACAAATATTTTTATATTCCAAATATTTTGGATATTTTAATCATGAGCGAGATATCGTCTAGTTTATTTTTTGCTCGTTTTAAATAGTTATCTATTAGCTAATTAGAATGGTGTTAGTTTCTTACAACATCAAACCTTTGCTATTTGTTTCTATTTAATAATGAGAAAGGATAGCTAAGCCTCGGTGATTTCTATTTCATTCATACCTATCTCTACCTATCAAATTAATATGACGAAATGAACATATATAATAAAAATTTAAGTGGATATATGATAGTTCTCTTAGATTATTGTTGATGTCATTTTTATATATGATCATTTGAAACCACTTAGACTATTGTAGGGTATCATATGTGACACCATATATTGTTTAGACCCCAAATCCTATGAGGGGTACTCATATGGATATTGTAGTTGACAAAACATATACATAATAAACCCACAATACAATCCCCTTATTAAATTTATACATAAAAAAGATACACATATAGTTAAAAATATACAAAAAAGTGTTTTTACCCTATAAATCCATGTCATATATCATGGAAAATCTAAAATTCATTATTTTCTACAAAGCTATAATTATTGAATAGGAACTCAAAATTGGTGATCTATTGGGTCTCATCAAAAGCCACTTGTCACACAAACAATATCATAAGTATACTAGATGAATTAATGTTCCTCAAGTCGTATTTTGACTTCCACTCTTGTTATCATATTTACAAGGAGAATAACCACTCTGCAGACCAAATTTCCAAAGAAGGAACACAACATGCAAATGGTACTTGGCATGTGAAAAAGATCATCAACAACACTCAGTACCATTATTATCATCAACCATTCACAAAAATACAATAGGTAGATCCAATTTTATAGGAATCGACATATTTTATGGAACTAGGCTGTCATTTATGGACCACTCTGACACAATTTTATCTTCATTTTCGATATCATAAAAAAATCCTTATATTGCCTTATACTCACTAGAATTTGTTGAAATTATGTATATATTTTTGTTATATGCTAGGATGATGGCACTAATTCAGTTGATACCAATCAATTTTTTTGTATGTTGTCATACGAGCCATACACCATGTAATTTTCATCTTTTATCATAATGAAAATTACGATTTTTCCTAGGGGGGGAATGATGATTGAATAGGAACCAAAAAATATTACCAAACATGGAAACGATGCATAAATCGAAGAAACCCTTTATAAAAACCTTACCATGGATTTGCAATAACAATATCTCAATATGGAATTGTAGAGAAGATATATAAAAAGAATGAACTATGAAATTCAATTCAATTTTTTAATGAGCATGGAGCAATGCCATTTATTCACATTATTATATATTGATTGAATAGAATGAATATGCATTCCAAACAAGAATTCCCATTCATAACAAGACTTCCTCACTCCATAAGGCATAATCAAATCTTGTTTTGTATTATTATGTTCATAGGCATGTATATTACAGAACTGAAAAGATCTTCCAGACCAAACAATGAGGATGCATTTAATCATTATATATTTTTTCATCTTGACTGTTCAATTTTAAATTTTTTAATTTTTTCACAGAAAGAAGACAAAGCTTTAACCTCACACTGTTAACATAAACAATTTGTAGTGATTACAAACATGACTTGGGGAATATGACATGGAAACCACCAAAAAATGGACTTGAAGAATCTTATCCCCTCGTACGATAGAATATGTGACACAATATATTGTTTAGTCCTCAAAGCCTATGAAGGGTGCTCATACATATGTGATACAATATATAATTTAGTCCCCCAATCCTATCAATGGTGTTTATAGGCATATTGTACTTGAGAAAATTCATAAATAATGAAATTACTATGCAATCCGCTTATTAAATATATAAGCATAAAATATACAAATACAGTATAAAATACAAGAGAAAAATATATTGACTTGTCCTTGTGGATCCATATCATATATCATGAAATTCTCAAATTCACTATTTTCTACAAAGTTGTGATGATTGAGTAAGAACCCAAAAAATATTATAGAGCATGTGAAAGATACATAAAGAGAATAAACTCTCTATAAAGTCTTTACCATCAAATTGTAACAATAGTATCTCAAAAGATACATAAAGAGAGTGTGTATTCAATGTTTTAATGGGAACGGGGAAAAGCCATTTATTTACATTATTATATTCTAGTTGAAAAAAATGAATCTGTAATCCAAACGAGGATGACCATGCATAATAAGATTTTCTCAATCCATAAGGTTGAATCAAACATTGATTTTTGTTATTATGTTGATAGGAATGCATGTTTCATTATTGGAAGAGAGTTTCCACATCAAATGGTGAATATGCATTCAATTGTTGCATTTAGTTTTCATGTTGAAATAATAAACCTCTAGGGTCTATGACCTGCCTTCCGTTGCATAAATCAAGTCACAACGAACAAGATTTGCACCTTGGATCTCTGAGTTTTCACAGATTTTGATCACCAATTGAGTTGTCCTCCTATGACTTGAATATTCAATTTTAAATTCATTTTTTCCCCAAACAAGAAGATAAAGTTTTAACCTAACATTGTTAATAGAAACAATATGAAGTGATTGCAAACATGAGATGGGGAATGTGGTGTGGAAACCACCAACGGCTAGAATGACAATGGCTAGAATTACCGTGACAATGTCATGTCTTTTATGTCAAAGTAGTTAATTGTGAATATGCCATATCTCGCAAACTTCAAAAATATCTTGGAATTTAACAATAAAGAGAAATGTTGGTTGTTTAACCATTCTCATAACTATCAAATTCCAAAAATAAGGTATTTGAAGTTCACCCACTTGTACTTTATATATGCAATGAAGCTACTTGCATTCATTGATGGAGTGGTGATGACCAGAATATAATGACATCTTTCAATTTAAACCATCCCATCAAAAAGATTAATTAAGAAAATCACTAAAATTCTCAATTCCAATAAAAAATGCTTATCAACATATTAACATTTACAAATAGAATAGAATTAAAAAAATCACTTATATTTAATATAAAAAAATAATAATAATAAATTTAAAAGCTATTTAATTTTATATTAAAATTAAATTAAATTAAATATATTTTATATATTTATAAATTATATTATTTTATTAAAAAATAAAAAAAAATATATTTATTTTGATATAATTTCCTAATAAAAACGTGATTTTACCACATATATTTATTATAGTAAAAAAATTAACAAACTAAATCAATTTTTTTTTATAAAATTTAAAATTAAATATTAATATTAATATAAAATAAAATAATTTTCTATTTTTATTATCTTAATTTTATAACTTTAAAAATAAGGGAAATTTCTTATTAAATTTGGGTTGTTGGAGCCATGAAATTGTTATATTCTCTTTATTAGACTTCCTCTTTATTGAGTGGGCTGGTTGGCTCCATGAAATATTGTTTCATTCTCTTTAATTGAAACTTCATTTTCATTCAAAAAGAATTTATTATTATTTTTTTTATTTTTCAAAAGTGCATTAAGATATTGATAAGATATTGATTTGTTGTATGTATTTTTTTAATTATTTAAATAATTAATTTATCCATTATATTTTAATTTATATTAAATATTTTTCACTATATTAAATTTATGTATGGTTTATAAATACTTATTGCACCAATTTTTTTTTACTAATAAGAAACATTCTGCAATATACAATTCGATTCGGAGGACCATGGGCTCCTCTAAGAGATCTCATAATCAGATCGCAGATTGCTCAAGAAGGAACCCTCTAAAAGACTCGGTGTCGATGGCACAAAAAACCATTCGATTTTCAAAGGGCTCAACTACGACACCGTTCAATGTATATCAAGAACACCATTTGTTCCGTCAATTCATACTGCTATGGAGGAGTCCGTAGAGGTTAACTCCAAGACGTAATAGCCTTACTCAAAGTTGGGAGGACCAACAGTTACAGGAAACCAAGTCTCGGAAATAAGTATTTAAGTATTTATGTATACTATCCAATACTGTTAACGGTTGAAAGTACATGCTAGTGAAATGTTGCATTTAAAAGTACAATTAATGGAATGCCAGATTTATAGTTGTTCCTTTAAAAAAAAAAAAAAAATGTTGGATTTTCAGTTGTTCTATTACATAAAATAAATCATAAATTTTCAAGTACACGAATGAAGTATGGATTAAACATTGGTATCAAAAATATAGAAATAGAAATGCTAGGTTGATATTGTACATAGATATCACAGAAAAGAATGTCATAATTTCACTATTTTTATATTCTGGAATTTGGTTTTACCATCACGAATATGTAAAACATAAAACCCTTGTTTTTAGTTGTAGAAAAGTTTTATGGAAAACAATGAAGGAGAATAAAATTTGTGATTACAAACTAAACTATATATTTTAGCATTACTCATGTAATAGAACCCCGTGTACCTAACTGGCCATTTCACAGCATGGGAAAAAATGGAAATACATATATAACTTGAACATAAAATCTATGAAAAACATATCATCTCATATCGGTAGTGGTAAATGAGAATAGGCCGAGGGTTTAGAACCAAGACCCATGAGGAGGATCAAGGTTCCAATCCCATTCCGCCTAACTGCAAGTGCTCTATAGAAGGACATTAGTACCATTTCAACTAATAACAAGAAAACGAACTAAGCCATAAAATATCCATTTAGAAGAGTGCTTAGTAATTTCCACTTATACGGAAAACCAAGCAGGAAAAACAAAGAGTGCACTGAATACAAATAGCATGAGTTAACGAAGATATATATATATATATATATATATATATATATATATATATATATATATATATATATATATATATATATATATATATATATATATATTGGGAAAACCCTCATAAAAATCATTTCAGGAAATTTTAGTAACATGATTGTATAACAGTCACTTAAAAATAACAGAAGAAGAAATTATGGCATGCTAAGATGCTAACAATCTAGAGTATTGAAACAAAACAACCTGGACATTTTCAATTCAGGAAAAGGGCTAAGCCCAGCTAGAAATGTAGCTAAACATTACAGAATATAAATATAAAGCAACGATTGGCTTGCAAATGCCCCTGAGAATTCGAATTCCTGTCTGCAATAAAAAAATGGGAACAACCTGAGAAATAATGCAAGAAGATATCATGGTGGTTGTGCAGTTTTAGCCGAGGAAGGACGAGGAGTGGGCATACCAGCATCTTTAGGAAGGAAAGACTCGAATGAGGCTCGAAGCTCTATCTGCCACTGGGTTCCTCGAGCCTCCAACCATATTTAACATAGAGTTACAATCTGGAAGAATTAAACCCTTAAGATTAAAAACGAGGGACATAACATGAAATTTATAATCATAATTGCATAAAAACAACATCAGCCACTCACCACAGATCCGAGGAGGTTGAAGATTGGGCTAGAGCAAGTACAGTAGTCTTTCTGAATTTTTCTTAAATCCACAACTAGAGAAGTTGAGCGGACCCAAGAACGAGGGCATGGAGATGTGTGAAACTTTACGCCGACAACGTGTGAAGTAAAAACTTTGTAAGTAAACCAAGTTACTACTCTAGTATAAAAAATAATCAAGGAAAGTAAATAGAGGGATACCACCTAAATGCTAACAAAACTTGTAAAAATAACTTACCTTCCTTAGCTGAAAAATAATTAGGAAACCGTTCCATCGGCGATGCCATGATTATGAAGGAAATCCATAAGGATTATGCCTATGGGATAATAAACTTGCAGAGAAGATTTTTCAGACCTCACGGTGGGAGAAATGAGTCTCTAGTAGGAGGTTGGAGGGTGGGTAGTTACCCTAACCCACCTCCCTAGTCTAATCCACTATCAATTTCATGTAGGAGGGATCGAATGATCCAAAACTTCCCAAAGAGGGGCGCTTGGACAGGTGGGGATCTCCGTATCTCTCGAAAGATGTGATAATAATATCCAATGCATAGAAGTTTTAAATAAATTCAATCACAATAATGAACTTTACAATCATACTGATATGTGCCGCTATAGTGCATATCCGAAGGTTATCAACACCAATATTTCGTATTAAACAATAAAGACATGGGTAAATATTCATACCATAACACGAAAATTTATTCCAAAGTCATACATCGGGAATCAATGTTGATCTTTGTAAAATGATTTCAATGCATTAATTCATAATGGAGGAATTCAAATAATATAGTATTGATTATTGTTTTAATATTCACATAAGTGATACCTTTTCCTCTTTTAATTGTTTGTCTTTATTTATGGTGGAAATATATATAATTAGTGGGATGACTGTTGCAAGTTGTATCAAAGCATAAGTTACAAACTAGGGCTAGATGGGCCAGTACCATACTATTTTTTTTTTTTCCTATTAGAGTTTAATGGTTGGAAATTGTGTTAAGTACAGGAACAGATTTGTGTAAACTACCATGAGAAGTGGATCGAGTCATCAGGTGCCCAAAAACACAGGGGAGACCCATCCTGTGACCAATCCTGAGGTCAGCCCCGAAATGTGGGTGGAGTTAAGTGTGGACCAGCGCCAGCAAATAAGAAGAATGTTGGAACAACAACAAAAAACAAATAGGTTGTTGGATATTGTGCATCAGTTATAGACAGAGATGCTTAAGGTTCACAATGAGAATGAAAGGTTGATGAGAGAACAGGATAGGATATTGAAAATTCTATTGGATAGACATAACCCTCCTAGTGGAAAACCTAGCGCTGAGAGAAACACTCAGGAAGAAAGAGAACAATGCCAAATAGTACATGATCATTTTGAATATAGTCGAATTCCAAGAAGAAAAAAATTTTGAACATACAATGAGGTGGAATCTGGAAATGTCCTGGAAGAACAAGAGTTGAAAAAACAGAAAGTGGAATTGCAGGGATAATTTTGGAAGATCAAGCCTCCTACCTTTGACTGAGAGGCAGAGGAAATGGCAGAAGCTTGGATAATAAACATGAACAAGTACTTCCAAGTGTATGAATATAACATCAAACTTAAAGCCCGCCTAGCCATCTACATGCTGCGAGAAAAAGCAACGTTGTGGTGGGAGGAAGTGAAGAATGTACGTGGAGTGGAAGATCAAAAATGTAACTTGGGATGAGCATCAACAATATTTCAAATATAAGTATCTGACTTAACATTTTTACGATGAGAAATCCCAAGAATTTCATGATCTAAAATTGTGCCAAATGACTATGGATGAATTTATCACGAAATTAACTTCATTATTAAGATATGTACCTTATTTGTGTGATGAAAAGGAAAAGGTACAACGTTTCTTGAGCAGTTTGGCGATACACATGAAAGAAAGAATTGAGTTCATAAATCCGAAAAATATGGATGAAGTAATAAGGAAAGCACAGATGTGCTATCAGCAATCCAAGGCAAAGGGAGAAACTGGGAAAAGCTGGCCACCTCTAAAAGGGAAGAAAAGTTTTACTGATAACAGAAATAAAAGATCTGACAATTTTAGGAATGCTGCAATAAATTCATTGATTGAAAGGAATGGAAAAAGTAAAACAAGGACCAAGTGGGCTGGTGAGGAGCGACATACTGAAGCTTCTAGAAGACCCAGTATTCGATAGCCCTAGAAACCTCTATTGCAATCCTGGGGATGTGGTGAAACACATTACTTCAAAAAAAGCCCACATCGAGGAAGGAATGAAGTGGCAACAAATCTGCAAGAGGAATTGACGGTGGGGGATGTAGCTCGAAATATACCCAAAATCAACGCAGCGCTAGAGGATCGACAAGCAAATTACCAGCCAACCATGATAGAGTTAGAAGGTAAGTTTCGAACCTGATCTGTTTCTATTTTAGTCGATCCTGGAGCCAGCCTGAGCTACATACACTCTCGTGTAGTTGAAAGCTATAAATTTTAGAATCATAAATTTAAAAACCCCTGGCTAGTACAACTAGCTACAGGGACAAGAAGGTGAGTCCATGCCAAGGTACCAAATTGTGAACTGAGTATTAGGGACCAACGCATAACTATAAAACTCAATGTTCTACCCCTAGGATCATATGATATTTTACTAGGGATGGATTTCTGGAGAAACATTGGTCATTAGTGGACTGTAAGAATAAAGTCATTCATTTTAAGTCAAATGATGGGATGCAACAAGAATTGGAGGGTATTAAAAAGCCTTCGAAGTTACGACCTATTACTACATCATAACTAAGTAAATGCATAAGGAAGGGTTTCCAACTTTATGAAATTGAAGTAATATTCACCAATACAAAAGATAAGAGTCTTATGTTGGAGAATATTCCTATTGTGCAGGAATTCCAAGATGTATTCCCTGAGGAAATTCCAGGACTTCCACCAAAAAGAGACATAGACTTTACCATTGAACTAATGCTCGAGGTAGCACCTGTGTCTCGAGCTCCATACAGAATGAGTGTGCCAGAATTAACATAATTAAAGATGCAATTGCAAGAATTGATGGATAAAGGCTACATTTGGCCAAGTGTGTCCCCATGCGGAGCACCAGTGCTATTTTTGAAAAATAAGGATGGCACTATGCGTATGTGTATAGATTATCGACAACTCAACAAGATGATTGTTAAAAACAAATACCCACTACCACACATAGATGACCTGTTTGACCAAGTCAAGGGAGCCACAATATTTTCCAAGATTGACTTAAGGTCAGGTTACCATGAGATCTGGATCAAGGATGAAGATATAAGCAAGACATCCTTTTACACCAGGTATGGGCATTACGAGTTTGTGGTATTACCTTTTGGGCTAACCAATGCACCAACAACCTTCATGAACTTAATGCATGGAATTTTTCACCCATACTTGGATAAATTTGTTTTAATTTTCATTGATGATATATTAATTTACTCAAAGAATATAGAAGATCAACACAAGGAACATTTGTGCATTGTGCTGAAAATGCTAAGAGAGCATCAACTCTATGCTAAGTTTAGTAAGAGCGACTTCTTTAAGGAACCGATCCAATATCTGGGGCATGTGATTTCTGCCAAAGGAATTTATGTGGATGCAGAAAAGATAAAGACGATTATGGAATGGAGGGTCCCAAAGAACGTAGCTGGCATATGCTAGTTTATGGTTTTGGCTGGGTACTACCGACAATTCATCAATGGATTCTCCAAAATAGCTTTTCCTATTACCTCCCTGTAGAGGAAAGGGAAAGTTTTTAAATGGATTCAAGAATATGAGAATAGTTTTGAGGTATTAAATGAGTTGTTAACTACTGCTCCTGTTCTGAAGGTAGAAAAACCTAGTAAAGAGTTTGAGGTATGTACGAATGCATGCAAGGAAGGTGTGGGAGCAGTGTTGAATCAAGAAGGAAGACTCATAGCATATGAATCTAGGAAGCTAAAGGATCACGAACAGAGGTACTCAGCCTATTATTTTGAGTTAACAACGGTGGTGCATGCCTTGCAGATATGGAGGCATTATTTGCTAGCCAAAAGGTTTGTGCTAAGAAATGATCATAGTAGCATAACTAGCTATTTTAAGCAGGGCGATCTGAATGCTCGCAAAGCTGTATGGAATGATTTCCTAAGTGAATTCGATTTCGATATTCGACACGTGAAAGGAAAAGAGAACTGTGTCGCGGATGCTTTGAGCAGAAAGTTGCATGGAATTTATGAGATGTACTTTAACCAGATCGAATTTAATTTTCAAGAGTAGATTATGGAGGCAGCAAAGGAGGACCCATAATACAATTCTTTATGGTAGCAAGCGAAAGAAGATAAAAGGTAAGGGAAACAATCCAAATATGAACTCAATGAGAAGAAGTTCCTAATTTATCAGAAGAGAATATATATTCCAAATCAAAATCTGAAAAGAATGGTTTTGGATGACTATCACAGGAGCTCCTATGTCAGACATCCACGATGTCAAAAGATGTTAACAACAATTATAAAAGACTATTCTTGGTTGGGGATGCGAAAGGAAATTGCAGAATATTTGACAAAATGTTTAGAGTGTTTACATAATAAGGTTGAACATCAATGCCCTGTTGGATTACTTCAACCAATTCCAATGCCCGAATGGAAGTGGGAAGTAATTTCCCTTGACTTTATCACTGGGCTACCTAGAAATAAAAGACGTAATGATTCGATTATGGTGGTAGTAGATAGACTCAACAAAGTGGCTCACTTCATCCCTGTTCAATCTACTTACAAGACAGTACAAATTGTTGACATCTTCATGAAAGAGATCTTCAGATTGCATGGTATACCCTGAGCAGTCATATCAGATCATGATGTAAAGTTTACATCAACATTCTGGAAGACGTTGTTTAGTGGCCTGAGGATGCAAATACAATTTAGTACTACCTATCACCCACAGACGGATGGGAAAACATAAAGGGAAAATCAAGTTTTAGAAGACATGTTGTGCATGTACGTAATGCAACAACCAACGAGATGGGAGGAGTATCTGCATTTTGTTGAGTTTGCATATAATAAAGGATATCAAGAATCCCTTAAAATGAGCCCTTTTGAAGCATTGTACGGGAGACAATGCCAGACTCCTATAAATTGGAGCAGCCCAGAAAAAAAATGATGCTTGGACTGGATATGTTAGAAGAGATGGAATGGGAAGTCAAGAAGATCAAGTAGAATTTGAAGGCAACACAAGACCGAAAAATTTTTTATGCAGAAAGAAAAATAACCTTCCGAGAATTTTTAGTAGGGGACCATGTGTACGTGAGAATTAAACCAAAGAAAAGCACTTTATGGTGGAATTCTTATGCCTAATTGGCTCCCCGCTACTACGGACCCTTCAAAATATTGGAATGGATAGGGATGGTGGCCTATCGGTTGGCCTTACCCAACCATATATTAGTACACAACGTATTTAAAGTATCATTACTAAAGCATCATGTACACGATACCAAGGATATCATACATTGGTAGGGTATCCATGTAAGTCAACAACGTAATACAATTAGAACAAATTAGTTTTCTGATTTGAACTGATTAAAATTCTTGTTACATGAAGGTAGAAAAGGATGACGAGTTCCTGGTTGAACCACAACATATTCTAGATCGGAGAGCAATAACGCTTTGAAATTGAGTCATCCCCCAAGTTAAAGTGCAGTGGAAGCACATGAGGCTACTTGGGAGGATGAAAAAGTTATGTATGAGGCTTATTCAGATTTTTTCTCAGAGAACGAGTAACACCGAGGATGGTGTTTATCTCGGCAGGGGAAGATGTAACCTCCTATTTTTATTTTACTTATTGTGATATTAGATGTTATGACACATTCTGAATTAATAACGAATGAGGCATTCGTTATTGACACTTTAATACTTAGCTTTTATTTTAATAGATTAATTTAATGATAATTTTATTGAGTTAAAAGAGGAAGTAACTGTGTGGTAAAATATTCCAAGAACCCAGGGAAAAGTGGTTGAGATAGTTCTGACAGTTACCTTTCCAAAAGGATTTAAGGGAAAATCCTAAGGAGGAAAGAGGTTATATGTAGAAGGTGATGAGGGTTAAGCAACAGATGGTTTCACTGAGCTGTCCAGAGCTAGTGTGAGAACCAATGAAACTCAATAATTACCTAGAGAAGTAAAGGCTAGATTTAATCCCGAGGTCTAACTTTTGGTCTCAAGAAAAATACTTCAGCCCTAGTGCGAAGCAAGGGGGGATATGAGGACATAATAGCCTCGCTCAAGGTTGGGAGGACCAATAGTTACAGGAAACCAAGTGTCAGAAATAGGCATTTAAGTATTTATGTATACTATCCAATACTATGAATGGTTGAAAGTACATGCTGGTTAAATGTTGCATTTAAAAGTGAAATTAATGGAATGCTAGATTTATAGTTGTTCCTTAAAAACATAAAAGAAAACGTTGGATTTACAGTTGTTCTATTAGAGAAAAGAAATGTTAGATTTTCAAGTACAGGAATGAAATATGGATTAAACATTGGTATCAAAAATATAGAAATAGAAATGATAGGATGATACTGTACGTATATCACATAAAAGAATGTAAGAATTTCACTATTTTTATATTTTGGAAATTGGTTTGACTGTCACGAATATGTAAAATGTAAAACCCTTGTTTTTAGCTGTAGCGGAGTTTTATGGAAGACAACGAAGGAAAATAAAGTTTGTGATTACAAACTAAACTGTATATTTTATCATTTCTCATGTAATAGAACCCTGTGTACCTAAATGGCCATTTCCCGACATGGAAAAAAATGGAAATACATATATAACTTGAACATAAAACATGTGAAAAACATATCATCCATACCTGTAGTGGTAAATGAGAATAGGCTGAGGGTTTAGAATCAAGACCCATGAGGAGGGTCGAGTTTCCGGTCCCATTCCGCCTAACTACGAGTGCACTATAGAAGGACAACAGTACCAGTTCAACTAGTAACAAGAAAATGAACTAAGCCATAAAAGATCAATTTAGAGGAGTGCTCAACAATTTCCACTTATCTGGATAACCAAGCAGGAAAAAACAGAGAGTGAAAAAAATACAAATAGCATGAGTTAACCAAGATATATATGTGTGTGTGTGTGTGTGTGTGTGTGTGTGTATACACAGACACACACACACACACACACACACACATATATATATTGGGAAAACCCTCGTAAAAATCACTTAAGAAAATTTGAGTAACAGGATTGTATAACAGTCACTTAAAAATAACAGAAGAAGAAATTTCGGCATGCTAAGATGCTAACAATCCAAAGTACTGAAACAAAACAACCTGGACATTTGCAATTCAGGAAAAGGACTAAGCCTAGCTAGAAATGTAGCTAAATATTACAGAATATAAATATAAATCAAATATTGCCTTTGCAAACGCCCCTGAAAATTTGAACCCCTACCTGCAATAAACAAAATCGGAAAAAATTGAGAAATACTACAAGAAGATACCATGGCGGTCAAGCAATGTTAGTCAAGGAAGGACGGGGAGTGAGCATACCAGTGTCTGTGGGAAGGAAAGACTTGAATGAGGCCTGAAGCTCCATCTGCCATTGGGTTCCTCGAGCCTGCAACCATATTTAACATAGAGTTACAATCTGGAAGAATTAAACCCTTAAGATTAAAAGCAAGGGACAAAACATGAAAATTATAATCGTAATTCCATGAAAACAATGTCATCCACTCACCACAGAGTCGAGGAGGTCGAAGGTTGGGTTGGAGCGAGCATAGTAGTATTTCTGCATTTTTCTTAAATCCACAACTGGAGTAGTTGAGCAAACCCAAGAAGGAGGGTAGGGAGTTGTGCGAACCTTTGCGCTGACGACTTGTGCAGTAAAAACTTTGTAAGTAAACCAAGTTACCACTCCAGTATCAAAAAGAATCATGGAAAATAAATAGAGGGATACCACCTAAATGCAAACATAACTTGCAAACATAACTTACCTTCCTTAGCTGAAAACTGATTATAAAACCCTTCCGTTGGTGGCACCATGACTATGAAGGAAATCCATAAGTGCTAAGCCTATGGGCTAACAAACTTGCAGAGCAGAGTTTTTGGACCTTGCAGCGGGAGAAATGAGTCTCTAGCAGGAGGTTGGGGGTGGGTAGTTACCCTAACCCACCTCCCTGGCCTAATCCACCATCAATTTCACATAGGAGGGATCGAACGATCTAGAACCTGCTAGCGAGGGGCACTTGGACAAGTGGGGATCTCCGCATCTCTCGAAAGATGTGATAATAATATCCAATGCATAGAACCTTTAAATACATTCAATCACGGTACTAAAATTTACAATCATACTGATACGGGCCAGTACAGTGCATATATGAAGGTTATCAACACCAATATTTCTTATTAAACGATAAAGATATGGGTAAATATCGAGACCACAGTGAACGCAAAATTTATTCCAAAGTCATACATTGGGAAGTAGTGTCGATATTTGTAAAATGATTTCAACCCATTAATTCATAAAGGAGGAGTTCGAAATATATAGTATTGATTACTATTTTAATATTCACATAAGTGATGCCTTTTCCTCTTTTAAGTGTTTTTCTTTAATTATGGTGTAAATATATGTGATTAGGGGATGATTGTTATAGATTCTCACATGTACTATATGGCATATGGGATCAAAATAAAAAGAAGGAGATTTGCGGAGAAACTAGTCCATGCTCTGATGGGAGAGCAAAGTAATGACGGGCTAGGCATGTTCAACTAGGATACTTGAACCTAATCCCACGGTCATGCATAAAGAAAGTACTACTCTGCCTGTATTGTGGACTATCAATACAGTAATCTTAGCTAGGGTCCCGCTCAGCCCAACCCAGCAATCAATTTGGTATGCCATAAATAAATCTCTAAATAAATCACCAATGTACTCGTTGTTGACGGTTTCATTGTGTCACGACATGGGTGCATGTGTGGGATGGAAGGTTCTCTCTCTGTCTGTGTAGCTCAGGGTGGAATGGGCGGTATGTCAAGGAAGGTAAATGCATTCGGCCCAGTGCTCTTGTTGAGAGAAGCACTAGAATCATCGGGTGGGTCTAGCCACAGGTTCTAGTGCAAATAGAAAATTCAAAAAAATAATATTAAATTATTTCAGTTTGAAAGAAAAAATAACTTCTTATTTACAAAGATTACATTATATAACTTATTGTTTATGTACATGATATAGCTTCTATCAGATGATTCATTAAAGTTTATCTACTGGGGCCATAGATTGGTTTCCATGTGTTCCCCTAAAGGTCTGGCTAGCTTCAGGGTTATAATAGGCGTAGGAAGGTAAAGAGTAGGGTAGCAAGAGAGACAGATCTAAGTCATATGCAGATGAGAATACCAAATCCGAATACAAGCCAAAGGTTTTCTAATAAATAATCTAAAACAATATGAAATATTAAATAGATTAATAAAATATGAAATATATTAATAAAAATATTCGTATGTAATTCAAAACATTTGATTAAGTATGATTAAAAATCATGCACTTGTTCTACCTACATGAATTACGTGTGGAGGTCTTTATGAAATAAAACATTCTCTTATTCTACCTGCATGAATTATGCATGGAGATGCTTAATCAACGTGTTCTAGAGTACGCACCTATAGCTTGGTAGTATTCCTATGCCTATAGCTTGTTGGTAAGCCCTTGGTATGCCTGTGTGTAGACTGATATGCCCCTGGCTGCCAGCGAAGTGAGCTGTTTAGGCGTAGTATTTTTAGGTGTAGACTCACCATTTGTGTAGGATATAGTAGTAAAGGCAGGGGGGCTACGATAGCAGAGGTAAAGGAACCACAAAAGATAGAGGTAGCAACATCAATGCCAGCAACATGGATGGGCCAGCACATGGTGGCAAGAAAAAATATTGTAGCTCAATGATATCAAAATACATGACGATGACCTACAATCTAGATTTCGACTACGATTTGCATCTTGGTGCGCATTTTATCCGAGTATCTAGCTGTAGCACTTTTTATTGTATTAAAATCTCTACGTTTATTCTAAAAATAGTTCTATCCTTGAACAAGGCCCAGAATCGATACCTCTGAGGTAATGAGAAGACAACTTCTGTCCGAGGAGCAGGAGCAAGCCATCTAGATGGAAATAACCTGGTTAGCAGAGTCATATTTATTCAACCAAGTCTCCAAAATTACAATGATCAATAACGCCATTGTGACTCAGGAGCAACCTAATAATTTTGATGTTTCCAAAGCAACAAATCAAGGTTTTGTGTCTAGCATTTTGGAAAAGAATCGGTAAATAGTTGACTCGAAGTTTCTGTTTTCCATAAACATTTTAATGAAAGCCCTTTGGAATGGTTTGCGAATTCTTGTTAGTGTTCTGCAATTTTGTTAAATTCCACTGTAATAGGTTTTTGATATTGAAATATTTTCACTTTCTATATGTTAAAAAAAATAGAAAGACAAATATTGAAATATTTGCACTTTTTATATGTTAAAAAAAATAGAAATACTTAACGCAGTAGATCCATCATAAGTACCAGCATCACCAACAACACCAACACACACACACACACACGCACACACACACACACATACACACATATATGATGTGCAACCTCTCTGTAGATAAAGCACCTTATCTTCGTTTATTTTTTCTTTAGAAGTTGTGTGTGTGTATATATATGGCTATTCCTAGTTTGTGAATTTAAGTGTGAATTTAAGTGCTGTAAAGGGAAGTATAACTTTGAAATAGATTCAAAACAATAAACTATGCTATGAAAAACAATCAACAAAATTGCAGTGACCCTTACAAAACCAGAGGACAAGATGCAAGATCACTTTCCACGTCTAATTGTTGTCAAAATGTAAGAATTTTTTACCATATTTACATAAAATATAAGGATTTTTACTGATATTTACCACCAATAAAAGCACACATTCAAGAGAACCACAGAGGATCGAGGAGTGTTAACGAATATCTGTCTAACAAAATTAGAGAAACAATTTAGCAATAATTTAGAGCGTGAAGAAGAAGTATATATCTAAAAAACTAGAAGGGTTTAAAACTCAATTACCAGTTTCTTGTTCCTCGCTCAATTACCAGCTGCTAGGGATGGCATACAACTATTGTTTCCAAGCCATTCAGATATATAAGGCAGTCGGAGATCCAAAAGTGTACTCGATGAGATAATATCTGACCTTGTAATATATATTAGGTGGGTGGTAGTGAAAGAAAGGCGCCCAAATTCATATATATGGGGGTGGTATGTTCCTATAAGAAACCTGGATGCGAGGAGTAGAGCTTGCTTGCCTGGATATAATGATGAACTGGAAATATTGATTTGATTGCATAGCCTTTATTAACTTCCCCCCATAGCTTTTACCACTACTTCCCGGGAAACCACAAGACCTCCCAACCAGGGGGAAGGAATAAGCCTGCCATCCAGCCATTAGTTTTCATTGCTTGCCCACGACATAAGTTTTTGGAGCTACTGCCTCTTTTCTGAAGTTTCTGGGGTAGCTAAGCCAGCCCATGACACATAGTTGGCTAAAATTTTCATGATTATATAGGTGGCAGGTACATATTCATTCACCTGGCAGAGCAATAGAGCCAATGTTTGGTGTATGTCCTTAGTCGGTAAATATAACAACATAACATAAAATTTCAAGAACTAATGTTATCATTAGTTAATTAATACTAAAAGTCTTTGTATCAATTCACATATATCCTGAGTATAAGGACATCTTGCCTCGATATTAGGCCAATAAGACCTCAAAACTGATGATTGGTTGAGACCACAGTTGAATTAAGCTTATTGGTTGACGAAAAGAATATAGATTACAAACATAGCTTTAAATTTATTTGTTCACCTTTAGGTTCTGTGTAGTAGTAATGAAAAATAGAGAAACGATTACAATAGTCCCTGCCTACCCCAAAGGGACAACGACTAATAAAAAAATCACATCTATTAATAAGAGTAGCCTCAGGTTTCAACTTTAGAACAACCAAACAAAGAGTTTGTTTCTCACATGAGGGTTCAACTTCAATGTAATTGTAAAGCCCATCATCCTTGAGCTATTAATGTTTTCCAATAACCACATTTCTAACGTACATGCATTTTCTATTGCGCTGACTTAGATTTTGCATATATATATATATATGCGAATTAAGAAAATTTAACAATTTCTAATTAAGTAGTAATATTGTAAATTAAAATTGCAATAAAAGTTTTAAAAAATGTTGAATTTTTTTCTTCTATTTATTTAAGAAATTAAAGTTATAAAAAAAAATTAAGGTTATAAAAAATTGCATTTACATGAAATTTTACCATACAATATAAAACAAATGATGATGTACTCTAATTTTACAATGCAATATAATTTTACAAATTGATGTAGAGTAGTGCAATATTAAGAATAAATAAATAAAGAATATCATTTATATAAAATTGTATGAGTTTGGAAAATATTGGAAGTCCCAAATATAGTTAATAGAGATTTGTAAGATTTAATGAAAAGAGTAAAACCAATATTTCATTTATAAATTAAGAAAATAAAGGAGATTTTATATTGATGTAGTAAAAGTTATTTCTTCTCTAAATTGGATAACGAGAAGAATTTAATGTAATATTATTGTAAATCTATTTTCATTTAAGTTTGATTAAAAGTTAAGGGCATAGAATATTTTAAGGTACAATTGTTTTTTGAGTGTAAAAATTGATGGAAGATTTGTACCTTTAAAGACTTAATTCTTTTATACATTTGATAGATTTTAAGTTGAAATCTTTTTAACAATATTAATTATATTTATATAATTTTTATATCTTGTAAATGCTAAGTTTTTTTAACAATATTACTTATATCTATATAATTTTCACATTTCTATAGATATATTCTTATTTTGATTTTTTGTTTTTGTTTTTAGGTATTGTAAGTCCTAACATGACTAGCACACTTAAACTATTGCTTGAATAGCCCTAGCCTAGGGGAATCTAAGCCATTAAAATCACACCAGGCTTGGGCTACACCAACCCTTATCATAGCTCGATTTTTCCCCCTCAAATCAATAACCTTTTCACCACTAAGTACCTTAACATAACACTATGCCTCCAAGGAAATTAGTTCTTTTAATTCTATTAAAAAATTAATAAAACATGTAATTACATATACTGTAATAATATAAATCAATTTTCTAATTTATATGATAAAATGAATTTTAAGTTATAATTATTATTAATATTTTACATATATTTCACATCTCTCTATATAAAAATATTGATATTTTTATTTCAGATTATATTTTTATTAATTAAATTTATTAAGTTTTTACATGTCTATTAATTATGTATTCTAAGTATATTTCACATAAGCTATTGATTGTGATATCTCTGCTTTGCAAAATTTACCCCTTCCTCAAGGGTTTTTACCCCTTCCTCAAGGGTTTTTACCCCTTCCTTAAGGGTTTATAAGGATTTTGGATCTACTTGTATTCTCCTTCAATCTTCTCATATTCTAAATCCTTTTCATAGGGCATTATGAGGAAGTGAGGTTTCTGGTTAGGCATCAAAACCTATGCTAGGTGCATCATGGAAAGCTAGAAATATATGGTGTTGCTTACCAAAAATGACCCAAGATACAAAATATGAGGTTAAATCTAGCAAGATCTAAGAATATATCTAATATATGCATAATCATGCTTTGATATGCAAATTCATTGGATTACTCCCATTGAAATTATATGATTGGGTGGATCCAAACTAAATGGAACCTCTAGGATAAAACAAAATAAGGGATATCATGAGTCTTTGAATGATGGTGGTATTTTTTCAACAATGCATGGCACTTCATGTGATTTTTGAATGAGAATTATAAATCAAAGAAAGAATATTTCCTAGTTTGGAGGTGCATACCATATAATTGGATGTGTATTTACATAAATATCTCCCAACCTCTTCTAGGGTCCATAAATGTTTATTATGAGGATAAACGGTTTGGAAAAATTCTTTAGATTATGAATGTCCCTTTTAGATGCAAACACTATCACAAATATGGGCATTACATCTTATTAGGGACTATCTAATGAATACCAATGAATTTCCTAAAGTAACCCTTCTAAAAAAAAAGTCAAAGATTATTTTTAAAAAGTCCCCTAAAGAGAAGAACTTTGAGTCCTCGGGGTGCTTCAAATCTTGACCATATTCTTAGATTTGGAATTAGGCTGAGTCTTTCTACTCTCTAAACGGAACTCCAGAGCAAGACAACATTCAATTAAGCATGCAATCACTAAAAGAAAAATCTCATATCCCTCTTAGAATAGTACAAAGCCCATGCAAAAGTCTCTTGAAGAGCACTAATAAAATCCACCACCGTATTATAGCTACTAATATAAGTCATTATCATTGAAATTTGTTTTAGTATAATATGTATATTATGATTTTTTTATTTGAAAAAATATTTCTAATTAAAAGAAAAGAAAAATACAAAATTAAATCGAATAGATTTATTATTTTTATTTCTTTTATTAAATTGAATGGATTTTATTTTTAAATTAAAGCCACATTATGTGTTTTATTATTATTATTTTCTCATTTCAAATTTCATTTCACACCACTATAATATCTCAACCATGTAAATCTATCTTAACCACTAATTTATCAAAATTTCATTCCACACCACTATAATATCTCAACTATCTAAATCTATCTTAACCTCTAATTTATCAAAGAAAAAAGTATAAACTTTTTTAGAGAATATTTACACTCAAAATAAAATCTAAAACTCACTAATTTTGATCTTTTTTAACCTATAATAAATTTGAGATCAAAATAAATCTAAACTAATTAATAAAATAAAATATAACTTTCTAAAAACCTAATATTAAAATTTAAACTTACCAAATCCACTAACAGAGTGATAAGTGATTGGGCGATAGGTTGAATATATTCTCTGTAACCACCTAAAATTCTAAACCAAAAAAATAATATAACATTTAAATTTAAAAAAAAAAAAAATTACATGATTTGATGAAAGGTGTAACCACCCAAAATTCTAAACCAAAAATAATAATATATAAATGATATAAAATAAATAAAAGAAAGCAAACAATTTCCTCTTATTTACGCTATGCTATTAAACCTTTGTATGATTATTTTTTCCGGTGGCTGGCGTTCTCACGTAGAATCTAAGTTCCCAATATGACTTTTTATCTCAATGCTCGACGTTTATTACAGAGAATCTAACTTCTAAAAATTATTGGAAAGGAACGGACTTCGAGACGAGCTAAATGTATAATCATTTAGCTTCAATTTTGAATCTATAAAATTATTTCATTCTATTTATTGAAGCTTCATTTTCTATCAATCAGTTGATTTTTTTTAATTAAAAATATTCGAGTTTTGGTTAATATATTAAAATATTTAATATAATAAATAATATTAAAATATTATTTATATTAATTTTAGCTTTAATAACCTATTATTTATAAACAAATTATTTAATAACAAAATTATAAAATATTATATAAATTAATAATATATTTTGTAATTTTATTCAATACTCTTCTGTAATCTATCACCTTATTAATAGTCTCTCATTAATAACAACCTCCTCACTCATTCGTATGTATAATCATAAAATATTATATAAATTAATAATATAATTTGTAATTTTATTCAATACTTTTTGGTAATTTATCATTTTATTAATAGTTTCTCATTAATAACAACCTTTTCATTCATTTATATATATATATCTAGAAACCAATTTTAATTTAATACATAAAAAAAATTAAATTTAAATTTTATTTTTTATTAATAAATCTTATGTTTAAAAGGTAAATATATTTATTCGACTATTATATGTATTATTCAAATGTAAATGTAACAACTGAGATTAAATGATTATGTTAGACTATAATCTTACATTCACTTATTTTAGCTAGTATGTTTATTATTCAATTGATTTTTTGTTCTTATCAAATAGTTATATATTAGATAATTAGAATGTTGTTAGTATTTGAAAATGTCAAATCATTGATGTTTTTTTATATTTAATAATGAAAAGCACAACTTAAGCTTCTCTGCTTTCTTGCTTCTTCATACATGTCTCTAGTTGTCAAATTAACAAGATCAAACAAACATATAAAATACAATAAATATATGATAGTCCTAAGATCATTGTTGATGTTATTTTTATATGTATTAATTTAAAGATGCTTTAACCCTTTTTAGAATAGTATATGTAGTTTAATCTCCAAATCTATGAGGGTTGTTCATATAGATATTGGACTTAGAAAAACTTATATATACAAAACCGAGTATAAAAATTCCTTACTAAATGTATAGGTGGAAAAAAAACATAAGCATAATTAAAAATAAATAAAATATATGTCTTTGCTTACCTTTTGTGAAATCATGTCGAGAGTCTCAAATTCAAAGAGAAACCATTTATAAGTGAAAAACTAACCAAAAGAAAAACCCTCTTTAAGTGCTTTACCATGGAATTGCAACACTATTGTCCTAAAATGAAATTTAGAGAAAAATACATAGAGAAAATGTATAGTTAAAATATATTTAAATTTTTTAAATAAATATAAATAAAAAAATCAATTAATTATATTATTATATATGAAAAGAAATATACCATCCAAATAATGATAACCATGGATAGTAAGACTTCCCATTGAATAAGGTTGAATCGAAAACCGTTTTTTATTATATTGATATTGATTGGAATCCTGCATTTCCATTAGTATTACGCTAATCCAATGGGTATGTATTGGTAAGAGGGGCTAGATTGTGCATAACTTTTGTGGATAAGAAGACGAGCGGATTTGATTTGTTCGAAAACTCATACTATCGCAAATTCTAGGGACAAACAATTGAAAAAAAATTACACGAGGCTTAAGTGAAGCCTTCCAATTGCACTGCATGGGCATTTGGAATCAAAATAATAAAATAAAAAAACTTTGAGTGAGACTCGCATCAAGATAATATAATAAATCTTTCAAGTTTCAACTTTAAATTTGGTTGGAACACGAACAAATAAACAGAGAGGTTGTGCCTCATATGAGGGTTCGGTTTGAATATAATGGTAAACCTCATCATCATGCATTTCTCAAGGTACATGCATTTTCTCTTGAATTGACTTGATTTTGCCGTTACGGATATGGTAAGCAAGTGTTATATATAAATATTTAAATGATTCTTTATTATGTGGAGATAATTTAACAATTTCTGGAGCGTTAATGTTGTTAAAAAATAATAATAAAACTACCATGAAAGAAAGTTGAAAGAAAGTTTAGAAACAAAAAAAGCTACACTGAAAGTTAGAAAAAAAATAATGAAGCTACAATGGAAGTTAGAGAAATATTGAAAAATGTTGATATTTTTAATATTAAAAAGACTATTTTGGTAAAATTTATGTGATATATTTATGTTTTAAATTGAGATTAAAAATTTGTAATATATAAATATGCTATAGATGTTATTTTATAATTTTTATATAAAAAAAATAAAAAATATTAATTATTTATAAAATGAGATATAGAAAAGTTTGGTTATATGAGAAATTTTATCATAATTATTAAAATAGATTTTTGCAAAAGAGTAAAATATCATCTATAAAATAAGGAACTAGAAAGATTTTATAAAAGGATTGAAAAATGTTGAATTTTTTTAATATTAAAAAGGGTTTCTTTTGGTAAAATTTTTGTGATATATTTATGTTTAAAAATTGTGATATATATGTATGTTATAGATGCTATTTTCTATTTTTTATATAAAAAATAAAAATGATTAATTATTACACAATGAGATATGGAAAAGTCAAGTCATATGAGAAATTTTATCACAATTATTAAAATAGATATTTGCAAAAGAGTAAAAAAATTCTTTCATCTATAAAATAAGGAAGTATGAAGATTTCATAAAAGTATTGAAAAATGTTGAATTTTTTTAATATTAAAAAGAGTTTATTTTGGTAAAATTCATCTGATATATTTATGTTTTAAATTCAAAGTTAAAGATTTGTGATATATAAGTATAGTATAAATGCTACTTTATAATTTTTATATAAAAAAATAAAAATTTTCAATTATTTACATAATAAGATATGGAAAACTCTAGTCATATGAGAAATTTCTATCATAATATTAAATAAAATCTTTGTAAAAGAATAAAAAGGTTCTTTCATCTGTAAAATAAAGAAGATTTTAAAATATTAAATAAAATCTTTGTAAAAAAATAAAAAGGTTTTTTCTATCGGTAAAATAAAGAAGATTTTAAAATGATATAGTAAAAAGTCATTTCTATTATCATTAAAGAATTTTTTTTATAATAATATAAATAATCCATTTAAATATATTTTTAATTTCCAATTTATTACAGGGATTAAATGTTTTGTGATATAAATATTTTTTTAAATAAATATTATAATAAAAATAATTTTTTTCTCAAAAGTTAGATGTCTCCTCATCCTTGAAATTTTCAAATTGATATACATCTAAAATTAAATATAACTATGATTTCAAACCTACTAAATGCACCAATAACTATAACAAACAAGTGTAACATGAGTAGATGAAAATTTCAATACATCATCTGTAACCGCTCACAATTCTAAACGAAAACAATACTATAATAATTATATAACATAAATATAAAAAATCTCCCCATTTTTCCTCTTAGTCAAGCAGTTCAGCTATCAAACCATTGTATGATTATTTGCGTTTCTCACGTAGAATCTAAGTTCGCAAAATAAAAATCGGCTAATTTTTCATCTCCGTGGTTGACATTTATTACAGAGAATCTAAGTTCTAAAAAGTATTGTAAATGACCAGACTTTGAGACATAACTAAATGCGAAAGCACGAAATCTTCATTGAAACTCAACTGTTAAATTTAATTTTAAAAAATGATTAAATTGCATCAGTGAAGTTGTATAATTTCAATAAACTCTTTTTCCGATATGGTTGATCGTGATGCCTTGAATTTCAAAATCACTCATAGAGTGTGATAAATACAATTGAAGATAATTAATATTATTGTATATTAATGGAGAAATAGTTACATTGTTGTAACTTAGCGGTAGTTCTTAGGATATAGAAGTTTGTTTACAACTTCCTACTTATTTGTGATGTACTTATAGTTGTATCATTTGATTAATGAATGCATAGTGTACTCTGCATTGGTGTGCAGTCTCCAGGCACAGTACTCACTTATGAGTTGCAGTTTCTATTCAATTCAGTTTTTATCTTGGTATTAGAACTCAAACTGGGTGAGCCTGATTTTTTTTTTTTTAGAGCCTTAAGTGGCTACAGAGCAGCTACATAGCCTTTGTGGCTATGGTTCCCACAGAAGCTTCAATCCTCACACGAGTAGGTGGACTGTAGTATACACCTCACTCACTGGTCTCAATTTTTTTTTCTTCTAAGCATAGGAGGGTCGGCACGTTTTTCTACCTGACAATCGCGCCGAAAGGTGCAATCAACGCAACCGTTAGGGCCATACCCGCGCCAATTTCGGGAAGTCTCGCACATATTTTATTTGGGTGTAGATATTTGGCTTAGAAAAGCATTGATCTCTCTTTTGGTAGTTCTGCACATGGGATTCGCCCATTTGTGGTGGATCTGAGTCACAGACATTGTTGTCGGTTCTGCACATGGGAATTTCCCGTTTGTGGTGGATCTGAGTTGCAGACACATTTTTTGGTGGTTGTGCACATGGGATTTTCCCATTTGTGGTGGATTTGAGTCACAAACATGATAATTTTTAGATCAGCGGTGGATCTGAGTTACAGTCACAAGATCGTGTCAGATCGGTGGAAGATCTGTGATTAGGATCTAATATGTATTGAGTTCTTGTTAGTGTAGCTTGTAATTATTTAGTTGGCTAGAATCATCGGAGGGTCTAGAATCCAATCAGTCCAGTATGAATAATACCATAGAAATCTATCTCAACGATTCTAGCAAACTCGATGGGTCCAATTTCACCAATTGGAAATTCAAGCTACATACACTGCTTGAGGGAGCAAATGCATGGTCGATTGTTGTAGGTAATGAGCAAAAATCGAATATTGTAATCGGAACAACCGTACTTATACAAGACTGGGATAAGAGGGAGAACAAAGAAAAATTCATACTGAAAATGTCAGTTAAGGATAATATTATCTCACACATCAGAGATGGAAAATCGTCCACTGATATCTGGATGATGCTCAAGAACTTATACCAGACACAAAAAAAAAATGGCATCTTGTCACTCAAAGGCAATTTGTTTTCAATGAGGATGGAGGAAAATGAATCCGATGCTGGATTCGTTGCAAGGGTTAAAGACCTAAAGGATAGATTGGGTGACATCAAAGAGAAGGTGTCTAATTCCGATCTAGTCACAATCACGTTGAACGGAATGAAGGATGAGTATCAGATGTTCATCACAGGGTTGTTAGCAAGGGATAAAACCCCTGCATTTGAAGAATTGACAGGAATTTTGCTACAAGAAGAATAACGACGACAGAATTTAAGACCTCAAAATGACGATCTTGCTCTGATGGTGAAGAGGAGATTGTTTGAAGGGAAGCAACCACAGTAGCAACAACAAGAACAATAACAACAGAGAGGAGGTAACACGTTTCAAAAGAGACCATTTAGAGGTATGTATGAAAACAATTTGTATAGCATTAAATGCTTTTATTGTGGGAAACATGGCCATCAAGATAAGTTCTATTTTAAGAGTCAGACAGATGAAGCGAGGAATAAGCAGAGTAGGCACATAGGATATTTTGTCGATGAAGACCACAGTCATGATCTTCGATTGTTTGTAGTTGATTGTGCTCTTTCAGCTTCTAAGGAAGATGAGGACGACATATGGTATGTTGATTCTGGTGTATCCTCACATATGACAGGTAAGAGAGAGTGGTTTGAATTTCTTGATGAAACTTCGTGCGGATCTAAAATTTATTTAGGAGATGATAGAGGATATGAGATCAAAGGGTATGGTGATATTCTGGCAAGGTTTTCTAGTGGTGACATCAGACATATTAAAAATGCAATGTATGTGCCCAGGATTAAGAAAAACTTGATCTCATGTTGTGTCATAAAGGATAGCATGATGGAAACCGTTGCATCAAGAGTGGGTGTGGGGATCCAGTACAGATTAAATTTCAAAAGCATGCCACAACAAGCCATGGTTGCAACAGGATTGACAACCGAAAAATTATGGCACCAGAGATTTGGTCACCTTAATTTACAAGACCTCATGCTACTTCAAAGAAAAGGTAATGTCAATCGACTCCCTTTTTTTCATATTGTTCAGTTATATTGTGATGGATGTGCATTAGTAAAAATGCATAGAGAATAATTTCTTGTGCATATACATAGAAAGGAAAGAGATATTCTAGAGCTAGTGCATACAGACATATGAGGACCTATGCAGACCAGGTCGCTAGGTGGTGCATATTATTTTCTTCTGTTTACTGATGATTGCAATAGATTCTCTTGGATATATTTTTAAGTAAAAAGAGTTTGAACTTTCAGTGTTTTAAAGTATTTAAAACTTTGGTAGAGAAACAGACAAAAAAATGCATAAAAAGTTCCCGCTCTGATCAAGGGGGAGAATACAGTTTGGGTGAGTTCATGATTTTTTGCAGATATCATGGGATTGTAAAACAGTTTACAATTCCTCATACTCCACACAAAAATTGAGTGGCAGAACGAAAGAATAGAACTCTAGTGGAGTGCACAAGAAGTATGCTTCAAGGTAAGGTTCTATCAAATGGTTTTTGGGTTGAATCCATCAACACTGTTGTTTATTTAAAGAATAGGAGTCATACTAAATTTATCAGCTTTAAAACTCATTTTGAAACATTATATGGATTTAAACCAACAATGAGTCATTTAAGAGTATTTGGGTCAAAAGCCTTTACCAATATACCAAAGGAGGATAGAAAGAAGTTAAACCCTAAAGCCATGAAATGTATGTTTGTAGGATATGACATTGAGTTTAAAGCATACAAGTTATTTAATCTCGTGACTCATGAAATATTTTCTAGTCGAGATGTCATATTTCATGAACAGGTTGAGAAAGGAAAGGAATACAATCATAAAGAATGGCACATTCCATTATTTATGCAAGAAAGTAGTGAGGATGTTATGAAACCAACTCCAAAAATAGAAGAAAAGAGAGATCAACACCTTGGAAACTAGCCACTTCGAGGGGGAAACCTCCAATACATTACATAAATGAACAATTCTTGAATACTACAAATGATCAAAACCTCCTTCTATATATAGGAGTCCATGGGGTCACAATATAATCCTAGCCGACCTAACAATAATAATGTAAGGGCACAATAATAACAATATTGGGGTTACAGGGGTACAACAATAATAATAAGGGGGTTACACTAACAACAATAAAGGACTATACTAGTAATATAGGGACCTAGCATGACCCTCTCCTTCAAAACATTGTTGTTCTCAACGCTTGGGCAGATTCGGATGCTTCTTTGTAAAATTATCATCCTCCCATGTAGAATATTTAGTGGGTAAGTTCTTCCATTTGATGAGATACTCTGAAATTGATCGATTTCGTAGTTGTCGAGTTTTTGTTTCTGTGACTGCTTCAGGTTCCAATATGATTTTTCCTTTCTCATCAAGTTCTGGAAATATTGTTTGAACAGGAAGTTTGTCCCATATAACCTTATTTAAGCATGAAAAATGGAAAATTGGATGCACTCGCGAAGAAGCAGGAAGCTCCAATTTGTATGCCATAGTACCAATCTTTTGCAACACCTTCTAAGGACCATAGTACTTTGGCAATAATTTATTATCCTTCTTAGCTTGTCCGAGGGAAATTTGTTTGTATGGTTGTAGCCGTAAAAATACCCAGTCTCCTACATAAAAACTTCTCTCACTGCGATGTTGATCTGCCTATCGTTTAATTCGATTTTGTACCAAATTTAAGTTATCCTTTAAGAGTTGGAGAACTTCTTGTTGATGGTTTATGTGAAATTCCACTGCTTGAACCCTAGAATTTTCTCTTAAATAAGATGTGATGGACAGTGGATGATATCCATAAAGTTCCATAAATGGGTTCATTTTTGTTCCAGTATGGAAGGAAGTGTTATACCACCATTTAGCGAGAGGTAACCACTTGACCCATTTTTTCTACTTATCAGATACAAAAAAACGAAGATATCCTTCGAAACATTTATTCACTATATCAGTTTGATCATCGGATTGAAGATGATAAGATGAGATATGAGCTATTTGAGTACCCAAACAAGAAAATAATTCCGTCCAAAAATTTCCATTAAAAATAGGATCTCTTTCACTTACAATAATCTTTGGGTTTCCATTTAACTTTTCAATTGTCTCCATAAATGCAGTGGCAACTGTACTTGCTTTAAATGGATGAGATAATACACAAAAAGTGTGCATAATTGGTAAGTCTATCAACTACCACCATGATGACACTCTTTCCTTCGAACTTAGGTAAACCTGTGATAAAATCCATTTAAATCTCCTTCCAACATTGACTTGGAATGGATAAAGGTTTTAAAAGACACAGGGTCTTAATTGTCTCAACTTTATTTTGCTGGCAAACTAAACATTCCACCACCAAATTTTGAATATCATATTTAAGGCCATCCCAAAAAAATTCTTTCTTCACCCTGTGGTAAGTTTTTAAAAATCCTCAGTGTCCTCCTAAAGGAGAAGTGTGCAATTCCAAAAGAATATTTTGTTTTAGTTGGTAATTCTTGTAAATATATAAGCGATATGTGTACCATAAGGAATCATTTTTCCAACTAAATGTATCAGATGTACTAGGATCTTGCTGCAACTTTTGAATGAGTGTCCACACTTCTTTTTCCTTCTTCCATTTATCCCTTGCTTCGATTCTCCAATTTGGTTGGATAATAGAAATGGCACAAAGCAATGCTTCCACCTCTTCATACTTTCTTGACAGTGCATCAGCAACAACATTTAGATTCCCTTTTTTGCGGATGATTTCAAAAGCATAACCCAACATCTTTGTAACACATTTTTGTTGATCTTCTGAAGATATTCTTTGTTCCAAAAAATATTTAAGACTATCATGATCAGTTTTTACCTTGAAGTGTCTTCCCATTAGGTAAGGTCGCCATTTATTTAGTGGATGTAGTATTGCCAACATTTCCTTCTCATAAATAGCTTTCTATAAATACTTTCCTTTGATTGGACGACTTTCAAAAGTAATGGGTCTTCCTTCTTGCATTAAAACATCACCAATTCCATTTTCTGAGGCATCAGATTCAACAATAAAGGTTTTTTTGAAGTCTCACGTAGCTAAGACTGGTGCTAGGCACATTGCCTCTTTAAGATGTTCAAAGGCCTTATTTGCTTCAGGAGTCCATGAAAATGCATCTTTCTTCAATAATGTTGTTAGAGGTGCTGCTATTCTCCCATAATTATTAACAAACTTGTGATAATACCCTGTTAATCTGAGAAATCATCGCAACTACTTTATGGTTGTGGGGAATTTCCATTCCTTAATGGCTTTAATTTTATTAGGGTCTACCTTAACACCCTTGTGAGATACAATATGACCCAGATATTCCACCACGTGTACTCCAAAGAAACATTTGGATGTTTTTTCATATAATTGTTTCTCCTCTAATAGTTTGAGCACCCTGTCAACATGTTGAACATGATCATTCCAAGACCTGTTGTAGATTAGTATGTCATCAAAAAATACTAGCACAAATTTTCTAAGGATGGGCTTGAAAATGGAATTAATTAGCCCTTGAAATGTAAAATTTGCGATGGTAAGGCCAAAAGGCATGACCAAAAATTCATAATGACCCTCATCAGTTCGAAATGTTGTTTTCGGAATATCTTTAGTCTTCATTCTAATTTGATGATATCTTGAATTAAGATCCAACTTGGTAAAATAAACTGCTCCACGTAATTCATCTAATAATTCATCAATCATAGAAATGAGAAATTTTTCTTTGATAGTGAGCTTATTGATCTCCCTATAATCCGGAATCATGCGCCATGATCCATCCTTCTTGTGCACCAATACTGCTAGAGTAGAGAAATAACTTCGACTAGGTTAAATTATACCAGCCTTTATCATTTCTACAATTATACATTCAATTTCGCTCTTTTGGACACAAGGATATTTGTAAAGCCTTATGTCTGGAGGGACACTTCCTGGAATCACATTAATAGCATGATCATGATCACAAATAGGTGGGAGTCCTTTCGGAGTTTCAAACACCTTGGAATGATTGTCCAAGAATTTTTGGAGATCTAGAGGAATAATTGATTTTGATGTTGGAACTTCTAGTGAGCATAATTGGTGCAATTACGCCTCGTTTTTCTTTCTTCAGAAGATTTTTCATGACATTAGAGCTTATTATCTTTCCCGGCTTCCCTACTATACCCCGTAATTCGACTTCCTTTCCTTCCGAAAAAAATTTCAATAAAAGTTCTTAAAAATTAAAAGCTACCGTCCCCAAAGATTGTAACCAATGTACTCCCAGTACAACTTCAGTACCTCCCATTGGAATAGAAATAATTGGTCTATTCAATATATGTTCCCCCATGATTAGCTTGATATTATGGCATTTTCCAGAGAAATTTATAGTTCCTCCATTTGCAACCATCACTTGACATTCCGGTGTTGGGTAAAGGAAACAATTCAATTCCTTGGCTACCTTACAATGAATAAAATTATGGTTACTACCCAAATCAATCAACACTATTACCTTTTTCTTCTTGATCTATCCTTCTATCTTGAGATTTTGAGGAGTGGTAATTCCTTCCAATGCATTATACGATATGGTCGAACTCATTTCTTCTTCTTCTAAGGTTGGTTCTTGGTGTGTATCCTCTTCTTTTGAAGCTTCTTGTTCATTTTCTTCCTCCTCTTCACAATCTACGTAAAATAATTTCTTTTGAGAACACTTATGACCTTTAGTGTATTTTCTATCACAACTATAGAAAAGCCCTTTTGCTATTTTTTCTTCCAATTTTTGTGGTGTCAACCTTGTAGGTTGTGGACGTCTAGGAGTATGAAAACTTCCATCCTTATATATGTGAGTGGAAGGCTTCCTTGTCGCCATAATTTTACATTCAATTTTTCTTGCCAGCCTGAATGCCTTCTCCAATGAATCATGTTCCCAAACGCGAACCTCATGTTGGATATTATCCTTTAAAGTCCCTATGAAGACATCAATCATGTGTTCCTCTGGAATATCAGTTACCCTTATATTCAATTTTTGGAAGTCCTCAATGTGCTCCACCACCGAACCCTTTTGTTTGAGATTTATCAATTAGATAAAGAAGTTTTTTCTCTTTGTATCCTCATAATATGATATCATTTCCTTCGTAAAAATTGACAAAGTGACAATTTTTTTACGGGAGCAAAGCCGTCGATACCATACAAATGTATTTTTTTCTAAATGTAAATTTGCAATGTGTACCTTTTGTGTCATTTGAACATTATTGAGATCAAAATATTGCTCCATCTGTAGTATCCATGTTACAGGATCCTTGCCATCAAACTTCCTCATATCCATCTTTGGAATATGGTGGTTATTCCATCCAAAATTAGAGTTTATGAAATCACGATTAACATTTATTTTGTTCTCATCATGAGTTTCCTCTAGTATCTTTTCGTCGTTATGAAACATTCCTTGTATCAACTTTGTCAAACCTTCCATGTCCGCTTTTAGATCATATTTCATTTTTTCCATGTTGTCTTTCATTTTTTTCATCGATCTTAGCTTCCATGTCATCCATCTTAGCTTCATGCCATCAATCTTAGTTTCCATGCCTTTCTTCAAACCATCCATCTTAGCTTCCACACTTTTCTTCAAAACTTCCATTTCATTTTTTGTTGATCTTTGCGAGAGAAAAATTTGGTGCACTTGCTCTTATAATTTTGACATGTCATGTTGTAGTTCTTCATCTTCATGGGTCATATTAGAGCCTTTTGAAGGCTTAATTGGTGTTGAATTCATTTTAGGGGGGCATTTTAGAAGCCAATACTAATATCTGTTCTACAATATGCCCTTGGAATCAATTCAAACTTATTTTTCAAACAAGATTTGTGCAATTCGAAAAAAAAATACACACCTTTTTCTTTCTTTTAAGGAGCTCGATATTGAAACTGAATTATCTCTGTGATTTATGATATTCAATATCTAAAATTCCGTCCTATAGTAGCCCTCTAAATCTTCTTTCGAATTCCATAGGTCTTTCCTGATTTGGATTCTTCAAGACAAAGTTATGCCCAATCTCCCACAATGACTTAATTATAGACTAGTTCAGTAAAGTGAACTTGTACTGCATGCCATGTGTAATTGTTTCCTCCTTCGACTTTGAAATTGATACACATGAAACTACAGTCCATGTACTTGTGGACACTTTTTACAGAATTCCAATCCAACGCTCAGAGAGAGAGTTATGATGATTTTCCCATGGTCACCTCTTTGAGATGAAATTCCAGAGCCTGAAGCAACCCTAACATCCACAAATCATATCTCCGAAAATATTGCGAACCAAGATCTGAAATTTTTACAGGAGTTTCCTCAGGATTTTGGTTTTTCTCTGTAAAAATTTAAGCTTCTGAACCTTCATAAAAAGAAAGTTATCGTGAAACTTTCAAGATGATATGTTTTAGGTGAAATTCAGGAGCCTGAAAGATCCCTAAATTCCACAGATCATATCTTCGAAAATATTTCAAAACAAGACCTGGAATTTTTACATGATGTTCTTCAGAATTTTGGCTTCAATCTGTAAAAATTTTAGCTTCATAACCTTCCTAGAAAAAACGTTATAGTCAAAATTCCATGCTGACTTGTTTGGAGCAGCGAAACCCTAGAATCCAAAGCTTTGATACCAAATCTTTTGAAACTAGCTCCAAAAAAAGAAGAAAAGAGAGATCAATGCCTTATAAATCAACCACTTTGAGGGGGCAACCTCCAATACATTACATAAATGAACAGTTCTTGGATGATACAAATGACCAAAACCTCCTTCTATATATAGGGTCCATGAGGTCACAATATAATCCTAGCCGACCTAACAATAATAATGTAAGGGCACAATAATAACAATATTAGGGTTACAGGGGTACAACAATAACCATAAGGGGGTTACACTAACAATAATGAGGTACTATACTAGTAATATAGGGACCTAACATGCCCCTCTCCTTCAAAAAATTGTTGTTCTCAACGCTTGAGTAGATCCGGATGCTTCTTTATAAAATTCTCATTCTCCCATGTAGAATCTTTAGTGGTTAAGTTCTTCCATTTGATGAGACACTCTGAAATTGATCGATTTCATAGTTGTCGAGTTATTTTTTCTGTGACTGCTTCAGGTTCCAATATGATTTTTCCTTCCTCATCAAGTTCTGGAAATATTGTTTAAACAGGAAGTTTGTCCCATATAACCTTCTTTAAGCATGAAACATGGAAACTTGATGCACTCAAGAAGAAGCAGGAAGCTCCAATTTGTATGCCATAGTACTAATATTTTGCAACACCTTCTAAGGACCATAGTACTTTGGAAATACTTTATTATCCTTCTTAGCTTGTTTGAGGGACATTTGTTTGTATGGTTGTAGCCGTAAAAATACCCAATCTCCTACATAAAATAATCTCTCGCTGTGATGTTCATCTGCTTGTTGTTTCATTCGATTTTGTACCAAATTTAGGTTATCCTTTAAGAGTTGGAGAACTTCTTGTTGATGGTTGATGTGATCTTCCACTTCTTGAACCTTAAAATTTTCTCTTAAATAATATGTGATGGACAGTGGATGATATCCATAAAGTTCCATAAATGGGGTCATTTTTGCTGCAGTATGGAAGGAAGTGTTATACCACCATTCAGCGAGAGGTAACCACTTGAACCATTGTGTTTGCTTATCCAATACAAAACAAGGAAGATATCCTTCCAAACATTTATTCACTATCTCAGTTTGATCATCAGATTGAGGATGATAATATGAGCTATGAACTAGTTGAGTACCCAAACAACAAAACAATTCCGGCCAAAAATTTCCTATAAAAATGGGATCTTTGTCACTTACAATAATCTTTGGGTTTCCATGTAGCTTTTGAAATGTTTCCATAAATTAAGTAGCAATTGTACTTGCTTTAAATGGATGATATAATGCACAAAAGTGTGCACACTTGGTAAGTCTATCAACTACCACCATGATGACACTCTTTCCTTCAGACTTAGGTAAACCTGTGATAAAATAATTTGAAATATCCTCCAAACATTGACCTGGAATGGATAAAGGTTGTATAAGACTCGGGGTCTTAATTGTCTCAACTTTATTTTGCTGGCAAACCAAACATTCTGCCACCAAATTTTAAATATCAGAGTTAAGGCCATCCCAAAAAAAGTCTTTCGTCGCCTTGTGGTAAGTTTTTAAAAATCCTGAGTGGCCTCCTAAAGGAGAAGTGTGCAACTCCAAAAGAATATTTTGCTTTATTTGGGAATTCTTGAAAATACATAAGCGATATTTGTACCATAAGGAATAATTTTTCCAACTAAATTTATCAGATGTACTAGGATCTTGCTGTGAATTTTGAATGAGTGTCCACACTTCTTCATCCTTCTTCTACGTATCCCTTGCTTAAGTTATACAATCTGGTTGGATAATAGAAATGGCACAAAGAAATTCGTTCACCTCTTCATCCTTTCTTGAGAGTACATCTGCAACAACATTTAGCTTCCCTTTTTTGCAGATGATTTCAAAAGAATAAAAAACATCTTTGTCACCCATTTATGTTGTTGTTCTGAAGATAATATTTCTTCCAAAAAGTGTTTAAGACTATCATGATCAGTTTTTACCATGAAGTGTCTTCCCATTAGGTAAGGTCGCCATTTCTTTACTAGATGTAGTATTGCCAACATTTCCTTCTCATAAATAGCTTTCTGTAAATACTTTCCTTTGATTGGATGACTTTCAAAAGAAATGGGTCTTCGTTCTTGCATTAAAACAACACCAATTCCATTTCTTGAGGCATCTCATTTCACAATAAAGGTTTTTGTGAAGTCTGGTGTAGCTAAGACTGGTGCTAGGCACATTGCCTCTTTAAGATGTTCAAAGGCCTTAGTTGCTTCAGGAGTCCATGAAAATGCATCTTTGTTCAATAATGTGGTTAGAGATGTTGCTATTCCCCTGTAATTCTTAACAAGATTGTGATAATACCCTATTAACCTGAGAAATCCTCGCAACTACTTTATGGTTGTGGGGAATTTCCATTCCTTAATGGCTTTAATTTTATTAGGGTCTACCTTAAGACCCTTCTGAGATACAATATGACCCAGATATTCCATCTCGTGTACTCCAAAGAAACATTTGGATGTTTTTGCACATAATTGTTTCTCCTCCAATAGTTTGAGCACCCTGTCAACATGTTGAACATGATCCTTCCAAGACTTGCTATAGATTATTATTTCATCAAACAACACTAGCACAAATTTTCTAAGGAAGGGTTTCAAAATGGAATTCATCAACCCTTGAAATGTAGGAGTTGTATTGGTAAGGCCAAAAGGCATGACCAAAAATTCATAGTGACCCTCATGAGTTCGAAATATTGTTTTCGGAATATCTGCAGTCTTCATTATAATTTGATGATATCCTTAACGAAGATCCAACTGGGTAAAATAAATTTCTCCATGTAATTCATCCAATAATTCATCAATCACAGGAATGGGAAATTTATCTTTAGTAGTGAGCTTATTAAGCTCCGTATAATATGGACAGATGCCATGATCCATCCTTCTTGTGCACCAATACTACTGGAGCAAATAAATAACTTTGACTAGGTTGAATTATACCAACCTCTAACATTTCTGCAATCATATGTTCAATTTCACTCTTTTGGACACAAGGATATCTGTAAGGCCTAATGTGTGGAGGGACACTTCCTGGAATAAAATTAATAGCATGATCATGATCATGAATAGGTGGGAGTCCTTTGGGAGTTTCAATCACCTTAGAATGATTGTCCAAGACTTTTTAGAGATCTGGAGAAATAATTGATTTTGATGTTGGAACTTCTAGTGAGCATAATTGTGCAATTACGCCTTGTTTTTCTTTATTCATAATATTTTTCATGAAATTAGAGCTTATTATCTTTCCCGGCCTCCCTACTATACCCTATAATTCGAATTCCTTTCCTTCCGAAAAAAATTTCAAGAAAATTTCTTGAAAATTAAAAGCTACCATCCCCAAAGATTGTAACCATTGTACCCCTAGTACAACATCAATACCTCCTATTGAAATAGAAAGCATTAGACTATTCAATAAATATTCCCCATGGTTAGCTTGATATTATGACATTTTCCAGAGAAATTTATAGTTCCTCCATTTGCAACCATCATTTGACATTCTGGTGCTAGGTAAAGGAAACAATTCAATTCCTTCGCTACCTTACAATGAATAAAATTATGGGTACTACCCAAATAAATCAACACTATTACCTTTTTCTTCTTGATATGTCCTTCTATCTTGAGAGTTTGAAGAGTGGTAATTTCTGCCATTGCATTACACGATATGGTCAGACTCAATTATTTTTCTTCTAGCGTTGGTTCTTGGTGTGTATCCTCTTCTTTTGAAGCTTCTTGTTCATTTTCTTCCTCCTCTTCGCAATCTATGTAAAATAATTTCTTCTCAACACATTTATGACCTTTAGTGTATTTTCTATCACAAATATAGCAAAGCCCTTTTGATCTTTTTTCTTCCAATTGTTGTGGTGTCAACCTTGTAGGTTGTGGAAGTCTAGGAGTGCAAACACTTCCATCCTTATAGATGTGAGTGGTAGGCTTCCTTGTCACCATAATTTTACATTCAATTTTTCTTGCCAACCTAAATGCCTTCTCCAATGAATCCGGTTCCAAAACGTGAACCTCATGTTGGATGTTATCCTTTAAAGTCCCTATGAAGACATAAATCATGTGTTCCTCTGGAATATCAGTTACCCTTATATTCAATTTTTGGAAGTCCTTAATGTTCTCCACCACTAGACCCTTTTTTTTTTAATTTATCAATTGGATAAAGAAATTGTTTCTCTTTGTATCCTCATAATGCGCTATCATTTCCTTTGTAAAAATTGACAAAGTGACAATCTTTTACGGGAGCAAAGCCATCAATACCATACAAATGTATTTTGTTCTAAATGTAAAGCTGTAGTGTGTACCTTTTATGTGGTTTGCACATTATTGAGATCAAAATATTGCTCCATCTGTAGTATCCATGTTACGGGGTCCTTGCCATCAAACTTCCTCATATCCATCTTTGGAATATGGTGGTTATTCCATCCAACATTAGAGTTTATGAAATCACGATTAGAATTTATTTTATTCTCATCATGAGTTTCCTCTACTATCTTTTTGCCATTAGGAAACATTTATTGTATCAACTTTGTCAAACCTTCCATGTCCTCTTTTAGATCATTATTCATGTTTTCCATGTTGTCTTTCATTTTTTCATCAATCTTAGCCTCCATGTAATCTATCTTAGCTTCCATGCCAGCTTCCATGCCATCCATCTTAGCTTCCATGCCTTTCTTCAAACCATCCATATTAGCTTCCACACTTTTCTTCAAAACTTCCATTTCATTTTTTTTTTATCTTTGCGAGAGCGAAATTTGGTGCACTTGCTCTTGTAATTTTGACATGTCATGTTGCTGTTCTTCGTCTTCATGGGTCATATTAGAGCCTTCTGAAGGCTTAATTGGTGTTGAATTATTTTTAGGGGGGATTTTAGAAGCCAATACTGATATCTATTCTACAATATGCCCTTGGAATCAATTCAAACTGTTTTTTCAAATAAGACTTATGCAATTCGAAAAAAAATGCACACCTTTTTCTTTCTTTTAAGGAGCTCGATATTAAAATTGAATTATCTCTCTGATTTTGGATATTATATATCTGAAATTTTTTCCTATAGTAGCCCTCTAAATCTTCTTTCGAATGCCATGGGTCTGTCCTAATTTGGATTCTTCAAGACAAAGTTATGCCCAATCTCCCACAATGACTTAATTATAGATTGGTTCAGTAGAGTGAAATTGTATTGTGTTCCACGTGTCACTGTTTCCTCCTTCAGCTATGAAATTGATAAACATAAAACTACAGTCCGTGTACTTATGGCCACGTTTTACAGAATTCCAATCTGACGCTCAGAGAGAGAGTTATGATGATTTTCCCACGGTCACCTCTTTGAGATGAAATTCAAGAGCTTGAAAAAACCCTAACATCCACAGATCATATCTCTGAAAATATTGCGAACGAATATCTGAAATTTTTATAGGAGGTTCCTCAGGATAGTGGCTTTGGTATATAAAAATTTAAGCTTCTGAACCTTTGTAGAAATAAAGTTGTAGCACAAATTCCACGATGACCTATTTTAGGTGAAATTCGGGAGCCTGAAAAAGCCCTAAGTTCCACAGATCATATCTCCAAAAATATTGCAAAATAATATCTGAAATTTTTATAGGAGGTTCCTTAGGATAGTGGCTTTGGTCTATAGAAATTTAAGCTTCTGAACCTTTGTAGAAAGAAAGTTGTAGTGAAAATTCCACGATGACCTATTTTAGGTGAAATTCGGGAGCCTGAAAAAGCCCTAACTTCCATAGATCATATCTCCAAAAATATTGCGAACCAAGATCTGAAATTTTTACACGATGTTCCTCAGAATTTTGGCTTCGCTCTATCAAAATTATAGCTTCTAATCCTTCGTAGAAAAAACTTTATAACGAAAATGCTACGATGACCTGTTTGGAGTAGTGAAACCCTAGAATCCAAAGCTATGATACCAAATGTTATGAAACTAGCTCCAAAAATAGAAGAAAAGAGAAATCAACACCTTCGAAATTAGCCACTTTTAGGGGGAAACCTCCAATACATTACATAAATGAACAATTCTTGGATGATACAAATGACCAAAACCTCCTTCTATATATAGGAGTCCATGGGGTCACAATATAATCCTAGTTGACCTAATAATAAAAAAATATAAGGGCACAATAATAACAATATTGGGGATACAAGGGTACAATAATAAGAATAAGGGAGTTACAGTAACAATAATAAGGGACTATACTAGTAATATAGGGACCTAACAGAGTATTATCAGCAGCAGGAGCAGAAAGAAGCAGAAACAGGTGATGTAGTCAATAAGGCAATGTCGTACAAGTCTGAAGTAGACAGATTTAAGGTGGGTCCTCTACCGAGAAGAACATGTAGGTAGACTCAATTACCAACCAAATTGAAAGGCTATTCTTTAATGAAAAGTATTTTAAACATTGTATAGCCCACAAACTATAAAGAAGCAAGTCAATATGATGAATTGAGGGCTACAATGAATAAAGAAATTAAATCAATTACTAAAAACCATACTTGGGATCTAGTTGAATTGTATGAAGGAAAAACACCCATAGGTTGTACGTGGATGTACAAACCTAAAGTTAATGCAGATGGGAGTATAGAGAAGTTTAAAGCTAGACTGGTAGCAAAGGGTTTTTCACAGCAAGAGGGAATAGATTTTGATTAAACCTTTTCCCCTGTAGCCATACTGAATACCATTAGAATGTTAATTTATTTAGCTACAAAATATCAGTGGAAGCTACACTAGTTAGATGTTAAGTCTGCATTTTTGAATGGTGATTTAAAAGAAGAGATTTATTTAGTCCAGCCTAAAGGGTTTGTCAAAGAAGTGCATGAACATCTATTTTGTAGGTTTAAAAAGGCATTATATGGTTTAAAACAAGCACCGAGATCGTGGTATGAGAAGATCGATTCATTCTTCTTACATCATGGTCTTCATAGGAGCATGAATGATCCAAATCTATACACTAGGTATAATAAATAGAGGAAGATTATTTTGATTTTTTTGTATGTGGATGATATGATTATAATAGGTAATGCAGATGCTCTGATCAAAGAAATCAAACTTTAGATGTTACAAGTCTTTGAAATGAAATTTACCGAAAATTTCTATTATTGCTTGGGTCTGGAAATATGGAGAGATTCTGGACATAATTTTACTACTCAAGGGAAGTATGCCAAAAGTCTTCTTGAAAAAATCAGGATGGAGCAGTGTAAGTCAACATCAACACCATTGCAACAGAATCTAAAGTTGTGCAGTGACGATGGCACTAAGGAGGTGGATGCCACTATGTATAGGAAACTAGTTGGTAGTCTGATATATCTTACTACAACTAGACCAGACTTAGCATACTCTATTAGTGTGTTGAGCCAGTTCATGTCTAATCTTCTCAAAAGTCATTGGGTGGAAGCAAAAAATTTGTTGAGGTATCTTCGTGGTACTAGTGATTATGGTATTTTATACACTGACACATCTGATGTTACTTTAGCAGGTTTTTCAAATTCAGATTGGGCAGATAACTTGGATGATCAAAAATCCATCACAGGTTATGCATTCAGCATTGGATCCGGGGTCATAGCATGGAGCAACAAAAAGTAAATTACTGTAGCTTTATCTTCAACTGAAGCTGAGTACCAAGCATTGTGTGTAGCTACATGTGAAGCTATCTACTTGAGAAGGCTTCTCCATGATGCAAGAGAAGAACAGAAAGAAGCAACTACCATCAAAAGTGACAACCAGAGTACTATTATGCTAGCATACAATCCAGTGTTTCACAAAAACACCAAACACATTGATACTCAGTTCCATTTTGTAAGAGAAAAACATTAGTCAAAAGAAATATTTGTTGAATACTGTAAATCTTATGACAATATGGCAGAAATTTTTACTAAGTCTCTTGGGAGGATAAATTTTGAATTGTTTAGATGGATGTTAGGAATTCAGGACAATATTTTCTCCATTAAGGGGGAGAGTTGAAAATAATTAATATTATTGTATATTAGTGGAAAAATGGTTACAATGTTGTAACGTAGCTCCTTAAGTTAGGATTAGTTCCTAGGATATAGGAGTTTTTTTACAACTTCCTACTCCTTTGTGATGTACTTATAGTTGTATCATTTGATTAATGAATGTAGAGTGTATTCTCCATTGGTGTGCAATCTCCAGATGCAGTACTCAATAATTGCAATGGTTGATTATTTAAGTAATGGTTTTAGATTTAAAATATTTATTATGACTACATCTCAGAAATATTTGTATTAAAAAAGCCTACCAGCTTAACCATGAAGCCTGATAATACTAATGTCTAAAAAATTGAACCAGTAACCTTAACCTTTCAATAATAAAAATACCTAAAAAAAATAATTAATTTTGTTATATAGTATAATTCTTTTAAATTTATATAACTATTTTTATTTACTTACCCCACATTTTATTTTTAGCCATAAAGATACAACCAAACGTGCATTTTCTATAATAAATCATTAAGATCCAGCCAACATCTATTCTTTATCTACCGAAACGCCATAACTGAGGAACGTATATTTTAAATAATTATAATATTCTCATGGATTAGGTACTGCTAGTAATGGCTGAAAGACTACTTGAATAGATTGGGAAAACTAGCATTCAATAATAAAACATTTGATAATTTTTTACGCTGTGTAACGAAATTATTAACCGAACTCAAGGGGCTGAATATCGTCCTTTTCTGGAATAGTTTTATTGGTTAAAATTGTTTCTTTTTGTCCATATTATAAGAAACATCCCTCCACAGCTTCCGGAGAAAATAGCTTTGAGTGCACGAGATTTCAGTATTATTATTATTATTATGGTGAACACTACCAACTACTCATATTGCTTAATGTATGTCCAAAGCTGCTTTCACGAGGTCTTTGTCTTGAGATCGTTAATGCTCCTCCCTTTTGATATATAAAAACACTTCGTGGTTATATAAATAGTTTCATAGTGACCCCTACCCAAATATGAGGATTTGGAGAATCCTTCTCAGATTTGGTTTTTGGCATTTTAAGGACAATTAAAAGCTTAGTTTTAGGGCTAGGGTTGGATAATTGGGCATATTGTAGTCTGGATCATGAATATGGAAGATAATACAAGTTTGGAAGAATTTAAGGCTGTCAAAGTCTTGGGACGCGGAGCCATGGGCACTGTATTTCTGGTTATTGATGAGAAGCGATATGACAAAACATGGTTGGCACTCAAAGGGATAAGCAAATCTGCGATGATGGAAAAAGAGGATGGGCCAAGGAGGACAGAAGCAGAGTTCGACATTTTGTGTACTTCATCTTCATTGCCCTATCCATTTCTGTGGCCATTTCTGGGTCGACTGGAGACCGAAAAAATTATTGCATTCTTAGGAGAATATTGTCCTCGAGGTGATCTCAATAATTTGAGACACGAACAACCTGAAAAAACATTTTCAGAATCTGTTATCAGGTAAGAAGCTTGCGTTGTTTTTTACTCTGTTTATTATATCAACGAGTTATTTTTAATGTAAATATCGGCAATCTTCTATATATATATCTGATCAGAAGGGACATCGCTGATCCCTGAAGTATGAGAAAGATTGCATTTTTCAAAGTTTGGAAAGGCAATTTCCCATGTTTACCAGCTATCTGTAATTAGAAATAAACAACAATAGATTGGATGCAGTGGTGTAAGGACTTCAACTCTGTAATTAATAGTTTTTATGCTTTCATTCCACGATGGCTAGTTACAGGCCCACCATAGTGGTGTAAGGAATTGAACTCTGTCATTAATAGTTTTCATGCTTTCATTCCAGGATGGCTAGTTGCAGGCCCACCTCCTGGTTATGGGTAAATCATTTCCTTTTCCATTACTCCACAGTTTAGTTTAGGTGTAAGATTTGGGTTGTTTTTTGGGCTAATGGTTATTGTATCTGGAGTAGCTTAATATTTATAATGATTTAAATTTTCAAAGTTTTTATATATAAAATTTATTTTTAAAAAGATATTAATATTTTATATATGTTTATTTTCTTTCTTAATTTTTAAATGATCATTTATCAATATTATTTTAAAATATTTTGTTAAATAGGTTGATATAATAATTATTATAATATTTTGTTAAATAGGTCTTGAAAAAGATCATTTTTCTTATAAATTAAATTACATCAATATTATAACAATTTTACCATATAATCAAAATAACATTATTCTAAATTAGTTTTTAAGTTTAAAATATATTTTTGAAATAAATTTTAATTAAAAAAAATTATATATATTTTAGTATATATTATTGTTACTCTCAATTTAGCTATTCTTAGACCTAATTTCTAACCTATTTGAATTCCAATATTCAAGTTACCAACATTGGTTTATTCTAAAAACTCGATACACATATTCTCTTTGATATTTTTATTTTTAATTTAATTTATCTAATATTTTAAAATTAGATTTATTTTTTATAAATTATTAATAAAATATAAAAAAAAATTCCAAAATTTTTTATTTTTTATTTTTCAATGTACACAAGTTTTCAATCATCTGACTCTTGATTTGTGGTGGTTCCCCAAGTTTTATTCAACGGAGATCGTAATAGGATTGGAGCACCTAATCAGTCCCCACTAATCGGAAAAGTTCTTGCTAAAAGCCACCCATGAAGCGGATGTCTTGATCACTCACTATGGTCCTTGGGGGACCATGGAGTCTAAATACATCTCTGAAGAAGAGCTCAGCTACCTGTGAAGCAGTATAATGTGTAGAAATGGCAAATAAATGAGAGTACTTTGTTAGTCTATCAACAACTACAAAGATACAATCCTTACCCTGAACTGTCGGTAGGCCGATGATGAAGTCCATAGAGATGATTTCCCACTTCCCATCCGGAATAGGTAGTGGCTGCAATAACCCGACAGTGTGGGTGTGTTCTCCCTTGTTTTGCTGACAAATGATGCACCCTTTGACATGTTGGAGCACATCCTCCTTGAGACCCTTCCATGAGAATCTCTCTCTTATGGCCCTATAAGTCTTTGTGAAACCTTGATTCTGGCAAGTGGGGAATCATGTGATGCCAATAAGATCTTCTCCTTGAGCTTGGAATTATTAGCCAAGAAGATCTGGTCCCGGTAATAGATGATCTCATCGATCACCATAAACCTCTCATCCAATACCACCCCATCAGGTATCTCACATGCAAAGTCATCTTTGGAATACTCAACTAAAAGTTGAGCCTTCCAATCTGCATCCATGCCCCTCAAAGACAACGTTGTAGGCCTCCTGGATAGAGCATAAGCTACCACATTGCTCTTCCCCTTGACATACTCTATGTCAAAATCATATGGTTGGAATTTTCTCACTCACTTCTGTTGTCTCTCCTGGAGTTGCTTCTGTTCAAGGAAGAATCTAAAACTTTTATGGTCAGTCTTCACCTTGAACTTATTCCCCACCAAGTATTACCAGAATTTGGCTAATGCATGCATGATAGCCAACATTTCTTTATCATAGATGGGGTATAACCTTTCATGAGGAAGCATATTCCTGCTCTCAAAGGCTATAGGATGCCCTCCTTGCATCAAGACTGCTCCAATCCCTTCACCTGATGCATCACATTCTAGAGCAGAAGGTTGAGAAAAATCAGGCAAAACCAAAACAGGACAACTACTCATTACCTCATTGAGCTTGTCAAAATCCCTCTGCATTGTAGGTGTCCAATGGAAAGCTCCCTTCTTTTTCAAGTCTATGAGTGGTGCTGCTAGCTGTGAAAACCCTTTCACAAACTTCCAGTAATAAGTGCATATGCCCACAAATCCTTGAAGTTCTGTGACATTTCTGGGCTCAGGCCAATCCCTAATAGCCTGGATCTTTTCCTCATGTACCCTCACTCCATCCACTCCTATGATGTGCCCCAAATACAACATCTCTGTGAGGCCAAATTCACATTTGGAGATCTTGGCATAGAATTGCTGCTCCTTGAGGATATGTAAAACTGTCTCAATATGTTGCAAGTGCTCCTCCCCAGTGCGGCTGTAGATAAGAATATCATCAAAGAAGACCAATACAAACTTTCTCAAATGACCACAAATGATGTGGTTCATGCAAGATTGGAAAGTTGCTGGGGCATTGGTCAATCCAAAGGGCATCACCAGAAACTCAAAATGCCCATAATGGCATCTGAACGGTGTCTTGGGGATATCTTGCTCCCTTACCTTGATTTGATGATACCCGGATCTCAAATCAATCTTGGAGAAGTATTTAGATCCCCTCAACTCATCCATGAGTTCATCGATCCTGGGTATAGGGTACCTATTCTTCATGCTCTTCTTGTTCAAGGCTCTATAATAAATGCACATTCTCAATGTGCCATCCTTCTTCTTTACCAATACCACTAAAGAAGCAAAAGGACTAGTATTAGGCCAAATGTGTCCTAGAGCTAGCAGCTCTTGGATGGCCCTCTCAATCTCATCCTTATAAGCCTTGGGGTTCCTATAAGGAGTGGTGATTACTGCTTGGATCCCTTGTTTCAACTTAATAGTGTGTTAAAACCCTCGGTTAGGAGGTCTCCCTGGTGGGATATCTCCAAATACTGTAGAATACCGATCCAAAAGAGACTGAACATCTGGATGCACTGGTGAATCCTTGCCCCCTACTTCTAATATATGCAGCTCCATTTCCCATTCTACATCTCCTCTGCACAGATCTGCTTCCATCCTGTGTGCTGAAACCACCTGAGGGGGGTATGTGTTCATGCCCTTGATCTTTTGATACTAACCACTCTTCTCTTATGTCCATTCCATCTCCAAATTTTTCCAATTAGTGGTAACTCCCCCAAGAGTGATCAACCACTGGACTCCCAATATGACATTGGTGTCTGGAATATATAATATAAAGAAGTGATCTGTCAAGGTGTAGGTTCCCATGGTAATGGATAGTGTCGGAACATACTTGACACACTGTAGGGTTATGGCTCTTGGGACCAAGACTGAGAATCCATCAAACTCCTCCATGTGGATCCCTCTCCTTTGTACGAGCTGTGCATCAATAAAATTATGAGTTGCTCCACTATCTATTAGTACAGATACTCTTTGCCCCAAAATAGTACCTCTTACCCTCAAGGTTAGATATTTTGGAACCCCTCTTAATGCTGCAATAGCTCCTCTTCTTGGAGCAAAGTCTTCTATGGATGGTACAATGTTGTCCCCTCCCTTGGAGAAGGTCTTAACATAATGTGATTCTCCTGCAACACCTTCTTCCTTCAAATCATGAACAAGGATTGTCTCCCTTGGCCCTGAAGAGGTCTCTTGCTGCAGTAATGTTCTTGCCCTAGGCAAGGTGTACTGTAAGTCCCTAGCTTTCTCCATAGCTTCAAGGAGAGTAGTTGGTTTAGTAGACTTGATCAACCCCTACAATGGTTCAGCCACCCCATTAATAAACATACATACCTTCCTACTCATATTGAGGTTGGATACCATCACTGAAAGCTGCAGATATTCAGCAATATAGTCTTCAAGATCTCCTTCCTGCTTGAGCTTGGTTAATTTGACAAAATGGGCTTCCGGGTCTCTTGGATCGAATCTCTCCACTAACCTCTTGGTGAAGACTGAATATGAAGTGATATGATGATGCCCAAGTGTGGTCAATCCATGAAACCACCATTCATGAGCCTCCCCCTCCAAGTGCAACGCAGCTGTGATGGCTTCTATTTCAGAAACCTTGTTGAGCTGAATGTAAGTGTCCAACTTCTCCACCCAAGCCTTGGCTATACACTTATGTGTTCCATCATAGATGGGTAAGAAGAACCTCCCCATATTGCGCTGTAGATCTGAACCTTGCATACAATCATCCTCCTTTTTATGAAGATTAACTCTCCTTCCATCCTTGATCCAACAAAACTCCTCAAAACTCAAGTGTTCTTTGAGCCTTTGAGGTTGGGATTCATATTCCTCAAAATAATTTCCTAGGGTTTCCTCCATATTTCTTCCAGATAGAAATGAAGGCATGGTAGAGCGTTGTGATGCAGCTGAATGCTCCATGCCATATGAAGTGATGGTATTTTCCTCATGGAAAAACCCTATAGAATCTCCTTTATGCCTCATCTCATTGAGGTCCCTTGCAATGTTCTACAGGGTCTGAAGTAGGAGTTTTGAAATATCTTCCTCCTCCATGTTGAATATATATTATCCCCACAAAATGAGCCAAGATCAGAGCTCTCATACCACTGTAATATTCCTTTTAGGGAATTTCTACAATAAGTTCAATGGAGATGCTGTATAAGGAAAACCATGCAACATAAATGAAAAAAATGAATTGGATCCTCTTATATATACTATATGTAGCTTAAGTATGAAATGGCATAAAAAAAAAATCATCCTAGCTACATTAAACAAATCTCCCCAACTCATATGTGTTCAAAAGCATCCCAAACCCATGACTTCACACAATAGAATTTCTGAAGACTGCAACAACGTAATTTTCATTAGGGATTCTACAGAAAAATATGATTCAATATAGATCTGGAGCTTTCATTAATCATAGAATCATAAATGGGAGGTTTGACCTCTTTTACATGCACATTAGAACACCCCAGCAAGGGTTTCCGGAAAAATATTAATATAAAATGAAGTACTGTAGAAAATAACATAGTCCACTGCAACTATGTATTAGATAAGAATAAATATAAATGAAAAATACATAAAATGGCCAAAGGCCCTCCTTAATAGACTTTCTGGAGTGAAATGGACATCTCCTCCTCCAATACAAGCACAAAACCAAAGGGTTTAACCCTGCTACTGCTGCTCCTGCAGAAATGACGTAGTTATTGGAAGTGACTATGTTGTAGATGATAAGGACTAAATGACCTCAAGTCAAATTATGGAAAATTAGCTCAGGATCTTCCCTTTTTATCTCTTAATCAAGCTGAACCAAAGGTGAAGATGGAATTCCCGCATGAGAATCCTTTGCACTAAACAGTGTTGCAACTACAGCTAAATAGCTGAAGCTTGCAAGTAGTCAAAAGACAAAACATAGATGAATAATGAATGCATTCCTTGCTACTATCTGCTTCTTCTTATCCTTGGTGAGCCTCCTCACCCAGGATCCCACTCATTAATGAGGTGACTTCCTAGAAAAGATTCCCCTTTCAAAATTGCGCTGTCCTTGTGGGTTTCACGTGCATTGTCCCTCTTTCACACCAAGGTGGCTTTATTTCCCTCCTAACCTGATCCCTTTTCACACTGGGATTTTTTTTATTGTCTTTCTACACTTCTACTGCAAAAATGGAGCAATTATAATATTCCAACTAGCAGTAGCTAATTGTGAATATTACAAATATTCAAAATGTGATTTTACAATCCTTGAGAATTCCAGGACTTGCTAGGAAGTCGAGACACCTTAACTTCCATTGATGGTGATGTCGGGTTCTCGTACCTTAGGTGAGGTCTCTAAACTGAATCATATTTGGTTTCTCTTGAAAAATCCTTTTCCTTGCATGGTTTTATTCGATGTAAATTTATTCTTGAAAGATTTTTGGTATTTCAGATGTAGTCTTCCGAACTTTCGAGATCTAGTTTCTGATCGGATTCAAGATTCTATTTCAGATGATTTATATCCATGCAAGGCTTTGGTATCAAAATTGGGTTTGGAATGTGTATCTCTCATAGAGTCATAGAATTGTGAGGTTGATCACTTCAAATATCATCTTTGGCTGAAGAAATCGTCTCTATGTGATTCATTTCATAATAAGCTACTCCTAGTTTTTCTTGTGAATTATATATTGCGAGTCATGTTCTTTGCCACACCTAAAATCCTCTTGAGTGCTAACAAATGCATGAATGATTTTTCAAATCAAATTATTCTTTATTCACTATATATTTACTAGTATCATGTTCTTGTTGTACCGACATTACTTTTCACTTCTTTCAATGGTTACGATGCTAGTGCAATGTGTTTCCAGTTATAGGGAAATAGTTTGTTATATTTATCATGTGAGGAAGATGATTCATCTGTTCAAGGATTTCGTAAAGATGTTCAAACTAATATATCTTTGTTTTCTTCTAACTGAGAATCTATTGCCATAAACGATCCATTTGATCATAATATTAACTGTCATCTGTTCTATCATTTTTCCACCAATATATCTCATGACAATTGTTTCACATCAATTAATCTATATGGTTTTCCTCACTATTTGAATACTTGTCAAGTAGCTTAGGCACTTCATCCTTTGTTGTTGGTTATGCCATGCCCTCACTATCTTGGCATGCCTACCGAATATGATCTGTTCCATTTTACCTCACAAGATTTTCATCTTGATCCCGCACTTTTAATTGCAAATTCATTTTTCAAATATTTCAAGATTTTCAAGAGGATTGTTTCAAGTTTCATGATGTAATCGCTGAATGGTTTGAGCAATCTTACCTAGAAAGCTCCATTGTAAATAACAAGTTTCAACCTCTTCTCTTGTTTGTTAAGGAGTATAGTGTAGATGAAGATACATTTGCAGGAAGCCCCCGATATTTGTCTTCTTACGGTTTTCAGAAAAAAATACTTTATGTACATCATACATCATGCTTGGGCCTTCACATGGGTCTAATGATATCTATATTAACAGGGAACATGAAAATCATACATGTGTTATACATTATTATTTCCCAAATAACACAATCATGCACATTATAACATGATATAATGTGTCATACGTTATTATTTCCCAAATAACAAAATCGTGCACATTATAACATGATACTCTATCAATTACCGTCGCAATTTTTCCATGGCACTATTTTACTTTCACATGTTTTTCTTGTTGCCATTAAGCTAACCATGCTTAATCTCATCAATGACACTAATCATAAATATACATTGTTAAAAACAAAAAATATTCACTTTCAAATTAATCTTAGTTTCATGCATATAATGTTGTCATGCATACAAGTATATATAAATATTCATTAATGCGTATATATCAATAATGATTAGGGTAACAGTCCCAAACATTTCCATTTCCCACAATGTTTTGTTACCAACAGACAGACACGTGAAGTAACTACTTGTTCACAAATTGCAATAATCTTTAATCAAAACCAATTCATGCATATGGTTTTATGAGTTAGTCATACAACACTAACTAATCAATGCCGCTAAAAATCTTAATGCATCCATGACACAACTCATTCAAAAACTAATCATTATAGTCAAGTCTCATTATTTGACCCATTGTATTGTTTTTAAAATCTGAAAGGGTTCATTCAATTTCATTTTAAACACTCTCATCCTCTTCAAGGACTTTCCCCGTCTTTTGCATTCATGCATTAGTTTCACATCCATCACTATATGCATTCATCATTTTTTTCAAGTAGTGCATGGTAACTTTAGTTATGTTCACTAAATGTATGAGTAATATGTCATATACCCAAATGTTAATAGTCAACTGTCACTTTCACTAGTGAGTACTCAAGTTGTTCATAAGTACAACAGAGGATTTATTATTTTCTCACTTTCACTAGTGAGTACTCAGGATGTTCATAAGTACAACAAAGGTTTTATTGTCTTTTATCCTGAACAAGATTCCAATGTTATGAAAACCGTTTTGTAACAACATTTATTACTTTTTACTCTTCAATTTAGTTATAAACATGAGCCACACATCTCACGTCAAGAGTAGACTACTGAATATATCATTCAATATGTAGATTTCTAGAATCATATATCAATCAATATGTAGTTTTCTAGAATCATACCTTAACTGATGTCCATTAGTAGCATAACTCAATTTCTTTTGGCTTAACAAATCCCAAAGGCAGCAGTGCTGCAACCTTTAGCTCTGATACCACTTGTAACATACACCGATATCTTCACATGGAAATGCAAGGAGTTAATTTTTTTTTTAATGCAACTTACCCACGATAACGATCCAAATCATTATTAAGTATTCCTTACTCATCATTAGATAGAATGTACACCAGTTCATAGTGTAACTTTAGTATAAGAATAGTAAGTTGCTTAACCATTAGCAACCTTTATTGTAGTACATTAACATAAAATTGTATGATGTAGCTTTGCATTCATTTCATTATTGATGTAGCCTTGCATACTTGAAATTATGAACATCACAAAAAGAAAGGAATCAACATCATCAATTTGACACAATAATCCATCACATCATTGCACACCAATATACCTTGGAAACCCCGTAGGGTGAAAACTAGAAACGTTTAATTTTATTATTAAATTCTCATCAGGGTGTTTAGCCCTCTCTCAATGGCTTATAAGGGATACCATCCCTTAACCATCGTTATAAATCTTACAAGGAAATATACAAATATCTAGCTTAAATCCATTACAATAAATATGATAGCATTTACCCTCTAGAATTCTTATATTCATATTTTGGTGGCATGGATGTACCTACAATGTACCAATGCACAATGGACCATCTTGTAGCTCACACTCATCTACATGAACCATCACACCCATCTGCATAAACCATTACTCATTTACCTGCCACCATGTTAAGTGTAATATTTTTTTTTCATAAGTCACCATCGCTTCCTATTTTGATGTCATCAACAAGATTTTATAGCATGATTAGATAAAGCCTTAACCAATAAATCATTAATCTTTAAGTGATCCATTAACACTTATTCATGTGCATACATGAGACATGATTACAATATCACAACATGCTTTCTTCTAACTTCTCTACCTTAGTGTGAGCAAGTATTTATCAATTAATATCAAATAGTTCCCACATGATTATGAAACTTCTCACACATGCTTATATTCGTACAAGACAATTCACTAGCATGGTCCATGAATTCCTTTAATGGAAAATGACACAATGTGCATTCGTGTTATTTAAACTTTAGCAATAGAATCCAACCCTTCAACTATTGTTTTTGGTGCTAAATCTAACATGATGAATGTTGTTTCTATGCATACAATGCACAAAGTTTCTAAAATAATTTCCCAAAAGAATACTTAACCCAAAAGAGCATGCAAACACATGTTCCCTTTTCAAGGAAATATAACATAATAGGAATGCAAGGACATGGTTTCTTTTTCATAAAACTAATGAAATAAAACATGATAATACATGTCTTATTCTCCAAATGTCATACCAACATTACCCATATATATATTTCAAGGAACCAAAACATTACTTTAGTTTTTGTACATGTAATTCATCTTCTTTTCCAAAGAGTCTTTTCCAATGTAGGATAACAAAACATGTTATCATTTCCCACATACAAATGCATATTCTTTCCATGAAATCTAATAAAAGTATTGCGGGAATATACATTATATTATTCCAAAAGAAAACTACCATAAATTAACATAATAGTTAAATGTTAGCATAAAGATACTCACATATTTTTCCTAAGATTAAGATAGCTCAGTATTTCTTTTATCCACGCAAAGAACATACCTCTATAACACAATGGCTATTCTTGGTGCATGCAAGACAGATAACTCTCCCTCTTTGTGCATGCAAGAGAGATAGCTCTCTCTTTGTGCATGCAAGAGAGATAGCTTTTCCTTTAATGTAGGAAACACATATGCTCTTCTTAGAATTCTATCATCACTAAATACTATTTTAAGGAAAAAGATTAACATAATGCCAATCTTTTCAAGAGATTATTCTTTTTAAGAAAATTAACATAGTAACTTTCCTTATGTTTTTTACCATGGTATATCTAAGAGATTAGCATAATACCAATCTTTTCGAGGGATTATTCTTTTTTCAAGAAATTTTAGCTAAATAACCACATACTCTTTTTCAAGAAAATCACATGGCTAATTATTTTTTACATAAAGATTCCTATGCATGCCTACATATCATGGCACAAGGACTACTGGTATAAAAATACACAATCATACATATTAAGTAAAACCACATTTTACTCTATATTTATCTCTTTTAGTTGCAAGATTCACATGCAAGAATTATTTTAAAATATATATATTAGTTAAATTTTCACGCATGCATGCACATGTTTCTTTTTCAACAAACCAAATTCCTATCTCCTTTTAAGGAAACTTCAACACAACAATGGTATTTTTAAGTACATGGAAAAGACATATCTTTTTTAAAAAACTTTAATTTAACTGTTATTTACTTTGTAGGCATTCTATTTTCCATAAATGTGATAACTATTGTTTCAAGAAAATAAAGATAATAATACTTATCTCTTGAAACTCATTATTCAACCTGGATTAGAGATGCGTTGCCTTCCTTCACAGACGCACATTTCAAGTTTAGAATTAACTTCATTGCAGCTACTAAAATCCATAAAACAGAATTACTTATCTTTTTAACATTTGACTCCACTGTCAACAAAGGTTGTCTGTAAGAATCCATGTTCACAGTTCTAAACTCGAGTCTGCCAATGTTTAAACCACGAAGATGTTGCTCTCATTTAGGTCCGCTATTGCTCATCCCAGTATGCTGGTCATTCCTCATTATCACCTCGGGATTAATGCAGAAAGCATGCCACTGGAAACTGCAAATACTGGCGATATATCTTTGAACCTAGGTTGTCTGTAAGAATCCATGTTCACAGTTCTAAACTCGAGTCCACAAATGTTTAAACCACGAGAAGTCGTTGCTCTTGTTTAGGTTCGCTATTGTAGTGCTCATCCCAGTATGCCGGTCCTTCCTCATTATCGCCTAGGGATTGATGTAGGAAGCATGCCACAAGAAACTGCGAATACTGGTGATATATCTTTGAACCTTGCTCATTCGGCTAATATCAAATTGTTGGCTATCTTTGGTGAAACTCCAATCGAAAACACCCTCTTCAATACGCAACACATATTTGTTTTCAACCGATTCAAGAATTCGTTTTTCAACCAATCCTTGATAAAACAGTTAAAAAGACAATAACTTAATATTTATTTACCATGTGTAAATATATAGGGTTGAGTAGATATGTTACAATAGGGAACTAGGAAGATTTTATTATTGAAAAATGTTGAATTTTTTAATATTAAAAAGAGTTTTTTTTTTTGAGTAAAATTCAAGTAATATATTTATGTTTTAAATTCAAGGTTAAAAATTTGTCATATATAAGTATAGTATGGATGTTATTTTATAATTTTTATATAAAAAATAAAAATTATCAATTATTTACCTAATAAGATAATTATAAAAATCTTTGCAAAAGAATAAAAAAAAATTTCATTTGTAAAATAAAAAAGATTTTAAAATAATATAGTAAGAAGTTATTAAAGGATTTTTTTTTTAATAATATAAGTAATCCATTTAAATTTATTTTTAATTTCCAATTTATTGCAAGGATTAAATGTTTTGTGATATAATTTTTTAAAAATAAATATTGTAATCAAAATAAAAATTTCCTCACAAATATCTCCTCATTCTTGAAATTTTTAAATTGATATACATCTAAAATTATTAATAAAATTAAATATAACTTTTATTTCAACCTACCCAATGCACCAATAACTACAACACCTGTCACATGAGTAAATGAAGATTTCAATATATTATCTGTAACAGCTCACAATTCTAAACCAAAACAATACTATAATAATTATATAAAATAAATATCAAAAATCTCCCAATTTATTTTTCCTCTTATTCAGGTAGTTCTGCTATCAAACCATTGTATGATTATTTTTCTCCGTCGCTGGCGTTTCTTACGTACAATCTAACTTCGCAAAATAAAAATCGACTAACTTAACTTTTCATCTCCGTGGTTGACGTTTATTACAGAAAATCTAATTTCTAAAAAACTATTGAAAAAGACCAGACTTCGAGACCTAACTAAATGCGAAAGCACGAAATCTTCATTGAAACTCAACTATTAAATTTAATTTTAAAAGACGATTAAATTGCATTACTCAAGTTGTATAATTTGAATAAACTCGTTTTCCCATATGGTTGTCTGTGCATATTCAGGGATGCCTTGAATCTCACGAACACTCACGGAGTGTGACAAATAGTCAATGGTATCCAACAGCACATGGCATTGTATTTTATTTTAATATTTAAGAAGTAAAAGATAGTTTATGGAATAGATTGTTTTTTATTTAGTTATTGTATTCTGTATTTTTCTTGTGAAGTTTTATAATAATTTTTTTTAGTTTTGGATATATCTCTGAGCTGAATAAATTATCTCAAGAGCTAGCTGTCAAAATATTTGCATAACTTTTCTTCTTGTCTTTGAAGATCTCACATTCTAAAATGAAATGTTTCTCTGTTTCGGCTTTTCTTAAAGAGAGAAAAATACCTACTCTTTAGTCCTGCACTTTGTTTGGCCTTTTCCAAGGCTCTGTTTCACAACAAAGTTGATTGAGAATTAGTCCTTAATTGAGTAATAGGAATTTTGGGTCTCCAAAAAATATTAGCCCCCATGTAAGTTTTTGTTGATGATTATGAGTGGAACTAATAGCATCTGTCAACAATGTAATTGCAATGGTAGATTATATAAGTAATTTTTTAAATGTGGTTTTGGATTTAGAAAATTTATGATAACTATATCTCGAAAATATTTGTATTAGGCATATCCACAAAAAAACCTAACCTATCAACTTAACGATGAAACATAATAATACTAATATCCGACTTTAAAAAACAAATTAAAATAATAAATATAATATAATTCTTTTAGATTTCTATCATTATTTTTATTTACTTACCCTACATTTATTTTTAACCATAAAGATACAACCAAACGTGAGATCCAACCAACATCTATTCTTTATCTACCGAAACACCATTATAGAGGAACCTATATTTTAAATAATTATAATATTCTCATGGATTAGGTAGGTACTGCTAGTAATGCCTGAAAAACTACATAAATAGATTGGGAAAACTAGTTTTCAATAATTAAACTTTGATAAATTTTTACGCTGTGTAACGACAGACATTATTAACAGAACTCATGGGGTTGAATATCGTTCTTTTCTGCAAAAGTTTTATTGGTTAAAATTGGTTAAAGTTTTATTCGTTTGCCATTCATGTTTAGTAATAGCTTGGCACCATTTATTGGTAATCGATGAGTTTCGAAACTTCCAAAGTTTTAGTTCATCATGTTTATTAACATTTTAGGAATTTCAAATATTTTTGGTTAATTTCAAGTTTGCTCAATTTAATTTATATTACAATTAAAATTTATTAGATTTTAAAATATTTTCAAATTCTATAATCTAATTAAATTTTAAAATATTTTTTTATTATATTAAAATTGAAAAATATTAGTAAATTTATAAATCAATATTATTAATTTTTTAATGATTTTTGGAAAGTTAGTCTACATAATTGGTGAGTATGAAAATCCAGCACTCACTTTCAAACTCAAATTTGGAAATATCTCTCAAACTAGAAAATCTGGAAATCAAACCTCCACCAAAATCTCATACCATAGCATTAATAAATTTCCAAACCATTATTATTTCTTTTTGAGTAGTCTTATTCTGGATCCAATGGATCCAGAATAACAATTAATCCACATGATAATCCAACAAAATTCAGCTATCGTGACGTAGTAAAATTCAAGTTTCAAATTGGTGTGTTGGTTTACCAAAACATGACATGACACTCCATTAATTTATTAAAGTTGCTGCCGTACGTGGTGCTTCGTTTTGTCCATAGAAACATCCCTCGACAGCTTACGGAGAAAATAACTTTGAGTGCACGAGATTTCATTATTATTATTATTATTATTATGGTGAACACTACCAGCTACTCATATTGCTTAATGTATGTCCAAAGCTGCCCCTCACATTTTATATACATTAAAACTTGGTGGTTATATAAATAATTTCATAGTGCCCACTATCCCAAATCTGAGGATTTGGAGAATCCTTCTCAGATTTTGTTTTTGGCATTTTATGGACAGTTAAAAGCTTAGTTTTAGGGTTAGGGTTGGATAGTTGGGGGATATTGCAGCCTGGATGATAAAGATGGAAGATATTACAAGTTTGGAAGAATTGAAGGCTGTCAAAGTCTTGGGACGCGGAGCCATGGGGACTGTATTTCTGGGAAAAAAAGGATGGGCTGAGAAGGACACAGGTGGAGTTCGACATTTTGTGTAGTTCGTCTTCACTGCCACATCCCTTTCTCTCCCCATTTTTGGGTCGACTGGAGACCGAAAAAATTATTGCCTTCTTAGGAGAATACTGTCCTGGAGGTGATCTCAATAATTTAAGGCACCAACAACCTGAAAAATCATTTTCAGAATCCGTCATCAGGTAAGAAGCTTGCGTTTTTTTGCTCTGTTGATTATATCAATGAGAAATATTGGCAATCTCCTCGATATATATATGATCAGAAGGGACATCCCTGATCCCTGCAGTATGAGAAAGATTGCACTTTTTGAAGTTTGGAAAGGCAATTTCCCATGTTTACCAACTGTGTGTAAGAAATAAACAGCAATAGATTGGATGCAGTGGTGTACTGTAATTAATAGTTTTTATGCTTTCATTCCAGGATGGCTGGTTGCAGGCCCACCTCCTGGTTATAAATCATTTCCTTTTCCATTAATCCATAGTTTAGGGGTATGATTTGGGTTGTTTTTCTCTGGGCTAGTGGTTATGTCTTCTGGAGCAGTTATGGAGTTTATATAGTTTTGCTCAAAATTAGATTACAAAAAATTTGTGAGATCAAATCTCTACATTTAACCTTTAGAACACAGTCTAGATACTTATCCCTAACCAACCGTAATTCCTACATTTTTGCCAAGTTCTGCGCCCCTCCAACCTGCTCAGAGCTAGACTGATCAACCTGGTCATGTTCAGATTGATCGGTATGATATGTTTTTAACTACGCTCGATCGGCTGAATCTTCCTCCACCCATCGATCGGTAGAAATATTTTTAATCTAATTTTACAAATGGAATAGAGCCAAACATATTTTATTTACATTTTAATTATTTTTGGCAATCTTTTGATTCACATATATAAAAACATATATATAAACTTTCTTTCACTTATATCTTTATAAACATATCTTTAATTTAGTATAAACATATTTTTAATGTAGTATATACAAAAAAAAAATTAAATTTAATAATGAACGAGATAAAATAATTCAACAAAGAATATGATTTTTTGTTATTTAAAATGTATTTTTGAATGTGATTTTTTATTGTGATTTAGCACTTTGAAAATCACTTTAGAGCACTTAAATTCTATAGATTAAACAACTTAAATTCAAGTTTTTAAAAATCCCTCTCAAATTTCAGATAAAATTAAACCAAAAAAATATTAAATTAGATTACATCAATATTATAACAATTTTACTATATAATCAAAATAAAATTATTATAAATTAAATTTTAAGTTAAATATATTTTAATTTAAAAAAATTAAAATTAAAATATATTATTATTACACTCAATTTAGCTATTCTTACAAATTTGAACCAAATTTATAACCCATAGGAATACTAATGCTCAAGTTAACAACATTTCTAAAAACTCAATACACATTCTCTTCGATATTTTTATTTTTAATTTAAGATTATTAATCTAATTGATCTAATATTTTAAAATTAAATTTATTTTTTTATAATTTATTAATAAAATATAAAATTATTCCCAAATTTAATATATTTTTTTTATTTAATTTTCAATGTATATAAGTTTTCAATCATCTGAGCCTTGATTTGTGGTGTTTCCCCAGGTTTTATTCAGCGGAGATCGTGATAGCATTGGAGCATCTACACAGGCAGGGCATAGCTTACAGAGACCTCAAACCTGAGAACATCCTTGTACAAGCTAGTGGCCACATAATGCTTACAGACTTTGATCTCTCTACCAGGCTTTCACTCAAGCATTTCCACCCCCTTCGAAACTCCAAATGTGCGCCATCACGGACAATCCAGAGGCATGCATATTCCACACCTTAGACGTTGATAATGTCATGCCTAAACCCATTGCATCTGACACGATAAACCCAAAGTCTCCCATGCCTATCTGACAATATTAATTGTGCCCCGAGTTTCTCAATTAACAAAAGCGAAGCTCACCATCCAGTCCTCCAAAAAGGTCCAATTCCTTGGTGGGTACAGAAGAATATGTAGCCCCCGAGATGCTCAAGGGCATCGGTCATGATTTTGCAGTGGACTGGTGGGCTTTGGGGGTTATACTCTATGAAATGTTGTATGGTAAAACACCCTTCAAAGATACAACAAAGAAAAAAACATTCTACAATATACTAATAAAACAACCCCAATTCTCGGGCCCATGGACTCCTACAGAATCTCATAATCAGATTGCTCGAGAAGGAACCATCTAAAAGACCCAGTGTTGATGGCGTAAAAAACCATTCGTTTTTCAAGCGTCTCAATTGGGACACCATTCAATGTATATCCAGACCACCATTTGTTCCATCAGTTCATACTTCTATGGAAGAAATGACGAGCAGTAACATTGACATGGAAGAGTACGTAGAGGTTAACTCCACAATATCTAGCAAACACAAGAAGAACATTAGTGATAATTTCTGGCATTGTAAGGAAAAGAGTAACCAAACTTGGGTTCAGAGGTTATCCACTAGAGAAGAAAACAACGATGATTTTGGAGCGTTTTGAGGAACCGACCATTGCATTGGAAAATGCTGAGTTTTCTAGTTCATTGTGTATTCATGTATTCATGCTTGTTAATGATAACGCTACAAATTGAATGTAAAATTCTCACATAAAGGGAAAACTAACATGGGAGATCACAATGGAGTTCACAATCATCATGGTTGCTCAACGTATTACAGGTCAATCAAGGTTTATCAGACATCCTAAATTCATATAAATTTGATAAAGATTTTGATCTTATAATTGTTTATCTGTATAGAAAAACATAGTAAATTTCGCCCTATATTGAGTAAACATAGAAAATTTCGGCAAATATTGGGAAACTAGAGCATCACACTCATAAGTGGCATTGAGAAGCAGAGTGAAAACACAAAGCTTTAGTGTAAAAAAATAATTATGTTGGAAAATGTATTAAAAAATATTGTACGGTTAAAAAAGGGTGTATTTTCAAAGTGAAAATGCAGTAGTTTGGTATATTTAAAAGGAGGTTATTTTTAATTTGATTGTATGTAAGGTAAGCAATAAAGTGGCTGGTTAACAATGTAGTGTTTTTCATGGTTTAAATTGTATTTTTGAATGCTAAATAGAGTATATATATAGACATTTTAACAATAATTACTTAATTTTTCATGATATATACATATTTTTAAGGATGTGTCAATATTAATTCTTATTAAAATATTTTATCAATAACCAAATTATAAGATTTACTCTCTAACAGCCTCATTAAGGTTAATTAGCATTAACAAGTTAAAAGACAATTTGTTTATTTACCATGATTTTTTAATTCTGGCAGGAAAAAAAAACTGAATTGTATTGTTATGAAACAAAAGTATTTTTTTTTTACTTTGGAAAATTGAGTTAAGGAGAGGAACAAATGAATGGAAAGAAAATCTCTTAAGCTGATAGGTAAAAATTTTCTAAGAATAGGAGGTGGTTGGGGACGGTTGGAAAAACAGTTACCTACCCTCCAAGAATAAAAGGAAATCCCAGGAGAGGGGCGGGGGTTCTGTGAAATTTGGTATAGGGGAAGTATTTTCTAGAGCTGGTTTGGTACCAGTTGAAAATAGCTTTCTGCCACCCTTGTAAAGCCAGAATATCTGAATGTGACTGGATTGGCCTTCTAGAGGTCACAGCAGAAATATTCCACTGTTAACCCGTGGCACCGTCTAGAGATTCTGGAGCTAGGGGGCAAGTGGAGGACGTAATAGCCTCCCTTGAAAGGTTGGGAGGACCACAGCTTGAATCAGAGAATTTCAGATAAGTACTACTAAGAAATCCTAAACAGACTGAGAACTGAATTTGAAAGAATGAATACCAATGAATTTTTGGATGACTACTGTGTTGCTGAATTTCTTCTAAAAGTTGTACATTCGGTTATTTACATTTTCTTTTTATCCAAGGCAGGGTTCGAGTTAAGTAGGGGAATAATAATTCTCTCTGGAAGTAATTAGAACAATATTAACTATTTAATTTATGTTAAATTGATCTCTATTGATTTATTCTAGATGCAAGTAAGTCGAGAAAATGGATAAATAAACCATGTCTACCAGAAAGGTCTGTATAATTGTAGATAATTCAGCCATAAACCTATACGGTTTATAAGTTAAGGAGGAGTAAATACATATTGTATGATTACATTCTGCATGTTTAAATTACTACTGTAAAAATAGCCAAATTACAGTGTGTTGCCTATCAGGGGAAGAATGGCTTAGGAAATGGTTTAAAAATGTGAAATAGACAAATGTTATTATAGTTTTAAAAGTCCAGCCACTAAATGTAAGGGTACCTGGGTATCGATAGACCGTCAACCCTAGTCCTGGGATTAAACCCTGAACCAGGGTACATTGTCCGCGACCAGACCCTGCTAAACACGGACTTTATAGCTATGGTGGTCCAGTCACCAGTGCATGCAGGAGTGTAACATATTAAAAATAAATAAAGACAAAAGGCATAGTTATGCAGTAAATATTTAAAAAAAATCAAGGCGTGAAACCCTTAAGTACAGTAGCAAACCATAGCACGAGAAACCCTTTTTTACAAATAAAGAAAAGTTACAGAGAAAGAAAGCTACGATAATATCTCATTCATGCCGAGTTGAGAATGTAGTAGCCACGAGACAATTCAAAAAAAAATCATTTCGAACTGTAGTTGACAAAAAGGAGAACTACACATATTTCTACGCATAATACATGATGCAAGAAGATAATAGAGAAAAAGTAAACACGACGAAAATTTATTCCGAGCGATAGAACTTGAACAGAACCTCAAATGAAATTAGGCGAATAACCTGTGCAGTGAGCACTTATTCGAACATTACTATACCGATATTAAGGAAAAATAGAACGCTCATTCAGTTGCCCGAACCAGATGTCAAACACTGGAGGAAACATATATTCTGCAGAGGTAACACAATGCATGTAGAAAATAAGAAAAACACAGATTTGGAAACATTCATACCTCGCACCAGAGAGAAAGGCGAGCATAAGCCTCGACGAGGTTCTTGCATTTTATTTAATAAATAAAGAAACCAAAACAAGTAAGCACCATAACCATAAGTTGCATCAGTTAGTAGGCACCGGGGCCTCGGCCCAAAAAGATTAAGAGCCAGAAGCGGAATTCTTCTGCCCAGAACAAATATTCAACTTTAAAAATAGTGCATTACATTGTTTAATTCTGAAGAGCCTAGAGAATATTTTCCCGGGGGAAAATGTCTGCAGAAAATACAATAAACCCTAGGCTGTGAAGGCAGTCTATCTAATTTGCGTTGATGGCATGGTTATCATTGGTTGGAATCACCACGGAGTACCTGTGAACAGAATATTCTTTGTAAGTCGTGGCAGACAAACGAGTTTGGAAAGATGGGGTAAGGGTTTGGCGTAAGCCACCAACCTGCCAGTGAACAGCCACGAATTAGAGATAAAACAAGACTGACCGATTAATAGATATTCGAAGTAATATCTTGAAAAGGGTAAGAGGGTCGAAACCATTTCGAAATTTACTTGTTAGCGAGGCGAAACTTGAAAACCCTGCATTAAACCCAGAAATGAAAAAATTGGGATTTAGCCATAGCCAGGAGAACTGAGTTTTGAACCAAAAGAAAAACAAAATGAAATGTGTGAAACAGAACATGTACCCTCGAACCATTTGCAGACTAGTAGTGTGGGAAGAATCCTCGTGCTAGAGATGGTGCACTGCTCCTCTGCAAGCTCTAGACTCGGTATGAAACCCCTGCCAGGAGCAAAGAAAAGTAAACGTATGGAAACAAGACTGTAATGAACCTTTAGCATTTCCAAAATGAATTGGGATTCAAGGGTTTAAGCAGTCGGTTAGACTTACCATATAATAGGTTTGCGACGGAGAAAACCATGAGAGCCGAGCGTAGCTAGCGCGCCACGAAGAGCACCGAGACTGCAATAACCCTCTCTCAACAGTAAATTCCAGATTATTCCCCACCAAATATGTGGATATCGAGGCAAGCGACACAGCTGTCTCGGAGGGAAATAGGAGTAAAGATCTTTGGCCATGGTGGAGCAGAGTCACTTGCCACTTGGCATATTTTCCCGAAGAACCATGGAAAACTTCATAAATACCTCATCAATGGCAAAGATCGCATATCTCATGCTTAATGAATTTACACATTCAACTTGAGGACTGTCTTAAATTCCATGTACAAGAGGATGAGGGTTATAGTTCAGAATAATAATCATGCAAGCAACGTACCAAGGACAATTAAACCTTTATGGAAACGATGCAACAAAGCCAGCTCATATATTGAGTTTGGTGCCGAAATGTATTTATAATTAAATTATTTCATATAGTAACATTATTTTCTTAGTAACAGGTAAGAATAGATGTTAATACAAGTATTGGATACATACATTGATAGTAAAAAAAAAAATTATAGTCATGTTGATGAACGTGACAAGTGGTATCAAAGCCAGTTACTACACTGTCATCCTAAGGGTCTGCTAACAATGAAGCTGTGTATGTGTTAGTGCACTGAGAGGAAGCGAGAGAAATGAGGGAAGGAACAACATCTCAATCACAATCGGAAGAGACTCAAGGCCCAATAGTTATGAACCCAGAAATGTGGGTTCAACTAACTGTGGAGCAACACCAAAAGACGAGTAGACTGCTGGAGGAACAACAACAACAAACTTATTTTCTGCTAAATACAGTACAACAGTTACAAGAGGAGATGATTAGAGTCCGGAGGGACAACGAGAGGTTTTTGCAAGACCAGGAAAAGATTCTGAAGAGTTTATCTGATAAACAAAACCAGGAGATGTGACACCCCAGTGCATAAAGAGAGTTATCGACGGAACCAGAGGACCAGCAAACCAGAAACAACACTACAGGAAAGACCGAAAAGAGTCTCTCCCAGAAGAGAAAAAACATGAATTATAATGAAGGGGAGTCGGGTAATCTGTTCGATCAACAGGATCTTAAAAGACAGAAAGTGGAACTGCAAGGGGAATTTCGCAAAATTAAGCCACCAACGTTCGATGGTGAAGCAGAGGAGGCGGATGAAGCCTGGTTAATCAATATAAACAAGTATTTCTAGGTATATGAATATAGCAGCAATCTGAAGGCCAGATTGGCTATATATCAGTTACAAGAGAAGACCACCCTGTGGTGGGAGGAGGTGAAAAATGTACGCAGTATTGATGAGCGGGATATCACATGGGAACTATTTCAGCAGTACTTTAGGGACAAGTACCTGACAGAAAGATTTTACGATGACAAGGCTAAGGAATTCCATGATCTTCGGTTAGGATAGATGACCATGGATGACTATGTTACAAAATTCACCTCTCTGTTACGTTAAGTACCTTATCTCCGGGAGGAGAAAGCCAAGGTGCAGAGGTTCTTAAGCAGTTTACCTGCTCATATGCGAGAAAGAATAGAGTTTGTTAACCCTAAAACTATTTATGAGGCTATCCATAAAGCATGAATGTGCTATCAGCAAAATAAGGTCAAGGGTGAGGGAGGAAAGAGCTGGCCACCAAAGAAAAATCAGAAAAATCACCCTACTTTTAAAGGTAGTAAAGGCAGTAACCTTAAAGGCTCAACATGAAACTCTATCAACAAGAAGTTTGGAAAAAACCATCAAAGAACTAGATGGCCAGCTGAGGAGAAACCCACCGAAGCATCCAACAAGCTAGACCAAGGGCAGATTTCCAAGCCTCCCCTACAGTGTTGGGGTTGTGGGGAAGCGCATTATTATAAAAACTGTCCCCAATGGAATAAAAGTGAAACTGTAGCAAATCTGCAGGAGGCATCCACGGTAGGGGATGTGGCATGTAACATTCCTCGCATCAATGCAGCCTTGGAGGATCGACAAGTCAATTATCAGCCCACAATGATCGAACTTGAAGGTACTTTACTAACTAAACCTATTTCAATTTTGGTAGATCCTGGAGAAAGTTTGAGTTATGTAAGCCCCAAGTTAGTGGATATATGTAAACTAAAGACTCAAAAATTTAAGAATTCTTGGCTAGTACAGTTAGCTACCGGGGCAAAACGAAAGGTAACGACTAAAGTCCCTAACTGTGTGCTGGAAGTGGCGGAACAATAGCTACAAGTGGACCTAAATGTCTTACCGCTGGGGTCTTATGATGTCCTATTGGGTATGGACTAGTTGGAACAGCACTGGACATTAGTGGATTCCAAAGAAAAGATTATCTCCTTCAGAATGCAGGATGGTATGTGGAAAGAAATCCAGGGAATTGAAAAGCCTATACAATTACGACCAATAACAGCATCCCAGATGAGTAAGTGTAATAGAAAGGGATGTCAGTTGTATGCTATACAAGTGGGATATGTAGATTCGAAGGAGAAGGCTCCAATCATGGATGATATTCCTGTGGTACAGGAATTTCTGGATGTATTTCCAGAAAACATTCCTGGTTTACCACCCAAGAGGGATATTGACTTTACCATCGAATTACTGCCAGGAGCCTCTCCAGTATCAAGAGCCCCTTACAGAATGAGTGTACCCAAATTAATAGAGCTGAAGATACAGTTACAGGAATTATTAGACAAGGGCTACATCCGCTCGAGTGTGTCCCCGTGGGGAGCACCAGTTATTTTTGTTAAGAAAAAGGACGGGATGTTACGCATGTGCATGTACTACAGGCAGCTTAATAAGCTAACTGTTAAAAATAAATACTCCTTACCGAGAATCGATGATTTATTCGATCAAGTGAGAGGGGCTAAGGTGTTCTCCAAGATAGAATTAAGATCCGGATATCATCAGATTCGGATTAAGGAAGAGGATATTTTCAAAACAGCATTCTGCACTCGATATGGACATTATGAATTTGTGGTGCTGCCCTTTGGATTTACAAACGCACCAGCAACATTCATGAGATTGATGAATGGCATATTTCATCAGTGATTGGATAATTTTGTACTTATTTTCATAGATGATATATTGATATACTCAAAAATTGAGGCGAAACATAAAGAACATTTGAGGATAGTTTTGGAGGTACTGAGGAAGCATCAGCTTTACGCTAAGTTTAGAAAATGTGATTTCTTTAAAATAGAAATCCAATACTTGGGACATGTTTTATTAGCTGAAGGGATAGCTGTTGATCTTGAAAAGATTAAAACTATTATGGAATGGCAAGTACCTCAGAATGTGGCGGACATTAGATCATTTATGGGCCTGGCTGGTTATTATAGGCGATTCATAGAAGGGTTTTCTAGAATTGCTTTCCCTATTACATCCTTGTAGAAGAAGGGCAAGCCCTTTAAATGGACGAAAGAATGTCAGGAAAGTTTTGAAAAGCTGAAACAACTCTTAACTTCAGCCCCAATACTGAAGGTAGCTAACCCAGAAAAAGACTACGAGGTCTCTACGGACGCCAGCAAAGAAGGAGTTGGAGCAGTATTAACTCAAGAAGGTAAAGTGATAGCTTATGAGTCTAGAAAGCTGAAAGAGCATGAGCAGAAATATTCTGCTTATGACTTAGAGCTTACAGCAGTAGTCCACGCTCTCCGAGTATGGAGACACTATTTGCTGGGTAAAATATTTGTACTTAAAACAGACCATAGTAGCTTCACCAATTATTTTAAGCAAGCAGATTTGAATTCTAGGCAGGCAAGGTGGAACGCCTTTTTGAGTGAATTCGATATAGACTTACAGCATGTTAAGGGGAAGGAAAATAGAGTTGCAGATGTGTTGAGCAGAAAACTGCACAGTATTTCTGCCCTATACTTCAATCAGTTAGAAATCCAGCTGATAGAGCAGTTAAAAAGAGAAGCGCTGAAAGACGCGAAATATAAATTCTTGTGGCAACAAATGGAGAATGATGAGAAGCAAGGCAAGGCCACAGAGTATGGAAAGGACAAAGAGCAGAATTTGACCTTCCACAGAAGAATCTATGTTCCTAATCGCGCAAGTCTTAAGGAGTTGATCCTGAATGAGTTCCACCGCAGCAATTATGCTGGCCACCCAGGATATCAAAAGATGCTCAATGCAATAAGAAAGATATTTTACTAGCCATGAATGCGTAAATATATTGCAGAATATCTAAGCAAGTGTTTGAAATGTTAGCAGGTTAAAGTGGAGCATCAACATCCAGCAGGGCTATTGCAGCCCATACCCATTCTTGAGTGAAAGTGGGAGGTTATCTCCTTAGACTTCATCATGGGATTACCTCGAACAAAGAAACAAAATGATTCTATTATGGTTGTAGTGGACAGACTAAGCAAGTTAGCCCATTTCATACTTGTACAATCTACCTACAAGAAAGTACAGATTGCAGATATATTCATGAAGGAAATCTTTAGGCAGCATGACATACCTAAGACCGTGATTTCTGACCGAGATGTTAAGTTCACATCAGCATTTTGGAAAACTTTGTTTTCTGGTCTAGGAACGCAGATACACTTTAGTACTGCTTATCATCCTCAGACTAATGGGCAGACAGAACGGGTTAATCAAATACTGGAAGATATGTTGCGCATGTACGTAATGTAGTAGCCAACCAAGTGGGAAAATTATCTGCACCTTGTGGAGTTTGCATATAACAATGGGTATCAGGAGTCTCTGAAGATGAGTCCTTTTGAAGCCTTATATGGCAGGTAATGACGCACACCCATCAACTGGAGCAGCCCCGAAACGAAATTGTTATTAGGACCTGAAATGTTGGCTGAAATGGAAGCTGAAGTAAAAAGAATAAGGCATAATTTGAAGGCTGCGCAAGACAGACAAAATGTCTTTGCAGACAAGAAAATATCCTACTGTGAATTCAGGGTAGGAGACCACGTATACGTAAGAATTAAGCCAAAAATAAGTACCTTGAGGTGGACCTCTTGCGCCAAATTGGCTCCCCGTTACTGTGGACCTTTCCAAATTTTGGAAAGGGTGGGACTAGTAGCCTATAGATTGGATTTGCCTAGCCATATCAAAGTACATAATGTGTTCCATGTATCCTTGTTAAAGCGATATGTACATGATGAAAAACATGTAATTCATTGGCAGAACATTCAGGTAGAACCAGACAGAGAGTTTCTGGTAGAGCCGCTACGCATACTTGATCGAAGGGAAATTGAACTCTGTAAAAGAGTAGTTATCCAGGTGAAAGTGCAGTGGAAGCACTTTGGACTGGACGAAGCTACTTGGGAGGATGAAAAATTTATGCAGGAACCCTACCTAGAACTATTTACAGAGATGGGCTGAAAACACCGAGGACGGTGTTACTTCCTGGGGGGAAAGATGTGACAGCCTCATTAAGGTTAATTAGCATTAACAAGTTAAAAGACAATTTGTTTATTTACCATGATTTTCTAATTCTGGCAGGAAAAAAAAATTGAATTGTATTGTTATGAAACAAAAGTATTTTTTTTTTACTTTGGAAAATTGAGTTAAGGGGAGGAACAAATGAATGGAAAGAAAATCTCTTAAGCTAATGGGTAAAAAGTTTCTAAGAATAGGAGGTGGTTGGGGACAGTTGGAAAAACAGTTACCTACCCTCCAGGGATAAAAGGAAATCCCAGGAGAGGACTAGGGGTTCTGTGAAATTTGGTATAGGGGAAGTATTTTCTAGAGCTGGTTTGGTACCAGTTGAAAATAGCTTTCTGCCACCCTTGTAAAGCCATAATATCTGAATGTGACTTGATTGGCCTTCCAGAGGTCACAGTAGAAAGATTCCATTGTTAACCCATGGCACCGTCCAGATTCTGGAGCTAGGGGTGTTGTGTAACTAGCTCCAAAAATAGAAGAAAAGAGATATCAACGCCTTAGAAATAAGCCACTTCAAGGGGGCAACCTCAAATACATTACATAAATGAACAATTCTTGGATGATACAATTTACAAAACCTCCTTTCTATATATAGGAGTCCATGGGGCCATAATCTAATCCTAGTGGACCACAATGTAATCCTAGCCGACCTAACAATAATAATTTAAGGGCACAATAATAACAAAATGGGGGTTACAAGGGTACAATAATAACAATAAGGGGGTTACACTAATAACAATAAGGCAATATACTAGTAATATAGGGACCTAACATGCCCCTCTCCTCCAAAAAGGTGTTGTCCTCAACGTTTGAGTAGCTCTGGGTGCTTCTGTATAAACTTCTCATCCTCCCATGTAGAATCTTTAGTGGGTAAGTTCTTCCACTTGATGAGATAATCTGAAATTAGTCGATTCCGTAGTTGTCGAGTTCTTGTTTCCATGACCGCTTTAGGTTCCAATATTATTTTTCCTTCCTCATCAAGTTCTGGCAATATTGTTTGAACTGGAAGATTTTCACCTATAACCTTCTTTAAGCATGAAACATGGAAAACTGGATGCACTCGCGAAGAAGCAGGAAGCTCCAATTTGTATGCCATAGTACCAATCTTTTGCAACACCTTGTAAGGACCATTGTACTTTGGCAATAATTTATTATCCTTCTTAGCTTGCTTGAGGGACATTTGTTTGTATGGTTGTAGTCATAAAAATACCCAATCTCCTACATCAAAAATTCTCTCGCTGCGATGTTGATCTTCCTGTTGTTTCATTCGATTTTGTGCCAAATTCAGGTTATCCTTTAAAAGTTGGAGAACTTCTTGCTGATGCTCGATGTGATCTTCCACTGCTTGAACCTTCGAATTTTCCCTTAAAGATGATGTGATGGATGGTGGATGATATCCATAAAGTGCCATAAATGGGGTCATTTTTTCTGCAGTATGGAAGGAAGTGTTATACCACCATTCAGCGAGAGGTAACAACTTGACCCATTGTGTTTGTTCATCAGATACAAAACAACGAAGATATCCTTCCAAAAAAAAATTTGCTATCTTAGTTTGACCATCAGATTGAGGATGATAAGATGAGCTATGAGCTAATTGAGTACCCAAACAAGAAAATAACTCCGTCCAAAAATTTCCAGTAAAAATGGGATCTCTGTCGCTCACAATAACCCTTGGGCTTCCATGTAGCTTTTGAATTCTGTCCATAAATGTAGTAACAACTGTACTTGCTTTAAATGGATGAGATAATGCACAAAAGTGTGCATACTTGGTAAGTCTATCAACTACCACCATGATGACACTCTTTCCTTCGGACTTAGGTAAACCTGTGATAAAATCCATTGAAATCTCCTCCCAACGTTGACTTGGAATGGATAAAGGTTGTAGAAGTCCGGGGGTCTTAATTGTCTCCACTTTATTCTGCTGGCAAACCAAACATTCCGCCACAAACTTTTGAATATCAGATTTAAGGCCATCCCAAAAAAATTCTTTCTTCACCCTGTGGTAAGTTTTTAGAAATCCTGAGTGTCCTCCTAAAGGAGAAGTGTGCAATTCCAGAAGAATCTTTTGTTTTAGTTGGGAATTCTTACAAAGATATAAGCGATCTTTGTACCATAAGGAATCATTTTTCCAACTAAATGTATCGGATGTACTAGGATCTTGCTGCAACTTTTGAATGAGTATCCATACATCTTTGTCCTTCTTCCATTCATCTCTTGCTTCAGTTATCCAATCTGGTTGGATAATAGAAATGGCACAAAGCAATGCTTCCACCTCTTCATTCTTTCTCGAGAGTGCATCTGCAACAACATTAAGCTTTCCTTTTTTTTAGATTATTTCAAAGTCATAACCCAACATATTTGTGACCCATTTTTGTTGCTCTTCTGAAGATAGTCTTTGTTCCAAAAAGTGTTGAAGACTATCATGATCAGTTTTTACCTTGAAGTGTCTTCCCATTAGGTAAGTTCTCCATTTCTTTAGTGCATGCATTATATGAATAGCATGATCATGATAGTCTGTCCACTTCCTGGAATCAAATGAATAGCATGATCATGATCAAAAATAGGTGGGAGTCCTTTGGGAGTTTCAAACACCTTAGAATGATTGTCCAAGACTTGTTGGAGATCTACAGAAATATATGATTTTTATGTTGGAACTTCTAGTGATAATAATTTTGCAATTACGCTTCGTTGTTCTTTCTTTAGAAGCTTTGTCATGACATTAGAGATTATTATCTTTCTCGACTTCCCTGCAATACCCTGTAATTCGACTTCCTTTCCTTATGAAAAAAAAATTCAAGAAAATTTCTTGAAAATTAAAAGCTACCGTCCCCAAAGATTGTAACCATTGTACTCCTAGTACAACATCATCCCGTAGGAATGGAAAGAATTGGACTAGTCAATACATATTCCCCCATGGTTAGCTTGATATTATGGCATTTTCCAGAGCAATTTATAGTTCCTCCATTTGCAACAATCACTTGACATTCTGGTGCTGGGTATAGGAAACAATTTAATTCCTTGGCTACCTTACAATGAATAAAATTATGGGTGCTACCTGAATCAATCAACACTATGACCTTTTTCTTCTTGATTTGTCCTTGTATCTTGAGAGTTTGAGGAGTGGTAATTCCTGCCAGTGCATTACACGATATGGTCGGATTCATTTCTTCCTCTTCTAGGGTTGGTTCCTGGTGTATATCCTCTTCTTGTTCATTTTCTTCTTCCTCTTCACAATCTATGTAAATAATTTCTTCTCAGCACACTTATGACCTTTAGTGTATTTGCTATCACAACTGTAGCAAAGCCCTTTTGCTCTTTTTTCTTCCAATTGTTGTGGTGTCAACCTTGTAGTTTGTGGAAATCTAGGCATAGCAACACTTCCTTCTTTATAGAATTGAGTGGTAGGCTTCCTTGTCGCCATAATTTTACATTCAACTTTTCTTGCCAACCTGAATGCCTTCTCCAATGAATCAGGTTCCAAAACGCGAACTTCACGTTGGATGTTATCCTTTAAAGTGCCTATGAAGAGATCAATCCTGTGTTCCTCTGGAATATCAGTTACCCTTATATTCAATTTTTGGAAGTCCTCAATGTGCTGCCCCACTAAACCCTTTTGTTTGAGATTTATCAATTGGCTAAAGAAGGTGTTGCTCTTTGTATCCTCATAATGTGCTATCATTTCCTCAGTAAAAATTGACCAAGTGACAATTTTTTTATGGAAGCAAAGCCATCGATACCATACAAATGTATTTTGTTCTAAATGTAAAGTTGTAATGCGTACCTTTTGTGTGTTTTGCACGTTATGGAGATCAAAATATTGCTCCATCTGTAGTATCCATGTTACAGGATCCTTTCCATCAAACTTCCTCATATCCATTTTTGGAATATGGTGGTTCTTCCCGCCAACATTAGAGTTTATGAAATCACGATTGAAATTTATTTTGTTCTCATCATGAGGTTCTTCTACTATATTTTCACCATTAGGAAACATTTCTTGTATCAACTTTGTCAAAGCTTCAATGTCTACTTTTAGATCATTATTCATGTTTTCCATGTTGTCTTTCATGTCGTCCATCTTAGCTTCCATGCCAGCTTCCATGCCATCCATGCCTTTCTTCAAACCGTCCATCTTCGCTTCCACGCCTTTCTTCAAAACTTCCATTTCATTTTTTTTTTCTCTTTGCGAGAGTGAAATTTGTTGCACTTGCTCTTGTAATTTTTATAGATCATGTTGCAATTATTCATCTTCATGAGTCATAGTAGAGCCTTATGAAGGCTTAATGGGTGTTGAATTATTTTTACGGGGCATATTTTAGAACCCAATACTGATATCTATTCTACAATATGCCCTTGGAATCAATTCAAATTGATTCTTCAAACAAGACTTATGCAATTCACAAAAAAAATACACACCTTTTTCTTGCTTTTGAGGAGCTCGATATTGAAATTCAGTTATCTATGTAATTGTTGCACTTCAATATTTGAATTTCAGTACCAACATATACCTCTAAATTATCTTTCGAATGCCACATGTCTGACCTGATTTGGATTCTCCAAGACAAAGTTGTGTCCAATATCCCACAATGACCTAATTATGGACTGGTTCAGTACAGTGAACTTGTACGACTTTCCACGTGTCATTGTTTCATCCTTCAGAGCCGAAATTGATAGCCAAGAAACTACAGTCCGTGTACTAGCGACCACTTTTTACGGCACTCCAATCCGATTCTCAGAGAGAGAGTTATGAATATTTTATCACGATCACCTCTTTGAGATGAAATTTAGGAGCCTGAAAAAGCACTACCTTCCACAGATCATATCTCCAAAAATATTGTGAACCAAGCCTTGAAATATTTTGATGATGTTCCTCAGGATTTCGGCTTTACACCCTGAATTTCAGCTTTTGAGACTTTGTAGAAAAAAATTTATAGCGCAAATTCCACGATGACCTGTTTAGGAGCCTGAAAAAAGACCTAAGTTCCACAGATCATATCTCCGAAAATATTACGAACCAAGCTCTGAAATTTTTAGACAATCTTCCTTCGGATTTCAGCTTCGCACCCTAAAAATTTCAGC